>JAVSBU010000022.1:5890810-5903331 GCA_033118015.1 Loricariichthys derbyi
CACAGACGATTTTCCGAAGGTTGCCGAACGCGCAATCTGAATTTCCGATTCATAGCAGACGCTGGTCAAAATTCCTTTTTTCTTAAAATCCATGGATTTTAAGAAAATGGATTTGTCGACAGATATATGATATTGATGTTATTAGGATTCAATGGTGAAAAGATTGGTGATGAATTTGCCCTTTAAAATCTGCCAGGGAAACAAAGCAGTTTTTGGTTTGCTTTCTTTGCTGTAGCTCAGCTTTCTCATTTCCTTCTGGTCCAAAAAATCCAGGTAGTCAGCAGAATCTGTTCTGCTCCTGTAATGTATAAATTGTAAATAATGTTTTGAGGCATCAGTTGACCTAACGCGTGTCTTTTGAAAGTGCGAGGAAACTGCAGTAGGTGGAGGAATCCCACACATACAAGAGGAGGACATGTAAACTCCACATAGGCAGCGGCTGAGCCGGGATTCCAATCCAACAATCTTCCTCGCAACAATTTTAAATATCTTGTATTTTATAATACTTGTCAGGTCAAACATGCTAAACCACCATGTGGTGACCCAGATCCGAGTTCTCATAGTTTTATCATCTAGATCAAGCGTCACTTACACTGGAGAAGGGGAGGCGGTCGGGGGATCCTTGCTAGGCATTATCGCTGGCGTCCCATATAGGGTGTCCCTACGCTTACCCACCTTGTCCTCAGTCATAGACGTCCATCAACATAACAACAGCCAGGGAAACAAGGGATATAATATAAGAAACAATAATAATCAAGTGATTTCACTCACTTTTGGTTAAAGTTGCTGGCTGTTTGAGGTCCTGGGTTCTACGAAAATATATCCACTGTCAAGTATAGTGGAGGATCTGTAAAGCTCTGTAAGTGAAGCCTCAGAAAGAGATTTAAATTGGGTTTGAGTTTACATTTATGGCATTCAACAGACCCCCTTTTCCAGAGCACCTTGTAGGTTAATGGACTAATGGACCAAATAACCAAGGAGTGGCAGAGGTGGGATTTGAACCGTGGATCTTCTGAAGCAGAGACCAGTACCTTAGAGTACCTGAAGCAGAGTACCTTAACCACTAGGCTTTTCAGGTGTATTTAAGTTACCCAAACTTAAGACTACACAATAGAGTCTCTCTGTAATCAGATGGTTTCTTACCTTCTTCTTCTCCAGTATTGATCCAGTCTGGATTCACAATGCTGGCGATAGCGAAAATAT
This sequence comes from Loricariichthys derbyi, assembly GCA_033118015.1. Taxonomy (NCBI): domain Eukaryota; kingdom Metazoa; phylum Chordata; class Actinopteri; order Siluriformes; family Loricariidae; genus Loricariichthys; species Loricariichthys derbyi. The sequence continues at coordinate 5,892,014 of JAVSBU010000022.1, forward strand.
CGGCAGCTAGGAAGAGACATCCTGAAATAACGGTCAGTTTATCCATTTTCCATTATTTTCTATAAAGCAGCGTCACTGCGTCTCTTCCTGCAACTTTCACAGATCGGAAGCCCAATTAAAAAAAAACACACAATCGCGGGAGAAATGGAACACAGCGCTTAGTGCGCGCGCAGAAATGAGAGAGCACAGCGTGAGCGCGCTCAGGTGTGAGTCCACACCTCTGCTGAAAAGGAGCAAAATTACGTGACTTAAACAGCTTTAATCCACACGTGGCGAACTACACAAGACACCCACATCACCTCTGACCTCTCTGACACGTTTAACCGCTTCTCAGTTACTTTTGTTTTCGCAAACTAAAGCGTTTTATAACGTTCTCCACGCGTCGCTTCGGCTCCCAAACATTGTGTGCACGTCAGGCAGCCAAATCTCGCGAGATGTGAGACCACGATATTTGCTCCACAACAGAGGATTTGGGATGATTGCTAGTTTGGATTTATTTAGTGTTTAATAGTTTAATTCAGGCTTGAATTTGAAAGTAGCTCTGACATCCCTGACTCGATCTCGACCCTGGGCTCCACTTGTGAGGAGTTTGGATGTTCTCCCCGTGGGTTTTCTCTGGGTACTCCAGCTTCCTCCAAAATTCCAAAGAAACATGTTTGGTTGACTGGTTTTTCCAAACCACGTGAGTGGATGTGCCCTATGATAGATTAGCACCCTGTATGGGTTGTTCCTGCCTTGTGCCCTGTGTGACCAGTTAGGCCCAGACTCTCATGACCCTGACCTGGATAAGTGGAGCCGCACTATTCAAGAATCAAACGTTCTACTGACCTACATTCATTCTTTCATTGTCTTATCCTGGTCAGGGTCACAGTGGAGACGGTGCCACAGGGTTCAAGACAGGGACAATCCTAGACAAGGTGCCAATCCATAACATTACTCACACAACTACACGAAAGGCACTTTGTAAACACGTTGACTGAAATGTGGGAGGAAAGTGGAGCATTCAGAGAAAAACCATGGAGGACATGCACTCCACACAGATGGGATCAAAGCTAAGGTGAGGTAGCTGAGGTGACAGGGCTAACCAGTGCACCACCGTACTGCCTCGACATTTACTGTGTAAAAAAGTAGTTACATGAGTATTAAAGGTTCAAGTATTTTTTATTTTCTTTTTGGCTTTGTTGGTAAACCAAAACAGTGTGTTCCTCCTCATTTTGGACCAGTTGTCTACTTGAAGAAGCCAAACGTTAACTTATTGTTGTATTAGATTAGACATTTTTAACTGCATAACTGTGTGTATTAGCTTACACAGTATTGTGTAAATGTCTTAGGCCACCATTAGATTGTTATTCTCACAATGCTATAATGACCATATGAGACATATTATAGAAGATCAGACCCACAAATTTAAAACTTGGATTCATCAAGCTTGGTGAGCTTTAGCAGAACTTGGCTTTCACCTCCTCCCCCCGCTGTCCTTTTGAAAAATGTTTTCTTGGCTGCTGCCCTTCCAAAAAGACCATTGCTAATAAAGCTTCTTTGGACAGTAGAAGGGTTAACTTGGCATCCCGATGAAGCTGCCACAGGCTATTATTGTTCAAGTGCAAGGGGAGGTCACTAAATCCTGGCCATTTGCAGCATACACATTTCTTGTATTTTCATGTTTTATTCTATGCTAAACACTTTCCATACCTGCTCAGTCCAGTTCAGGGTCTAACCAGCGTCACTAGATATAGTGGTACTAAATTGCTCACTCATACTTGGACACTTAAGAGATGATGACTGGCCCAGAATTTTCAATTTGTTTTGGAGTAGCAGGCACCTTATCATAAGTTATGACTGACACCTAGCGGGAAATGTATGAATTACGCTACTTAAATTAAAACGTAGACGGCACAGATTGGTGGAGTAGGTGGAAAATATGCCTGGCGCCAGATAATTTGAAAGCCCCGCTGGCCAAATAGGTATCTTTGGAATGTGGGAGGAAATCCAATGTCACCCACATATAGGTGGAGAACATGCAAATCACATATAGGAGCCAAGTCAAGGTTAAAATTGAGATTTCTGATGCTGGGAGGTGGCACATCCAACCGCTGCACTGTCTACCTATGATAAACTCCAATTCTGTTTTTTTTTTTAAAAACATATTTAATGGCCGTCGTGTTACAGAAGCAATCCAGTGGTCCAAATGGTATTGGCTCCAGAAAGCAGGATTTGGGAGATTTGTAGATTATGGGCAATAATAACAGTTTGAAGCCCAGTCCCAAGGTCACTGCTATGCAATGTTTTTTTTTCTTCTAAAAAACAAAGTGCCAAAATGATTGCTAGTTTGCCATTTCTATAGTATTTGCTAGTTTAAGAGTTGCTTTCACATTGACAATAGCTGATATTAACACCAAGGTCCACTTAGTGCCTACTATCAACAACTCAGCTCTAATATATTAAATAGTCTCATTATAACACACGTATAACACGTATTGGAAGGATCCATCTGGCCCATGATTAAGCAGCAGGATAAATTTACTCATGTCGCTTACAACATACGATCAGCACGCGTCTTTTTGGATCGAAAACATTTATTAGTTTACATTTGCTATACATTTCAAATATGCAGGTGCTGAGACTTTTGATGTTTCTCAACAAAATACCTGAACACAGACGTGGTGGAAGAGCCTTATTTACTCTAAACAGCACATGATGACTGGTCATGACCGTTTCCGTTGTACTTTAAGAAAGCTGGACAGGTAAGGGGAACTGGCAGAACCGTAATGCTGGATTAGATTTCATCCACAAAAGGTGTGTTAACCAGATGTCCACTGGAAGCCATCGATTTCTTCCCAGACATGAACTTTTTAGCCGCCTAAGGACAAGCAAACAATCGTTATGGTCTCGGTAACATAGTACCTACATCAGTTCAGTTGTGATCTGACTTACACTGACGACTGCGTTTGAAGACACCGCATCGATTTTTTGGACGACTTCCTCCGGAGTATGGTAGGCACCCTCTGCTATGGCTTGAGCACCAATAGATTCCAATAAGCCTTCTGAAGTCTCAATAGACATGAGGTACTCGGCCTTCAGCTGAGCTCTAGGTGCAAATACATTTGTTGACAAATAACATCGATTATAGAAAGGAACCTAATCAATTATATGTTAGATATGTACTTGGCTCTGCTGAGGTCAGCTTCAGATAGGTTCCCTTGTGCAATGGTATTGACCTGACCAACAGCAGCCTTGATCACCTATCGAACAATGGCATAGGAGAAAAAGTAAGGACCCATGTGGCTAGAAGTCAAATAACCTTTTATCAGGACGCAAGGTGACTCACATCTCTAGCTGATTCCGCCTGGGAGATGGTGTACACCCCAAAAAGGCCCGAGTCTGAGTAACTGGCATTAAATGCAGAAACCTGTGAAGGACAAAGTGCAAAGTTTTAGAGAGATGGAATCCAGATGTGTTTTTATCTAGAGTTTGGCATCCTTAATATACTGCTCAGTTTGCATTTAGTCTTTTAGCAGACAGAGCGACTTACAATCCAGTTGTTGGTTAAGGATCTTTAAGGGCCAACTGTGGCAGAGGCAGGATTTGAACCCTGAACCTTCTGGTCCACAAAGGAGTACCTTAATCAGAGTCACTAGGTGGAGTCTTCCGGTCAAGTTCGATCAATACCCAAGATTTTGTGAAATAATACTAATTAAGAAAAATCTGTTTTACATAAATCTAATTCACGCCTGAATGACAGAAAACTGGTACGGGACACCTGATGACAGAAAAGAGAATTGCAGTCTGGAAAGGCCATGAAAACACATTGTACTGTTCTTTCTTTTTCTGAATGACTGTTTTATACACTACAGTCCTGTAATATACTGTAACGCCCTTAGCAGGTCCTCCCATGTATCAGACCCTGCACCGGATCCAGACTGCAGGAGGACATTGGGTTCACAAGTTCTGTTTTGGTTTTTTGCAGATTTGTGTTTTTGTTTCAATGCAGCTGCCTAAAGTAGATTTCAAACCCATATACTCTCCTGAGACCTTGGCAAAAGTTACATAAGACCTCAGATCTCTTGGGGCGCCCCAAACTTTTGCACGGTGTTCCTCTCCTTTTTCTAAAACTGCACAAATTAAAAACAATACTCTAAACAAAGGCACGTACTAAAAGATAAAAATCACAATCTGTAAGACTTACATCAAATGGCAGAGTGGTAGCCTTGGAGACGGCTTGGCTCAGTTTGCTGGTGGTGTTCGAACCTCTCTTTACATGCGGTCCGGCCCCCAGCACGTGCTGCAGTACGCTAAAGGCGTCGGCCTCAGCGGAGCTTCCTGCCGCGCTCTCGCTCACCACAGCTGAGTGAACCAAGTTACCTCCAGTCTGAGCCCGCAGTTCACCTGCACATTTAGTGCATTATATTATACTGAATATATTATACCAACACTCATATGTTATGTATGTATTTTCACAAATCATTACGTATGCCCCACCGTGACCCGGTTTAGAGCCCTGCAGTTCACAAGAATGCATTATTAGCAGCAACCCCAATCCCACTAATCCAGCCAAGGTCCCAGACTGCCCAGTGACCATGACAGGTATATTCAGGGTTTAAAAAAAAAAAATCCCACAGATCCCACAGTTCTAGTCCTATTCTCATAGTGGACCCTGTAAATCCCTGTAGTGAGCCATGTATCTGAAAGACCAAATAGATGTGTGTGACTGTGTCCCGCTAAGATCCACCTCACCATAGGCACCCCATGGCTCACTTAGAGAGATGGGTACTGGGATGTACACGGCACAGACCAGGGGAAAACATGGACATACTAACCAAACATACTAACCAAAGCCTTTTTAAATAACATTTTTAATTTAATGTTAACAGAAGAACAGAGTACATGAAATAGTACCTCCACGGTAAAGAGCTTTTGACCCAACAGTTCCTGCTCCACTACGGATGTTAAGAAAATGCTCTCCTACTTGTTTGAGAACAGCGTGGTCCACACCTGTCACAAATCATCAGGATACAAGTTGGGGTAGTAACATAACTTACAATATAATACAAGAACTTATTTCAAAATATAACAGAGCAATTTACTCGTTACTTCCTGGAACAACTAATCCCAGTATTCATTACATTACTTTGAAGTTAATCCATAAAAACAATATTAATCTGTATAATTTAGAAAGCAATAGTCCTTTAAAGGCTTTAATTAAGGAGAAAAAACATGATCAAGCATTCATGTTAAAATCCAAATCACAGTTTGCAGTGTTTTCCTGAAAGTTACATAAAGCTGGCCAGCAGATGTCGCCAAAATGCATGTTTGAAATGCTGTAAAACATTTTTTAAAGCGACTAGTTTATGATTCAAGGCTTCAGAAAGCCTCTTTACTTTCAATAGATACGTACAGTAGTGTCCAAAAGTCTTAGGCCGCCACTTCATTAGATATATTATTATTTTAGCAATGGTATATATGATAAACCTATTATTATTTCTCATTTATATGTAGTATGGTAAAAAAGAACAAAATGTGCTGGGGGGTGCCAAGTTGACCTTTCTACAGCCCGAAAAAGCTTGATCAGGAATGGTCTTTGTGGAAGGGTAGCTGCTTTTTTCGGAAGGAGATGAAAAGGCTACGATGTGCTAAAGCTCACAAAGATTGGAATGAAGATCAGTCAGGATTTTGGCGTGACTAATCCAAGGGTGACATTTTTTGACAATATGTCACTTATGGTCATTAGACCACTGCGAATACAACAAATCTAATGTTGGCCAAAAACTTCTGCACATCAAGTACTGTACACAGACATTAAATAGCAACTAAACAGAGAAGGTTTATTGTAAATGCTTTCTAATCTATTCACATACCAAGACCGACAAGAGCCATTCTTGCACTTGTAAAGTTGTTTTGAACAAAGGCATGCATCTGTGGAAAAAGGAAAACACCACAATGAGGTCACTCAAAACTCCAGCACATCTACAACATCTCTGGCTCTGTATCTTACCAGATCTGTGTTGATTTTGCCAATCATGTAGTCTGGGCAGTACAGAGAGTTGGAGAGGGCGTTCTTGTAAGCGGCTGCATGCAAGTTCTCAATGAGACCTGGAAGTGAATGAAAGAAGAACTTCACACATGGCAACATTACAAACATAAAGTGTATAATTATACTGAATATTGTTTTTTTTTTATGGTCACAAAGTAGAAAATAACTGGTGCCTCTAACATAGCCAGCCTCAGCCTGGCCTCCCTACTTCAACCTCCACTTTTTCAGATATAGGATATGCTGAGATCATGCAGACTGACTTTGTGAGCTATAGTTTTCACATCACTATTAATTTCTGACTAGGTGCTAAAGTAACGTACCAATCTGTGGGTTCTCTTTGGCGAGGGCATTATCCACTTTCAGCTTAGGAACAAGTTCAGACAGCTCCCATGGCCGAAATTCCGGTGCAGTCGTCACATTGATCAGATACTCCATGACTGTGTCACTGCAAATCAGACACGTAACATATTTACACCTCCTTGGGGAAAAGCGAACAGAAAAACTGCTATAACAAAGCGCTATGCTTACATATGATCTCTCAGACAGTCCACGGTGTAGACCATGTTCTCCCGGGTTGTAGACACACTGTGCAAAAACTGCTATATTATTACATTTATAACAAGCAGACTTATGTAGAATGACTTACAAATTATACAGTCAACATCAGTATCACAAGGCTTTCAAATTATGCTGCCGCATTTTTCACCTACTCCACCAGTCGGCGCCGTCTACTTTTTAATTTAAGTAGTGTAATTCATATATTTCCCGCTAGTTGTCAGTCATAAGTTATATTAAGGCGCCTGTTATACCAAAACAATTTGAAAGACTTGCATTATTGGTAAAATCCAAACGATTCTGGCTTAAGTGCTTTGTTTAAGGATCCAACAATAGTGATCAGGCTTGAACCCGGGTCTGTAAAATGCCTTGCTTGCAAGATAAAAGGTAAAGGTAAAACTGCACACAAACCTCAGACTACCTCCCACGGCCTCGATGCCACGGCAGATCCTGAACGCAGAGGCTCCTTTGGTAGTCTAAAATAAGCAGAACAGGATTAAAAATATTAAGAGCAGGAAACACGTATTTATTCCTTAAATGCTGTTACTAACACATACCAGACCACCTGCCAGTCGGAGCATGTGTGTCACACCAAGGGTGTCCATAGGTTCATAGCGACTTCCGGCCTTTATAAGTACAGCGATCCGAGAGGCCGGGGAGTAGTTTTCCAAGGAGGCGATCACCAGTCCGCTGGACAACTTAGTCACCTACAGAGAAGCAAATACAGCTCTATGTAAAAGTAGCTTATGTTGTGGGATGGAATTCGCATATAGAAACTACGTAAAGCAGACTTTGTAATATTGGGGGGGGGGGCCTCTAAAATTAGATATTGATAAATTACAGCTATTTGTCATTAAATATTACCAAATAAGTTACTGACATCAATGTGAAAATGAGGGGGAATTTTTTTTTGCCCACTCTTACACGACTTGCTCAAATTCCGCCACAAAGACATTTGACTACGTGCCTGGCACATAACAGTTTGAACTTATTTTATATAATAAAAAGAACATACAGCATTAAAATGATCATTCTGGTAATGTGTTTTGTATTCTGTTGAAGCTTATATTATCCAATATTACCTTAGTATCAAATATGAGATTAATCACAATTAAATATTTCTATCATTCAATGGCACTACTTAATAGAAAACTTCAAGATTGTAGCCAACACCATCCAGATCTCTACGGAGACAAAGAGAATTTGAACATATACTGACCTGCACATCCTGTGGCTGGAACTTGAGCGGCTGTGAGACCTCAGCTTTACGGGCAGCCTGTGCTGCATAAAGCCTCGTCTGCAAGTCAGAAGAGAGAGAATTGACTTCATCTGAAAAAAATGCTTCCACACAATATTTTTTTCAATGAAACTCACACAGGTTCTCTAATGTCTATCAAGATTGCATGCAACTAAGGCTAAGCAACAACCATCTTTTGCAAATAACCACTAAGCCATTGCAGTTTTTATGTACTGGACTATAGGACAGACACTTTAGGGTTCAAATCTTACGTCTGCCATATTGCCACTGTTGGACTCTTAAGCAAAAACCATAATCCATGTTTGGTCACAAAGGTTATCAAAAACTACTTATTAATTACTGATTTATCCGCTTATCCTAGTCAGGGTCACGGGAAAGCCAATGCATAGCTGGCAACACAGGGCACCAATCTATCATAGGGCTCAACCCCACACACACACACACACACACACACACACACAATATTGGGGCACCATTTTGGAAACACCAATTAACCTAACATGCATGTCTTTGGAACATAGGAGGAAACCAGAATAACCAGAGAAAACACACACAGACACAGGGAGGACATGGTCAGGATCGAACCAGGGATCTCAGAGACCACTGTCCTCCTCACCAACTAGTTTTCTGCCATTCAGACATCATAACAGGTGTGCATAAAACAGATTTTATTTGCCATTATAAAGAAAGTTAAAGTTGATCGATGGCACATATTTTAACTGGAGAGTTCAAATATATATATAATATTAATTAACTGGATTTGAACTATTATTAAAGGTTTTCCCATAGTTAGAGATAATTTAGTGTTCATTTAGCCTCACGAGCCAACAGTTGTAGGTAGTGTTAAAACAATTAACCATATAGTCACTGCTTCACACTATATCTCTAATACTGTAGAGTTTGTATAACAGGATTAATTTACTTGGTTGTGTATTAATCTAATACATAAAGCCAAAGGGGCTGTTCAAAAGCTATCTCGCTGACCCGGCCTCTACTCTGCATACTAGCCTACTAAATAGTACTTGACAAGAGCCAGAACCTGTTAGAAGCGCACTATTCTTCCGCACTACCTAGTACAGTAGATTAGTATAGATTCAGATTGACACCGGTTCTTCATTCAACCCCAGCAGCTCTGTCTCAGTTGAATAAATATCTCACGCTGAGTTGATATAAAGCGATAAAAACCTCACCGAGAGCTGAGTGATTCCCCGAAACCCCTTCATCCTCTCTCTCTCCTTCAGAACCTTGGAGACGGCAATATGGCTGACCTGGATGTCCTACCCACAATCCTGCACGCTCCTCTTCTACTGCATCAACCTGCAGACACGAACACTGCCCCCTACAGCACAGGAGCAGCAGAGTCGCATCCTAATCCTCCCCTACATGTGCACTATATAGTTACACTCCTGATCAAAATAAGAGGCAAACCTAAATTTGCACATTGTTAAGCAATTAATGGTCGCAACAATAAAGCATTGGTTTGCAAATCAGCAAGAACAGAGACCTGTGCCAACATTTGGTCGTCACTGCTCTTTGCTGAAGTGAATTTTGCTTCAATGTTTAACATGTTTGCTCTAAAACAAACTAACACAGCTGGATGTTTAATGAATCATTAACACAAGTTCTGATCCTGAATTTTCCGGATTTATCACTTCATACGGTGTCATATCGCTCAGTGTCATGTTGTGAGAATCAGCACCCCGTCATACATACATGCGCGTAACACTTCCGAGCATGCGCAGTGCTGCCACAACTCACACGTGTTTCAGACTGCGACTGGGAGATCCTTACGCGCTTTTAAAGTTAAAGCTTCGGGTTAGGATTTGTTGTTTTTGTTGATTTTTAAAGCGTGTGGGCGTTTGTCCTCCGTGAAGCAGTCGCCGAGAGGACTGGAACAAATACTGGAAATCATGGTTTGTAGCAGAAAAGCTTTCTTCATCACCTAACTTTCACATGTGTAGATGTTGATCTAGAATAAATATGTGAACTGCTAGTAATGGAAAAGTGCTATGTAAATCCAATGCTTTATTATTATTATTATTATTATTATTATTATTATTTTTATTATTTTTATTATTATATTACTGCAGATTGCTGTTTTTGCTTATCAAGCACTCCCTTGTGTTCATCTACACAATAAAAGTGTTAATGATATAAAACTATACTTCAGTTCATTGCTTTTTATTAATTTTTAATTAATTTTATTTTAACCCAGACTGAATCGGAAGTGAATCCTAAGGCTTATCCATTAGCTGATGCTTCTCTGACCAAAACCATCCTGGACCTTGTGCAGCAGGCATCAAACTACAAGCAACTACGCAAAGGAGCAAATGAAGGTAAGCCTCCTATAAACCCATCTCCATCTCTCTTAATTCAAGCATGGATCTTTAATAGCTCTAAAAATGTGATTCTGTATTTAGGTCTGTATGTAACATCCCATTATAATTCTAATTCGCAGCCACTAAAACGCTAAACCGTGGAATCTCAGAGTTCATCGTGATGGCTGCTGATGCTGAACCTCTGGAGATCATTCTTCACCTTCCCCTGCTGTGCGAGGATAAAAATGTGCCCTACGTTTTCGTGAGGTCCAAGCAGGCCCTTGGACGAGCTTGTGGGGTGTCAAGACCGGTCATTGCCACCTCGGTCACTATTAAGGAAGGCTCGCAGCTGAAGCCTCAGATTCAGTCTGTACAGATGGCGATTGAGAGACTCTTGGTTTGAGCCGGTTGTGATTTTAAAAGATTTTGTTTTTTGTCCTTTTTTAGTTTCTCATAAAACACCTCAGTTTTTGCAGAATGTAATTGTGCTTAGAAATTTGAGTTACAAAAAACAGTGGAATGAAAAAAACAAAAAAAGGTTTGTTGTAATAAATGTAAAGGACTTCCAGCATGACTGGGTTGTGAATGATCTTCCTTTGCAAACTGCTGGCCAATAAAAATTCTAGGGAAACATTTGAAAATAGGGATGTACTAAACTTTTATTCTATTTGGATTGTTTAGAGTGGGAGGGTATGTCTAGAACTTTATTCGCGTGGAGCGTAGGCTTCCCTCATCTCTAAAAATAATCTCAGAATGTCTCTGTCATTTTCAGATTAAATATTTTAAGTGAAAGTCCTTGCAGGAGTAATATTATTAAATTCTATATATTAAATTGAACCTGCAACATTTTCTCATTAGGTGGACCTTTTAGCGGTGCTGGGGCTTAATTCCACTTAAACATGCCTAATTTTTTGTGACTTAACAGCCACACTTATACAGAGCCTCTTACACTCCAAGCAGTTGGGTTGGGTTCCTCAGCAGGGTCCTTAATCCACAGCAGCTTGGTAGAGCTGGACTTTCCATATTCTATAAGTCCATATTCTAGTACCTTAACCACAGGGGCGCCGCCAGGGGGGGAAAGTTAGGACGATTCTAAGGGCCTGGCACTGACAGGGGGCCCTTTGAAGGCTATTAATATTATTTTAATAGTATTGCC
>JAVSBU010000022.1:5903431-5913491 GCA_033118015.1 Loricariichthys derbyi
CTAAAGTGAAATTTTATTTTTATTTCCGCCGCCGTATTCAGGTTTTCATAACAGAAATCCGCCAAACAAGAAATAAAGTCTGGCCTTAAGTCTTTTCCACCAATCTTCATTCCAAAATATGAGCTTGAGCATATTTTAGGCTTTTCACCCTGTTCCCCTTCCGAAAAAGTGGTTTCTTGGTTGCTTCACTTCATAAAGGTCATTTCTTATAAATCTACTTTGGACTGTAGCCCTTTGGCTCAGATACCACTAGTGCATTTAAATGGTGCTGATGTTATGTTTACACAACCAGCAGTCTTTGAGGCATTTCTGGGGCAATCCCAGTGGTTCAGTACCATTTGAATTCAGTCTTGTTTACTAGGACATCATGTTCTATATAACGATCTACTTTGCGAATAAGGAATGTGTGAGTAAGGAGCAAGTTCAGACAAGGCTACGCTCAGATTGTTACAACAAAGTGTATGACGCTGGTTTTTTTTTTTTTCTTCTCAAAACGTTTCCAACCTCCTGTGTACCAGCTTAACCACACAAAAGCTGATTGGAAGGACAGAAAACATTGCTGCCCTACCTAAAGATAAGCTCTGCAGATAAACAGTGGAATTCTTGGTAAGAAAGCTCTGCCGCTGTCATAAATGCAGCCACGTTGTACTAGTAGGCTAACTAATGTTAGTTTTCCCCTACATTCTATAGTGCTGTCCAAATTCCCTGGACTGAACAATGCATTTCACAGAAAGCATACTAAGGAGCTCAGTATCAGCAGTGCAAGTTTATTTCCCTAATCTGAATGTAGAACAAGACGACCTTGCATTTTCATGTAACAACACTAGATATGTGTAATCCTCTCTGCACCACAGTTAATGCATTTACTTTATTGGGTTACTGAATGAAAATCTTCAAATACAGCCCAAACTGCATGAAACTCATTAAGTAGCTGCAACTGACAACTAATTAGATTACTAGTCGTAAGTAGGAAGCTATATTTCAAATCAGCTCTACTAACCGATTTCCTTAGCCATAGCAAGGCCTTGTGGGTACGTGATGGGCGTGAGCTTCTTTTCTTTCAGTTTCTCAATAGTGTCCTTGTCATCTCTCAAGTCGAGCTTGGTCCCAACAAGAATGATCGGCGTGTTAGGGCAGTGATGCCTGACCTCTGGATACCACTGTGGGAAAGGCAGACAATTCACAATATACTTTAATATGTAAGCACACACTGACGTTTTCTACTCCCCATGTTCCTTATTCAGTGAGATCACCAAGACAGACCGATACTGTTCAGTGTTTAAACATGGTACACGTCACCAGCAGTCTGAGAAACTCTCGTAGCAGACAGAACAACAGAGCCTCGACTTGCCTCTTATCTTGTGGATTAAAAACTCAGTGGATTGGGAAATGAGGTTTAAGGTCACGTGTCTGCTCTTGTTTTTTAATAAAGTGTTCTTTTAATTATTTTAATGATTCAGCACTGGTAATGACAGCAATAGAAAAGTTCAAACTTGGCTTCATCATTCTGTAATACAGTAATACCTTGTTTATCATGGGAGATACGTTCCAGAAACACCTGCAATAAACGAAAATCCGTAGAAAAGTAGAAATGGTATATTTAAATATTTATACACTGTATTAAGGCTTTAAACCTCAGCTGAACTCAATTAGGTTTGCATCAGCGCCTCGCCACTAGGTGGCAATAAAGACTGCCTAATCACGGCGTCTAAACACCCAGAAGCAACTCCACGTGTTACATCAGTGGTCTGGTTTAAATGATAAAACACACAACAACACTGTAATACCTAATAATTAGTTAGAATTAATATTTGTAATATATTTTTATACATTTTGGGATTTTTTTCATGTAAAAATTCATAAAATATATATATTTTCTGTCGACCAAAGTCAGTAGAAAACCCATAATTTTTCCCATTAATATCTTATAAAAACCCGCGAAAGAGTGAAGCCGCAATTCGCGAGTTTCCAATAGACCATAATCCTTTGCAACTTGGCGAGTTCCACTTTGATCCATATTGCTGGCAGAAAGTTAAAATAACATTGCCCAGTGTGCTGAATAGGTAAAACGAAATACATTAATTAGTTAAACATGTTGGGCTGATATGTTGTTTTACCAAATTTATTATTATGACTAATGCTTTGATCGTTGAAACTGCATGCTCCGCGATTTAAAACTTGCAGTCCAAACAAGGATTTTATAGTGGGTGGGGTACAAATACTAAGTTCATGTATTATTTATGAAATGAATTTAACTTGAATGTTATAAAACATCTCGAGAACCGGAAGACGGCGGAAGATCCGATGTTATTTTCTAAACCGGAACTCACTAGTACCGAAATGAATTATAGGTTACTGGAACAAACCGAATAGCTGAAGTGGCGAGGTATTACTGTACTCTTTTCCATTGATCTTCAGTGATCTTTGCCTTTTCACCCTGTTCACCTAATAACCAACTCCAGTTCCTCTGGCGTGAAAGTGGCTCACAACTCACTTCTCAAACTTCAAGAAATCAGCATCAGAAAGTGGTAATTTATTTACAATTTGCAAATGTAAAAACTTTGTATTAGTTAATGCAACTCCATTGGAGGGATACAGGAAGCTTCTTGGGCTGGCCAGAAAAATGAAGTGATAAGTATGAACATGTGCTTCCTCTATCTTAAAAACCACCAGTGGCCAACTGGGAATGTTATCTGAGCTGAGGCTGATGAAGAATGCTTGATTAGGTAACTGGTGTTTAGGAAAAAAAAAACAACAACACATAAGACAAAATGGACGTTTGTTGGACTTGACATAGAGGTTTTACAGTGTGAGCTGTGTATCAAAGGAGTGCGACTTCTGACGGCATTTGAATGCAAACTTTCAAACAAAAGTAAAAGTTCAGTGTGCAGGAATTATAGTCAAGTTTATAAAATTGATTACATTTCTATAGCGCTCATAACCCTATATAGGCTCTATAGGTCATAACCCTAACTGAGCAAACCTAAGGCGATAGCAGCAAAGAAAAACTCCCTAAACGTTATGAATGGAGAACCCTTGGTAGGCCTAGATGTTCTATCAATTCACCACCACAGCACAACTCTTAAAAGAACAAACCGGGGTTAAAAGAAGAAGAAAATGTCTTGATTATTGAATGTCTATTTGGTGTGGCTCCTACTTGACAGGAATAAAAACCAGCAATCACAGTTGCTCTGTGGATTATGTTTAAACTATCCTTTAAACTCCTCCTAGACTTTAACCAACATATAATGCGATTAATAACAGTGCATGATCTCACAGCTCACATTTCATATGAGATCAACCTCTCGTGTGCTGTGCGACTTCTGAAGATTACAAATAAGCACAAGGCTATATTAAGCAAATGAAGTACTGAAACGATACCACTGTTACACAACAGACTAGACAGACTAATTCGGGTTCTTTCTCTTCCTGTTTCCTTCTTCTACAAATTTTACCCGCTCCATTCAATTTCAGTGCCTACCTTGGCACGGACGTTCTCGAATGATGCCGGACTCACGAGGGAGAAGCAAATCAAAAACACGTCCTGCACACAACAGACAAAAATGGTTACTAAAATCGAATTCTAGTCTAGCTTAATACTTAAACAGATCAAAGTTCTGGTTTCCATTCTGACTCCTACTTAAGCAGACAACTAATGGAACTGGTATGAAAATAGAAACAGATCTTGTACTGGTTAGTTAACAGCACACAGAGGAAGCAGTCAGTCTCATTCATGGTTATGACACAAAAGGTCACTTCACGTACAGTAGGACACAGCACGAATAACCACCGAGTATTTGTAACAACCGAGGTTGGCACGAGCGACCAGGAACGTGCAGGCTCTCGTGCAAAGCATGCAGCATGCTGATGGGGGTTGAAATGTGATGGAGTGTTAAAATATTCACTCTGCACTGGTTTAGCTCTCGACGCTGTACCGTTTGAGGATAGGAGAGCGGCCTGAGTCTGTCGTAGTCCTCCTGTCCTGCTGTGTCCCACAGTCCCAAGTTCACCGGCTTCCCGTCTACCATCACATTGGCCGAATAATTATCGAACCTGCGCAGAGAAATGGGGGGAGGGGGGTCAACAGAACGGGACAGAGGACAGGCATAGAGTGTGTATTGTAGTGGTGTGTGTGCTCACACTGTGGGGATGTACTCTCCAGGGAATGCGTTGGTGGTGTAGCTGATCAGGAGGCATGTTTTACCCACCGCACTGTATTTAAAAAAACATTTACAAGTCAAATGGTATGAGGATATCAGGAAATACTAAACAGTTACAGCACTGTGTAACACCATTTGTTTGCTTTCCTCTTCGTGGCAACACCTACATCTATAATTATTACGGGAACAAGATCATAACCGCATCTGTTAAAGTGGCTTTACAAGAATCTAGGCGTCCAGGAAACAGCACATGTCATAAAAACAAAACTGGGGATGAGGATTTGAGCTACTCAAGTTTACTGACGGGACCATTTATGACTCTAGAACAAATATAAGCCATTAAATAGATTACCTTATCCTGATACACTCTTACCATCCAATCAATTGTGGCAGACCCAACATGACCAACTTGGCAGAAATAGGACTTAAGCCTGGGACCTTCTGCTCCACAGTCCAGTGCCTTAACCGCTGTACCACCACAGTCCCACAAGCTTATTAAATTTGATGCTTAAAATATTTAGCACTCTCCTTGGAGAGAACCATCTCAGACATCTCTCTAAAATGGTTTGCAAAACACAAAGAACTTCTACTACTCCACGATTGTGCTTCAGGGTCCTGATGTGTGTAGAGAGCAATTAAGGAAACATCTTTAATAGCTCACCTACTACTAGGTGTCTGGATTAGTTAGTTTGTTCTAGATGTTTCTTTCAGTAAATATCTTGATATATTCACAGAGATGATAGTGGAACATTCTTAGTTTCCTAATGCATTCCAACCCGAATCTAAACACAAGAACCTGATGCGATACATTTTCTGACAAGGGTCATTTGTATAACACAGATCAGCTTTGTTCCTACTAAAAAAAGATGATTGAGGTTTAAAAATAGGTCACTTGTTTTTATTTATATTTATTTTTAAAGTGGCACCACAACCTACTGATACTATATTATGATGGACTGTAGAGTCTAGCGCTTAAAATGTTCGACTATGGACCAGACCATCCAGAGTTCAAATCCCACCCCAGCCAAGCTGCCACCATTGGGTCCTTAAATCCAGGTCCTTAATCCACAATTTCTGGATTGTATAAAACTAATTAACTCTGGATAAGGGCTTAAATTTAAATTATGCATTGTGAAAATTATTTACAATTGAAAAGTTCATTACTACTACTATTTCACCACTGTAACATAGCGGTAACTTTGATGAGCACACATAGTTAGAAGCCTCTGAGGAGGTGGAAAACACTTTTGGAATTACCCATGAAAAGCCTAACTTTCAGTACCAGGAAACTGAGCACCATTTCAAAACACAACCAAAACGGGATATAACCCAGGGTAACCTGTAAACCAGTGGTTTACCGCTGAGCCACTGCTTCGTAGCCCATCTATGGGGAGATGAGGTTCTACAAAAGTGCTAAAAAGACCTAAAAGGTATACTATTTTTCAAAATTGTTATTTATGTAAAACTGGGAGGCAACTCATGTTTTCTGCAGGGACCACATTTGAATAAAATAGAAAAGCATTCATATAGGATAGTTACAGCATTAGAAATAATGTGCTTAATACAGTACCTGGCCAAAATAAAAAAAAATCACCATGCAATTATGAACCCAAATAATGAGATCAGCTGATAACTGAATATACTGAATCACCAAGTTATTCCATCAAAGCATTTTTCTTCCCTGATGGCAAGGCCATATTCCAAGATGATCGAATGCCAGGATTCATCAGGCTCAAATTGTGAGAGAGTGGTTCTGGGAGCATAAGACATCATTCTCACACATTGACTGGCCACCACAGAGTCCAGACCTGAACCCCAGTGAGAATCTTTGGAATGTGCTGGAGAAGGCAATGGATCCAAATCTCCCATCATCAATACAAGATGTTGGGGAAAAATCAATGCAACTCTAGATAGAAATGGTGCAATGTTGCAGGAAATGACACCGATCCAACCAAATATTAGTCATTTATTTGTATAGTGCTTTTTACAATGGAGCATTGTCTCCAAGCAGCTTTACAACTTATGTTATTCCCACTTTGAGCAACAGTGGCAAGGAAAAACTCCCAAAAATGTTAATAGGAAGAAACCTAGGGAGGACCAACACCTTAAAGGTATATGTAAGAGTTACCTAAGATATACAACCAACAGGTTCACATCAATCATTCAAACAAACAAAACCAACAAATATAATCAGGAAATTATAAATGTATACTAATTATAAATCAGTGACCTTGTTTTTGGCCAGGCAGAGTAAGAGCAAACAACTTATAATATTGTTTGTACAAACTGACAAACTTATTCTAGCATTAGCTACCTAAAGTGGTTTGTATTATAGTAATAATTGTGTTAGTCATACTTTAAATGTTTAATTATAACACCATTAAGTTAAATTAAACGAAGACAGCATTGTTAAAGGGTCAGAACAGGCTCAGGACTAAAGGAATGCGGAAAAACTGCACCGCCAAGTTAGCATGTTAGCTAATATTATGCTAGCCAAGTCAGAAACCGCTACTCTAACTCACAGTTCGTTAACTTTTAACCATTTTTATCCGATTATAATGGCGACTTATTGTAGTTTACTTGGGTATCATTAATTTACCATTTAAAGCTCGCGTTGTGTCAAAACGCCGAGTAAAACTTGTGCTAACGCGGCTAAGCGGCAACGAGAAAAAGCTCTCATAGCATAATTAGCTTTTACCAGGTAAAACAGATTAAATTTGAAAGCCTGTTACATAAATTAAACCCAAACTCACCCGTCTCCGACCACCACACACTTTATGGCCTGCATTTGTGTTTCTTCACCGCTAGTTTCTCAGACTTGTTGTAAAAAAAAACCCAAACCAGTTACAATTCAAAATAAAGAGCTTTAAACCGGGTATCACGTTTTCGAAAACTTAATAAACGAAGTAGTTTGTAGGAAGAGAATGTAAACTAAAACGGGTTCCAGCGCTTATAGCTAAACAAACAGCAGCCACCACCCAAAAATCTCAGTTTTAGTGAACACGACCAAATCAGATCCGCTTCACCGCCCCAATGCTATATGCTGCATTCTCACTCGCTTTTTTTACTACCCGTATTCTATCAAACCCCGCCTCCTGGCTTAGTAACGTCGTCTCTGATTGGATAATTTCACTCCGCGCAGACTCAGTAACCAAGCTTGACGTTGAAGAGGGAGTATATGAATACAGGTGGGGGAAAATCGCAAAACTCTACCGCCATCCAGTGGAATTATTTATATTTACATGTCCTTCAGCGGACGCCCTTATCCAGAATAACTTGCACCTGGTACAGTTTTACAAGCCAAGCAATTGTGGTTTAAGATCACTGACTGTAGGGAATGTTTCTTCTCACAGTGTCCTAAAACTGAAGCAGTAGTTACTGTTGGGCGGCACGGTGGTGGAGTGTGTTAGCACCGACCCTGGTCTTCCACTGTGTGGAGTTTGTATGTGTTGGTGTGGGTAAAACTCCTGTTTCCACCCTCAGGCCAAAGACGTGTGTGAGGTTAACTGTCATGTCTCCAAAGTGCCTTTAGTTTGTGAGAACGAGAATGGATGTGCATCATTTACATCTACGGCATGTAACAGACCCCCTTATCCAAAGTGACTTATAATCCAAGCAACTGTGGTTTAAGGGGCTTGTTAAAGGACCCAACAGTGGCAGCGTGACAGAGATGGGATTTGAACCCTGGACATTCTGGTTCATAGTCCAGTGCTTAACCTTAACCACTAGGTCAGCACAGTCCTAGTTTATTGTAATCAATTGTCACAAACACAGGAAACCAAAACAAATGGACACCGGAGAAAAGCTCATGTTAACTTTACACAGAGCATTTAAAAAATTACTCTTTATTTGAACAGCCCACACAAACAAAATATAACTTCATTGCAAAATCCATCCGGTGGTCCCTTAATAATTACAAAATGACTTGAAAAGCACTTACAAAAATACACAATATAAAGTGCTGCTAAGACCAACTCAAATGCTTAAAAAAATAAATAGTGATTAATAACAGTCTCTCTTAGCTCGGCACTCATAAATCATGACACTACGTAGGAAAAGGCAAAAAGATTAGACGCACTCAAAGCAGACAAACTATGAACAATATTTACATGCTCTTTAAAATACATTGTTAGTCATTCCATGTAGATAAGATATACTGAGGATTTTCAGTGCAGTTCAGACCAACACTCAGTGATGACCTGTCCGAGACGAAGTGCAAGGTCCAAACGCTGGCAGCCAAAGCGATCTTTTTTAGCATCTTCAGAATTAATATGGATCAGTGGGGGTTGGGGCAAAATCTCCTCTGTGACAGTCCAGATTCTGCTTAGTGTTTGATTATTCTTCCGTCTCCTCCTCTTCCTCCTCTGCAGGGTTCCCGTGCACCCGGAAGCGGTACAGGCAGGTGTACTCCGTGTGACCCCAGTTACTCAATATACGGAGTTCAACAATCTGGAAGGCTTTGCTGGGGTTTTCCTTTAAAGGAGAAAATAGTGTTAATGGGATAGCAGTAAAACAACCAGACTGTAGAGTAGCTATTTTAACATTAAGCACATTGAGACTTGTGACCTGCAAACTATTTCACAAAAGGAGTTTCCATTTGGTTTAGTGCTCACATTATACTGTGGTTCTACAAATATTTAAATTATTCATTTTATCGATATCCAATTAGACTTATCAGTTGGGATCCTGATCAAATCTTTGGCTTCGTTTACTTCAGGATCATAAAAACCCAACATCACAAATCGCCGATACATACACACATTATCACAACCTTCTCCAAATGTCCACATTCGTCTCCATGGCTTATTGATCTCACCGTGACTGGGTAAGTCTGAAGAGCGTTTCCATCCTCTTCATAGACGTACTGACCCAACAGGTGCCCTTCCTCCTGCTGTTCATCCTCCAGACCCTTTACAGAGTGAATAGACAAAGACCCTCACTTCAATAGTTCAATACAAACAGGCACTTCAGAAAAGTGACAGATTTTTATTTGTAGTAGAATTTAAAATCAATACATGCATGAGCTTGTAATTCATTCACTGATCCAAAATCAGAACTGGCTAATAAAAGCAACCATGAACGACTATAATAGTGTCTTACATAGACGACGAAGTTGCGTGGGGCGCTGCTGATGTTGCCAGTAGCTGAGAGCGCTTTAGGGATGTGTTCCAAGGAAACGGCTGTAGGGATGATCCTCACAGACAGACGGATCACCAAGTAGCCAGTAGAGCCTTTGAAGGCCCAGCAGTTACCAGGATGTACATCAGGCTAAAGAAGGCAGACAGGGAAGGGCGTTAACGTCTGTACAGCTTTAATTAATGGCAGCGTTTTGAAGTGCTAGACTGGGAACGAGCTCACCTGTATGACTGCACGGGGAGACTGGGAGAAATACCACAACGGAAAACCAAACAGACTCATCAGGGCCGTCTTCGTCTCGTACGTCTCAGAACAGCGAGTGCTCAGAATGCTGCCACCTACAGACATTATATAGTCGCTGTTTAAAGTCCATACAATCAATGTTAATTTTAATGACATTAATAGAACAATAGCTGTGCATTTCCTGGACAAAGTAATGCGTCTTCACATTTTAGACTTTGGATGCTGTGATGGTGTTCCACTCATGTATTCAGTAGCATCTCTGACACATTTACATTTAAAATGTTTACAAATAACATTGTGTGCAAAATATCTAAACTACTATGAGACTGGTATAGTTTGGTTAACGCTGCTTCACAGAAGCTAATGCAGAAGTTAAAGAGCAGCATCCTAAATTTTGTACCATTAATAGCATTGAGTCCGAATGACGTCACAAACGCTTCAGCGTGGGCTACTGCTACACGCACATTTCATCACTCTCTGTGAAAACATATTCCAGGAGCGATATTTCTGCATGAAACGAT
>JAVSBU010000022.1:5971708-5982952 GCA_033118015.1 Loricariichthys derbyi
GTAAAGGCACTGGGGAGATGGCTGTCATTACATCTTCAATAAATGCACAAGTTTACGTTGATATATTGGACACTTTTGTGGATGATGAAACCATTTTTCAAGATGATAATGCATCATGGCATAAAGCAAAAACTGTGAAAACATTCCTTGAAAAAAGACACATAAGGTCAATGTCATGAGCTGTAAATAGTCTGGATCTCAGTCCAACTGAAAATCTTTGGTGGCAGTTGAAGAAAATGTTCCATGACAAGGCTCCAACCTGCAAAGCTGATCTGGGAAAAGCAGTCAGAAAAAGTTGGAGCCAGATTGATGAAGAGTTCTGTTTGTCACTCATTAAGCCAGAGCTGGTGCAACAAAATACTAGTGATGTGTTGGAGCGTTCTTTTGTTTTTCATGATTCCATATTTTTTTTTCCTCTCCTTGGTCTAAAAAAGTAACCACTACTGACAGCCACAATTTTTTTTTTTTGATTTCTTATAGTGTGTCTTAAGGCCAGAAATTTGCCATTTGAAATGACTTTAGTTTTGTGTCATGTCTGTGATCTGCTTTTTTTCTACAAAATTAAATAACTGAATGAACATGCTCCGAGGCCGGTGATTCCATAATTTTTGCCAGGGGTTGTATAAGTACAAACACATTCAGCCAACTAACTTTCTGCAAAAACGGTGCCTTACAACAAGAAAGGCAACATGAGACTAGCGCAAATGTTCATCAGCAAGACAATGACCATAAGCACACTGCCGAAGCTAGAGAGAAGTAGCTCGAAAGGAACAATCTCAGCGTATTAGGTGGGCCAAGTCAAAGCACACAGCTCAGCTGTAAAAGGAGTAAAACACTAAATAACACTGTTGTTTCCCCCTATGTTGTAACAATATAACATTTTATCCCTGTCCAGGGTTCACTTACCCGTGCCCAATGAATTCCAGGCTCTGGACCCCCAAATCCAAATAATCTCCTTAAAATGTTTAGCAATGTTCCTTACTTATTACAAACCAAACTTTACAGATTAAAAATACCAAACAATAAACGATAGAGTTACATTTTATTATTACTTATAAAATATTTTCATGTCACGTGTAGTCTGTAGTGAGCCCATATTTATTGGCTTGTGCAATTTGTGATAGATAAAAACTGCAAATAAACTGTTGATCATCTTTCAAATATTTTTCTTGGGCTTTTAATCAAAAGGCTGTGAGTTCAAACCTTTGAAGCCCTTGAGCAAAACCCTTAAACCTCACCTATTTAAATATTTTTCAATAAAAAAGGATCCTCAATTACTGATCCCAATCTGCACCCATAAACATATCAGCTTAAGTGTGAACGGTCCCATAGGTGTTCATGCAACAGAATAAAAATCCTGAGAGATTAACACTTGTAAATGGAGCTTTAAGCACCGAATCATTAACAGACTCAGTGGCAGCTTGGCAGAGGTGTGATTTGAACCCTGAACCTCCTGGTCCTGAGTCCAACACCTTAACAGCTAGGCCACCACAGTCCCACTTAAATGAAATAACTTGTAAATAACTTAAAATGATGGAAATACATATTTTGGTTTAAGAAAAACAACAAATCATAACACTTTTCCGTAGGAAATCACATATGATCATAAATCAATAATATATTGTGCTATAGTACATTAATATATATTATTATTGTTACAGATTGTTGTGTTGTGATAAGTATTTAAAATGTTGTTGACAAATAAGAGTAATGAGTGAGGTTACATCTTGGAGGCAGTGGAACATTTGACCTTTTAGTGAACTCTATGTGTCTGTGAACCGATAAATCAAGGACACTCACACCCTATTGGGCACAAATTCAGTGACTGAGTCATTCCACATGTCGCCTGAGTGCGGTCACTAACAGCTTACATTATTATTGTTATTATATATTAAATTATATACAGGCTAATATACAGTACATCCCAAAAATTAGAATATCATGAAAAAGTTCAATATTTTTGTCCCTCATTGCAGAAAGTAAAACCCATATATTATATAGATTATACAAAGTGAAACATTTCAAGCCTTTATTTCTTGACATTTTGATGATTGTGGCTAATAAAAACCCAAAATTCAGTGTTTCAGAAAATTAGAATATTCTTCTTTATTTATTATTATTATTTATATTATTCTTCTTACCTGGGATGTGGAGAAAAAGAACTGAACTGTTGCTCACTGGTCCAAAATCCTCTTTTCAGATGAAAGTAAATTTTGCATGTCATTTGGAAATCAAGATCCCAGATTCTGGAGGAAGAGTGGAGAGGAACAAACTCCATGATGTTTGAAGACCATTATGAAGTTTCCACAGTCAGTAATGATTTTGCAATCCATGTCATCTGAAAAGAGGATTTTGGACCACTGAGTCCATTATGTGTGTATGTGTAGTGACTCTTGATCTTGTGTAATATTCTAACATTCTGAGACACTGAATTTTAGGTTTTCATTATCTGTAAGCCACAATCATCAAAATTTCAAGAAATAAAGGCTTGAAATGTTTCACTGTATGTATCACTTTCTGCAATGAGTGACAAAACTTATTGAACTTTTTCATGAATTTCTAATTTTTTGGGGATGTACTATATTACCTTTATTATATATGGCTTATTATTATTTAATAATAATAATAATAATAATAATAATAATAATAACCAAAGCTAAATATAATTATATATAAAAAATAATAATTAAAAATACTAATAAGACCTTCTAATGAAAAACGTTCATATGTCCTGTTATAGATATTTGTATTTAATTAGAAGCTCTTCTGATGAATTACAGATCCAGTCTAAAGTCGCATATTTTTACCACATATAGGTTTGCTCACTGGATGAACATTTTCATGTGGGGTAAAGAGGAAATGTGACAGCCATCGAGTTTCTATTAGAAAACATATTAGATTTGTGGTATTCTGGTGGTTAAGGTGCTGGACCAGAAGATTGAGGGTTCAAATCCCACCTCTGCCAAGCTGCCTGTTGGCTCCTTGAGCAAGAACCACAATTGCTTATTATATAAATTGTAAGTCGCTCTGATTATAAGGTCTGCTAAAAACCATAAGATGTAAATCATTATGGGTTCTCCTTAACGCGCACGTGCCGTTTACATATTAAAGTGAATACCAATGAATATAAGTTAAGACATTAAACAGGCTACATCAACAGGAGACGAACTAAAGCCTCGTGCAAACTTTCCTCTGTGCAAGTGAAAACTGTTTAAACATGACTGTTTATTGACTCGACTGGAAGATTACTGCGTGGGCGCGCGCGCGGAGATAAAGGAGCGCATTCCCGCCGCTCTCAGTGGCGCTCGCGCTCCGTTATCTGCTCTTTGATGGACTGTGAACTTGGCGCGCTTGGTCCGGGGTTCATCCGCGTGTCAGGGTCTGGGCTCGCGGGTCAGCAGCGGGTCAGCTGCTAAAGAACGGGACCTGAGTCCGAGGGGGGCCCTTCAGCTCCAGCCCCATGCGCGCACACGCACACACACACCACATTCTGCAAACCTGCTTAGGGATCACGTGACACTTACCCAGCAGTACCATACTCTCACTGAATTACACGCACAGTTTGCATGTTCTCCCCGTGTCCCTGTGGGTTTTCTCCGAGTACTCCAGTTCCTCCAACATTCCAAAGACATGCATGTTAAATGGTGTGTCCAAAGTGCCTTTAATGTGTAAGTGGATGCCCCATGATAGATTGGAGCCTGATTTAGAGGTGTTCCTGTCTTGTGCCCTGTGTCACAGGCACTGGCTTTCCTAAGAGACTAAGCGGATAAAGACAATGAATGAATGAATTTCATAGACTATAAGATGATATTCTGTTATTATAACAATTTATTATTATTAGTAGTAGTAGTATATCATTATTAAATATAGATGTAGTAGACATTTTTTTGTATCTGAAGCTGAAAATATGCAAAAAAAAAATTAAAATCAGATGATTTCTAAATTTTTTTGCCTTTATATATACACCTTTAATAAATATACTTCAATACCTTTAAATAGTATTTTTATATTTATTTGATTTGTTTAGGATTATTACTTTTAACATTTTGTAATTTTTGTTTTTATTATTCATTATGTATTTTTCTGATCATATTTATCTCATTTTTTCAACATATTAAACTCTACAGTAAACATACTATACTTTTAATATTATTATCAGCTACCAATTATTAGACTTACTTCTGGTTTATTTTAAATTATTGTTTAAATATTTAAGACATTGTTAGTTTTAGTGGGATTACTACTTTTAATTATTTTTATTAAAAAAATTTTATTCTGTAGCTTACTATTGAAAACTATAAAAGCCAAAAAGCTTAACATGCACTGTATGTCTTTCTCATTTAAAAAATTTGTTCCACTGGGGTGTTTAATGATTTACATTTATTTCATGCAGAATCATTTGCTGTTTTTAATGAGCTTTCTAGGTGTTAATATAACAGTCAGTAAGCTCCAGGTGCATCTTATGATCTTGTGACCTGATGTTATCTAACAATGATCCTCATATGGGATAATAATTGGACAGTGTGGTTTGAAGAACAGAGAAGCTTCTGCTTCGGTCCAAATGAACATAAGCTGAACATTTAGTGCGTTTCTGTTGAGCGCCCATTCAGATCCACCGCTCCGGCTTCCACTGAGCGCTTTTACGCATGAACAGCTCCTAACCTTCTTATCTCTTTTACTGTGTAAATGAACTATACTTGACCTTCAGTTGGCGTGCTTTTGTGTCACAGAGGCCAAAGGACGCTTCTTAGAGCATTTTCACGCGTTGTTACGATTCTGCCGAGGAAATACGAAGCACATCGTTCCAGAGTTCAGAAAGGAGGCCAAGGTTGAAGCTGAGCCATGCGCATTTGACAAGGTTAAGTCACGTTTAAGAGAGCAAACATTGCCTAATAGTTTAGCATTATGAAGGCAGAGTTTGGAGAAGTGACTGAAATTCCACCCAAAACCCTGTGCACGCATTTCAACCCGAAACAGACCTGGGTTTGGTTGCTGATCCGTATTGATTCTGCTTTGGGCCACAATGCATGTAAAGGTGAAATACAGGGCAGCGAAGTGACATCAAAGAATGAGGGATAAAAAAAGGGGGAAATCCGTAATGCATCGCTGTAAAATTTGGAGCCATCCTGTCTCTCTTCTGCCTGTGTTATAGCAGTCGTAAAAACAGGTCCGCGTGCTGTGGGTGGTTCTTGGTGTTTACTTATCGTGGAGGCTCCCGGTAACCTTGCTCTGCTCCCTCACTTTTTGAACTGACCCAAAGTTGAACCCGCTGCCAGCCCAGCCAGCCAGCTATCATATTGGCCGCGTCCCAAACCGCACCCTGTGTGGTGCTGCGTAAAAGCGCGTGAATCAACAACTTTACAGAGAATCACACTTTCTTTTTCCTTTACCTCCAGAATAAGCACATCACTAATCACTCACGTGCAGACCCCGAGTGCTTCATACACTTTTTATTTCGTTTCAGCTACTTAACACATGTTCCTATGCTGTGTGCGCACTGATATGTCCCTGAAATAATAAAGCACCCACACTGGACTAAAGCGCTCAAATTAAGGCTCCCTGGTATTTGCGCATGGCACCAGAGCTGGAGTAATGAGCGCCCAGGACCGCCGGGAACAAAAGCAGCCCGTGGACGCTGTCCCCTTTGTGCGGGGGGGAATTAACACCTTTTCAAAGTTAAATCCTCGGATTGTCCCGCTTCTCCGGGAGGTGGTATTAAAATGCGTCTTCATAACAAATGGCTGAGCGAGCTGTCGGAGCGGCTCTTCTGGGGCTGATGGGCGGGGCGTCAGGGACACTACAATTAAAGATGAACTTTGCGTGAACTAATTTATCTGACCCAAGGTAACGAGGAGGCCGAGACAAGGAGGGAATGGGTATAAAAGGCTGGATGGAAGCCGGAGAGAGCTTCAGTTCCGAGCAAACCCTTTGGACGATCTCTCTCACTCTCGAGCGCGTCATGGGTCTGTACACCCTGATAGTTACCTTGCTTTGCACCGTCGTGCTTCCGGTGCTGCTCATTTTGGCCGCGGTCAAGCTCTGGCAGCTGCTGCTCATCCGAGGGGTCGACCCGATCTGCCCGAGTCCTCTTCCTCCGGGCACCATGGGGCTGCCGTTCATCGGCGAGACGCTGCAGTTCATTCTCCAGGTAAGGTCACGCGGGAGAGCTCGTTTCGCTCGGGAGTTTAGCGCCTGTTTAAAAGCGAGTCGGTCACGCTTTTGTTCTTGCCCCACAGAGAAGAAAGTTTCTGCGTATGAAGCGCCAGAAGTACGGCTTCATCTACAAGACGCACCTCTTCGGGAATCCCACCGTGCGCGTCATGGGCGCCGAGAACGTGCGCCACATACTGCTGGGGGAACACAAGCTGGTGGCCGTGCAGTGGCCCGTCTCCGTCAGGACCATCCTCGGCTCCGACACGCTCTCCAACGTGCACGGATTCCAGCACCGAAACAAGAAAAAAGTAAGGATGCATCCTGCTTCTCAAACACCATGCAGGCGCGGTGAAGAAAGAGCCCGTCAGCCCAGAGCGCGTTAATGCATCCAAGCGCGCTTTTGAGCTTTTATCATGTAGCTTCGGACAACACAACCTCTTCATTTTTTCAAAAACATACTGTGGTTGCCAGATCTGCCTTTAAATCATGTTAGTCTTAAATGCATGCCCCCCCCCCATTTAAACGAGAATGAATGGAAACCTCAGAGCACACTGTAAATACATTGGTTTTAAAGCTAACTTCACTATTCCATGTGCGTTCTCGTCCATTCTTTGCCTCTATTTAGTGGAAGCGCACAGCTCAGCTCAAACTGTTCACCTGGTGTAAGAGAATCTGGCAACCAATATTGTGGTTTCTAAAGCCGTGTAGCTCACGCTGCGTTGTTTTCTGTGCGTCTCCAGGCGATCCTCAAGGCTTTCTCTCGGGATGCGCTGGAGAATTACATCCCTGTGATGGAGGAGGAGGTCCAGAGCACCATCACTGACTGGCTGCAGCGCGACGCGCCGGTCCTGGTTTACCCGGAGATGAAACGCCTTATGTTCCGAATTGCAATGAGGATCCTGCTGGGCTTTGAGCCGGATCAGATCAAGAGGGACGAGCAGGCCTTGGTCGAGGCTTTTGAGGAGATGATCAAGAACCTGTTTTCTCTCCCGATTGACGTCCCTTTCAGCGGCTTGTATAGGGTAAGCACTCACAAAGCACTGCCCAATACTTTAGGATAGCCTACTCAAGTGCTATAAACACTTTCTCCTCCAATTTGCAGGGTTTGAAAGCTCGTAATTTCATCCATGCCAAAATTGAGGAGAACATCAGGAAGAAAATCCAGGATGGTGACAACGAGAATGAACCCAAATATAAGGATGCACTTCAGCAGCTGATTGACAGCAGGAGAAGTGATGAACCTCTCAGCATGCAGGTGAGGTCATGTCTTGGTGTCAGGTTGGATTTTCTTAATAAGAAAAAAATGTGATCCTTTAACAAACAAAGCTGTGTTTTCCTACTCTTATCATCAGGCGATGAAAGAAGCAGCAACTGAACTCCTCTTTGGAGGTCATGAAACCACAGCCAGTACGGCAACCTCTCTGGTCATGTTCCTGGGCCTGAATCCAGAAGTGGTTCAACGAATCAGAGAGGAGCTCGAAGAAAAGGTAAAAGTCCTTAAATTTGTACAGCACACTTTGTTCTACCACAATTTATGGGTGCCTGCTAATGAGAATTTTCCCCTACAGGATTTTTCCAGCATGTATCTGCCTGAAAAGGCTCTCAACATGGAGCTGCTGGAGCATTTGAAATACACCGGGTGTGTCATCAAGGAAACCCTGAGAATTAACCCACCAGTGCCTGGGGGATACAGAGTTGCACTCAAAACGTTTGAGCTTAATGTGAGTTGATGTTTAGTGCATATATATTCATTTTTTTTTAGATTCACTATAGAACACTGGGACACTCATTAATAACTACTTCTTCTGTTCTGGGTACAGGGCTACCAGATTCCCAAAGGCTGGAACGTGATTTACAGCATTTGTGACACGCATGACGTGGCTGACATCTTCCCTCACAAAGAGGAATTCCAGCCAGAGCGTTTCATGGCCAAAGGTTTGGAGGATAGCTCCAGGTTTAACTACATCCCGTTCGGAGGAGGATCCAGGATGTGTGTGGGCAAGGAGTTCGCCAAAGTGCTCCTCAAGACCTTCTTAGTCGAGCTCACACAGCACTGCAACTGGACTCTTTTAAACGGACCCCCGACAATGAAAACGGGCCCAACCGTGTACCCTGTGGACAATCTTCCCACCAAGTTCTGCCGTTATGTTCGCAATTAGCTATATATATATAATTTGTAGATGAAATTATGTTTTATATAAAAGTTCTGTATATAAATGGATTCTTTAAGAAATGCACTATACTTCCATGGATCACTGTATTACTTTGAGGGATATGATGTATATTTGTAATGTAGTTCACACACACACACACACACACACACACACACACACGTGATGTACTAAATATGACTTAATTTATATTTTTGTTGCTGAATGAGCTCTATTTAATAAAACACTGACAAAATCAGAAATAATTACCTGTCCTCTGTAGTCAGTTGTGGCTTACGGGCCGCATTTATTGCTTTATCCATAGTGAGTTACCATTGATTCAATCTTAAAATCCAAGCAATTGTGGTTTAAGGGCCTTGGTGAAGGACCCAACAGTTGCAGAGGTGGGGTTGAACCTCGATCCGTAGTCCAGCGCCTTAACCTAAGGTTACCACAGTCCTAAGAACCTTGAATAATGAAGCATCCTTTTGCAAGCTTTAGTCATCAGATTACACTGGGAACAGAATAGAAATAAAAGGCATGAGTAACTCATAATACTTAGTGACACTGAAACAGGCTAAATTTTGGAAAAGCATCACACAAAGCCTCCCTGATAAAGAAACCATCCCAAGCAGAAATCTAAATACCAAAGGTTAGATTTAGTCTGTAAGGACTGGTTGCATAGTGCTTAATGCACTGGACTATGGACCAGAATGTCCAGGCTTCAAGCACTTCCAAGCTGCCATGGTTGGAGTCTTGATCATGGCTCTTAACACACAATTGCTTGGACTGTGTGTCTAATAGCTTTGTGTCTGGAGATAAAAAACAGTGAGACAGTATTTGATCATTAGATTTGCCAAACTATTGAATTCCAACGACATTAATGAATAAGGTGGATGCTTTTGTAAATATTTCATTGCTGCATTGTTATGAAATTGTAGGGCCTTTTTGTGAGGTCTGAAAACAATCATCAGTGGTTTGACCTCATGGCTACATGATGACTGCAAAAAAGTTCAAATTGAGTGTATATTCTAAGAAAATAGTATCAAAATGCAGCCAAAGTTAAACCAGCCTTGTGAGTTAACACTGGAGGTCTTAGAATGTGTGGCATGCTTGCAAACAGCCGATTTTGCAGTCGGTCTGGTATTTGGCGAGTCAAATCTTTAAACATAGAAGCCCTTCGTGAGTACCTAATTACCCTGCACTATTGTACACAACATAAAGTGTTAGTCCCCCTTAAAAACTGCATCTAAGGAAGTGCCGTTATGGTATGATGACCACATTCTGCATATGGTGTGCATGAGGAAGGAAGAAGGTCACTTATAAATGAATCACACAATCAAAGCAACTGTGGCCTAATGACCTTGTTCAGGGGTCCAATTGTTGAGGCATTCTGGTCAGTAGACCATCTTTAGCCACCATGCCATCAAGAACTCTCAGGTGGAGCAGCAGCCTACACTAATCACCACCTGATGTGGGTGTGAGGTAACGGCAATGCCTTCAGGCTGGGTCACACAAACATCTCAATCGTCTTATACTGTATGACTTCTAACAATCTTATAAGCTTTTCTGAGCCTTAAAATGATGCTGAATGACCTGCATTTCTTTTGCTGTCTCACCTCTGTGCTCTAGTGGTGTGACCTTAGTTCTCCTAGGGGGTGAAGCAGCAGTACTGAAGGTCGTAACCTTATTGTGTACAGACATACTTCCCTAGCTTAATGAATCTTATTGTCATCCTAATGTGATCTAAACCTTGTTTCGATCTACTGTACAACACAGACATCCAATCACTAACCTCGAAAAGTCCGAAGTTCACAGTTTAAGCTTAGCCTCCAAATTCATGCATCCATTCATGAATTTAGGCATGAGCCAACCCTAGACAGCGTACACACAGTTTATAGACACCAACTCACCTAATGCTTGTCTATGTACCGTGGGAGAAAACTGAAGTACCTGGAGAACATGCAAACTTCAGTTATTTGAGAGTTATTACTTTAAGACCAGCAGAACCTGTTTGGCTGTAATGATGTGGATGTCCAGCACTGTGCAAAAGTCTTAGGCCACCATTCGATTTGTTGTTTTAGTAATTATGTAATGATCGTATATTATTGACGATTGGGCCCAAAAATTAAAAACTGGATTAATCCCTCCATAACATATCCTTTCAAATGATCTTCATTAGTTTTTGTGAGACTATGAGTTTTTCACCCTGTTCCCCTTCCAAAAATGTGTTTTCTTGGCTGCTACCCTTCCAAACAGACCGTTCCTCGTTAAGCTTCTTCACACTGTAGAAGGACCTGGAACTCTGATGAAGCTGCCAGATGCTGCTATTGCTCAAGTGTAATGGAAGCTCACACTAAATACTTCCCCAATATGACCTACACAAGCTGTTTCTTCTGATTTTATTCTATTTTAATACTACATACACATTTCTTATAATTTCTGGGTGTATCCTAATAAAGAGACTGATATATTATTGTAAGGGTCATTATACCATTACTGAAAATGTTATATCTATTCTAATGGTGGCCTAAGACTTTTGCACAATACCAAGTCAGGCTGCATTTGACAGACAAATCCAGGTAATTAAAAAGGCTTCATGCACCAGTTTTTGCAGCTGGATAATTGGAAAGCTTTGGATTTTTTTTTTACAATAGAGGTACTTCCTGTTTTACGTAGCTACTATATTTCAATACATGTTATTTTGCTCATCTGTATAGTTTTAATCATGTTTAAGGGTACGTTTTGCTTTTGATACTATAGAGTCATGTTGTTGGAGTGATGAGTGCTGGGAAATGATTAGACGTTAAGGTCGTGTACAGTATTAAATGTGTAAAAAAACATTATATATACATATATATATTATATTTATATACATATATATATATATTATATTTATATACACACATATATATACACACACATATATAAACACTATATA
>JAVSBU010000022.1:6040057-6050840 GCA_033118015.1 Loricariichthys derbyi
CCGAACCAAATCCAGGAAATATACACCTTTTTGGGCTGAACGAGCTGCCGTAGCTATAATAATAGACCCACAAACAACGTATTGACTATTGCTACAGGCTACGCTACAGAATACTGAGTGATACCCGATCTGCTGTCTTTTGGAAAGTAGCACTGCAGTCTGTATGTGATCAGCCAGTGCGCGAAGAGCGCCGTATTCTTCCTTTTGCAGCTCGAACTCGGCGACACGTTTCCAAAATTACAAATAGAACATCGCGAAACCTGCGCTGGATTAGTTGCTCTAGATTATCCCCAAACTTTTTCGGGGATTTCGGAAGAATAGTCATAGTGTTAACAGGACAAAGACTGAAAAAAGTAGCACAGCACGCAGGGCTTGTTTTTCTTCCTGTTCTCTGTCCCGACCAAATAATTTCTGTCCAATGGGAGAACCGATTGTCATTCGGGTGGCCTTGTTTACAAGTGATAGTTCACTTGCAAAAAAATGCAGTCTGAAAGCGAACTGAACCAAAAGAAAAAAATAAAGTCCACATTTGGTCCGGACCAAACAAGCGGACCAAAGGACTTTTCAGGTGTGAATACACCCATAGTTATAGGTTAGAGAGAATATATAGTTAGTGGGGGTAAAAGCAAAGGACTTCTACATACAATAGGTCAGACACGGTCACTAAACCACGCCATTTTACAGCTTGTTACAAATAAGTAGCAGAATATTGAACACACAAACAGGTTTCTAAGCACACCAACCAAGTTCCAACCATCCAAACAAGAGCCAATGAGCTAAGTTGGTAAGATTTATAAGCTTTCAAATGAATTAAACTCCCGCCTCTGCTCGTGGATAAACCATGTTGACTCGATTGTGCAAAATACTTGCACTAGAGTACAACAAAATAATAATGCAAACTATTAATATTTATGAAGTAAAACATGGTAATTAGAGAACAGTGATGTATATTCTAACGTCATACGTCGGGCAGTGCTATACAGTCTTTGCCCTTTTGAGTCTTTTGAGTTAAGATTTTTTCCTATTATAATTAATTCTAATTTTTAACACCTCAAAGTGAATGTGTTGATCACTAAACAGTGTATACCTATACTAAAATTTGTACGTATAATTATATCATCACTGGGCAAATGCAAGCTGACGGATCGATTTGGAGCTCTGTTATGTTGTTTGCGATAATTCTACAGACAACAATGCCTACAAGGATTGCTTACATG
Organism: Loricariichthys derbyi; assembly: GCA_033118015.1. NCBI lineage: Eukaryota > Metazoa > Chordata > Actinopteri > Siluriformes > Loricariidae > Loricariichthys > Loricariichthys derbyi. The sequence goes on from JAVSBU010000022.1 coordinate 6,041,275, forward strand.
ACCATCCGAGCTTAGTGGTGAGTCACCATTTCTCAGCTCAATGGAGCGTTTCTTTTCTTAGAGTGGGTGCCTCTGTGAAATGAGCTTATACCAACAGTCAGCCTTCATATGACTTCACTCTCTTGATGTCCGGAGCAGTGTCCTGAGGGGTTATCCTGCCTAAGGGGGAGTGAATCTGTAACATGGGTGTCCTTTAAATGTAGGGCAAGGTTCTTTCTGCGGCATGAAGTACGATTCTTTGTTCAGAGCCTCTTATGGCCCTGCATAATATTCTATGGGCCCCATTGATTGGTTCCATACAGTGGAAACTTGACCTTTAGCAGATGTTTGAGGTTCTGGCCAAGACGCAGCGTGATCTGCCCACCAGACAGCTTTTTCCTTGTTATGTCGACACAGGGGTACATCAGTCTCCAACAAGGTACAAAAAAACGGAGAGTAACCATCGACGTATTCAAATGAGCGGTGTCGATATTCTCATGCAAATAGCAGCGTGCCGAGATGATCCCGGAGATCGAGCTCAGCAAGGTTAGCGTGGCGAGGCACCACGATTTATGACTCAAGCAAATAGATAGAAAGGTTTCTTCATTAAGCGAGCCGCCTTCCAGCACACTTCCCGAGGGGTATGAAAATGCTTATGGTCTCAATTGAAAAGGCCTGGACTGAATTGGAAAGGGCTGGGGAAAAAAAAGGACTCGGATGAATCTGAAATGCGCCTTTTGTAACATGAACACAAAAGGCAAATCCAGCTCAGGAATGCTAATCTTATATGGACACGCAGACAGCTGTTTTATTGCTGCTTTAATTTTATTTTAAAAGAAGTGACCCTTTGTTGGTAACTTCTGAACGCACAGCACTTAACGTAAACACAGTTAACATTGTGGTAAATTGGCTACATAGGGGTTTTTTTTCTGTCAGAGTTGCAGTGAGTCAAGAGAAAGGCAGAAGCAGGGTTCTACCTTTTTTAAAGAAATTGAATAGTTATTTAGGGGCACTTAAACCAGCTGAGCTTTTGACTTCTGTGACATTACTTTACAGCATATTCAGTGGGTCTGTCTCAGTACCTAGTGAGTGCACTTGCTGCCTATTTTCTATATAGGACATTCTCTACGTAGAGCTTTCTTACTGACAGTGGAACCCTAAGAGAGCTTAACAACACACTCTTCCCAGTTAGGAGTGTTCACGCCCTCTGCACACAGCCAGTGTATACAACATGCTTTATAATGATAAACAGCACACACCAGGGGTACCCCACATTAGTTTCCTAGGGAAAGTTGCATGATATTAGGCTACCATTAAACAAACTTTATAATACAAGCATGCCCAAGAGGGGGTGCTAGTCTAGTGTAGGGACAGCTGGACCCAGTGTTGATCCCCTGCTTGGGCTCCCCTCCCACATTCATTACAAGTAACATTACAGTTACCTAGGGAAAGGGTTATTATGATAAGGCTGCAATTCAACAAACTCTACAACAGATTAACCATGACCGTTGCAAAACATTTGCTTGTCTGCTAACTTACCTCTAATCATCACTGAATGAGCTTTGCTAAAAGAGAAGGACATCATGTAATCACTGGGCCTGGGCTCTTTATTTACCCGTTATATATTCTCAGACATCTTTGTTTACAGATGAATAGCACCCGTTATGACAAGCCGTCGAGGCCCGAGCCAGAGAACCGATATGCAGAACTTAGAGTTCCATGTGAATGGAGATCTCTGAATGGCAGATTAATGGGATGGGAGCATGGTTGCCCTGCAAGGACTTTGGCGTCGAACAGTGCTCTCTCTGTTTTCTCCTCCTACGTTCAGCCCAGATAGAGCTGCCAGGCCAGGAAAAGGCCACGGCTCGAGTGTGTGCGCTCAAGGCAACGGGTTCTGGACGTATTCAGATACATACTGCTGAATTTTGCTTTTCCGCAGGTGGTTGCTCGACAGTGGAACCCTCTGTGTCAAGCATGCAGAGGGTAAGGAATTCGGTGAAAATGGCCAATAAAAATGGATTCCATTGTCCTCTGGAGAACACAGCGTGATTTGTAGTCCGTCGCCGTTGCCAAAACTTCGAAAGGGAAAGTTGTGTCTTGAGAAAGTGACGAGAGTATGAATTAGCAGGCACCGTCAGAGATCCCAAAACAGAGACAGATCCTGACTAAATACAGCCTGAGAGACCACAGTGTAAGAATAGAACTAGGCCAATATAAAATCCTGGCTGGCCACAGAGAAAACAGCGTGTGGTCACTGTAAGCGTGGTAACGTCGACACACAGATGCACTGACTGCTATATTTCTCCTAGTAAAGATAAACAGAGGCTGTTGTTGAAACGCTAAAATAGGCATAGGGATACTGGGGCGCTGCTTGGTGGAACGAAGGCCGAGAACAGACAGGATCTCCAGACCAAATGCTTGCATTATTGAGGTGTAGACAGATACTCTTTAGTTTCTATATATTAACACCCCCAGGTGTAACGATGCAGAAATGAGCCAGTGTGTCAATACGCTATATGTACAGCTTCCATTCTGCAAACTCATTAAAATAAAGGTGAATATGAGATTGAGGATGTTTCAAGGCTCAGTGAGTTGTTGTTTACTTTGATTTACAATTTAATATGGCAACTGGTGAAAAATGGTGAAACTGGTCAAATTTGGTTACTTTGTATTAACGCTTTGTATAAAAAAAGCACATTTTAAATTGGGATTTTTCACTTTCTTTATGATATAGTTAAGCTGCAATAGAACATTTTGTTTACAATTTAAAACCTCCAGTACAGGTACTCCCAGAATTATGATGGGGAATTCCGACAAATTTATTGTAGCCTGAATTAATTGCAAATCAAGGAGATATACGTTGGATCTTGAATGTTTGTGAACCCTTCAACATTTTGTATATGTCTGCATAAATATGACCTAAAACATCATCTGATTTACACATAATTTTCCTCAATAAATAAATGACCAAGTATAATATTTTTGTCTCGTTTGTTTAACTAGGTTCTCTTTATGTAATTTTTAGGACTAGTGTGGAAATCTGATGATATTGTAGGTCATGTTTATGCAATATAGAAAATTTCTAAAGGATTCATAATCTTTCAAGCACTACTGTTTATTTATCTCAGTGTGTCATTTAAAAACAGCGACCACGGCTTTTCCGCACTACATTTGCCTACGTCATGAGCTGCTGCCATACGGTTTCTGCTGAATATGTATTTATGTTTATTACCGGATTCCCATCGTGAAGTCAAAATATCGTAAGTCAGGTTTTTAAAAACATTATTCAAGATATGAAATATGAGATATAAGAAAATATGAATTGTTTTGCATTGTATACACTTAAAAAAATCCTAAGAAAATCGAATCGTGAACTTGGTATGGTGACTCGAATTGAGCGTATAGTTACATCCCTTCCTGTTACCTTACAAATGTCTTGAGCTAAGGTCACTCAAACACACTCTATTAACAAAATATGTGCTCCCTCAGTCTTTGAAGCATTTGAACTTTATATACTCCCTCCCCCTCCCCCAAGCCTAGGCAGTCCACGTGAAGGGCTAAAAGGCATTTGATATATTTGTAGGCTTGTTCTGACATCGCGGCAGTGGAGCTCATCTGGAACTTTGTTTGCTTTTGCACTCCCCAGTCCTCAGCCGTCTGCTGGCCCGGGATACAGCAACCAAAGGGTGTTTCAGAACGCACTCCGAGCCAATAGTGGGCGACCTGCTGAAAAAACCCTGATGGGGTACTAGACCCATTGGAGCGTTAAAGGTTCAGGCAGCTCCATAACTGTAGGTCGTGTCAGATAAATGTGTCTACCAACGGAAATGGTGACTAACATCCCAACCTCATAGAGAGCCTTTTCTGGTGATGGGGGTTTGTGCATAAGTCTTCTAAGCTAGGACTTCCTGGGTTCATACACCAGGACAGGAGGTCTTCTCAGTCTAAGATCAGCTCTAGATTATAGCTCCCAGGGGCTTCCTGCTCCCACCCCCTCTCTTCCCACCCTTTACGCTGCCCTCTTGGCCTCTGTATGAAGGATACCCTGCACCCCACACTTTCTATCGCTCTACTAACCTCTTTTTGTCGCACGTTTCTCAGCCTTCTGCAGCTCCAGGTTATTTTCTTCTGTTTCTTTTACTTGCATGGATAAGTTTCTTCCACTCTTCTATCAGCATGTATTTTTATAATCTGGGGTTTACCGAACAGATGTTGTTGATGAAGGCCACATGTAAAGAAGACATGTGCTCCTCTCACCCGGCTTCATCTGAACCAACCGTCGTTCCTGCCCTGGTCGTTAGTTTTATGGCACATTAGAAAATGAGAAGGGGCTGAAAGGGGAACCGACAAAACTTTGGGTTATAGATAATTTTCCACTCTCTGGATTAGTCATGGTGACAACATTAAAAGTCATAACAATTTCTGTCCCATCATTTTGTTAACCAGCATATATTAAACTTGACAAATTTACTGACAACAAAATGGTCAATGGCTGAGGGATTCATGCTCATTCATTTATAGAACAAGTACAGCTGTACAGCTTCCTCTGTTTGTTTCAAGCGTCTTGAGGATCAGGATTGTCTACAAACAAGGCTAATCCAGGTGTAAATTCACATATCCAGCGCTGTGTCTGAATACATCTTAGGCCACCGTTAGATCTTGTTTTAGTAATGGGACCATATATAACATATGGAGGACAATTGGATCTAGAAATTTTAAATATTCATCGCTTACTCCACTCACATAATCCACTGATCTTCATTCCACTTTGAGAAATTTAGCATATTTTAGCCATTTTACCTTGCTCCCCTTCTGAAGAAAGTGGTTTCTTGGCTGCTACCCTTCTAAAAAGGCCATTTGTGATCAAATTTCTTCAGACCGTGCAAGGGTCAGCTTGGCATCTGAATGAAGCTACCATATGCTGCTAAAGTGTAAGGGTACACACTAAATACTTGCAGCTGTACCCCATATAATTGTTTTTTTTTTCTTTCATTAATATTGACAACCAATATTCTGGTTGTATTCTGATAATAAAAGACTGAGAAAATTATATATGGTCATTACAGTATTGTTAAAACAGCAGTGATCTAATGGTGCCCTAAAGCTTTTGCACAGTACAGTACAAAAAAGCCACATTTCCAGTTTTCTGGTGCCAAACGTTTTATCGCAGTGGAAAAGCTTCTTCATTTCTGCATGTGTGTAACTGTCATCTACATCACAAAGTCGGGTGTTCCTCTCCCAACTCTGCGGAAACTCTTTGCTCAGCTCTCAGCTTTTGCCCATGTCCTCATGGAATGTGACACACTGATAATGGAATGCTGGATTTTTCTTGAGCTCTGCTTAGCTGGAAAATCCCATTGCTGTGAATTAGGCCATGCCTGAGAGGAATGCAGTGACAGTAGGCATCTCAATACTGGACTTTTGCCCAATCTGCACTAGGTAGTTATGCCACAGAAGAGCGTAGTAAGAGAACAGAGCACCGAAACAATGCGACAAAGGAGGCCGGCTTGTCTGTCCATGAAAGATAAGAGCTAATAAAGAGGTGTTGCGATATTTTTATCGTTGCTGATTCATTGTGGGTCAGAAGAGCCATTGTTCTTAGGTGTAAACCCATTCTTTATAGACGCGGTGAGCTAGATGCTGTGTGTCGTCTTCATTCATGTGAATTTAGGTGATTCAGATTTGTCTGCGTGTGCAGTTAACACAGTTTGGATTTGTTTTGGTGAAAATAAACTGGGTATTTTTATGATTTGTTGGATTAAGAGTGGTGGGTGTCTACAGGGCTGAACTACACTGGTGGTTAGTCGCATGGTTTTAGTTTGTTTCACAAAAACATTGTGAAAGGGAAGTTTCCATTGCCTGCCTCAGTTGTTTGCATTTGGGGCTTTTGGCTCGATGTCTTTTGCCCAGATGTCTCTCTCACTCGTTCTCTTTCTGCTGTAAGCCAGGCCACTGTGTTCCACTCTTGGCATGGAGACCTATGCATCTCCAAAATGTTGAGATGCCTTGGCTCGTATTCGCCTGTTTATTGAGTTACACATCTGTGAGTAATTCACAAAGATTTAAATGACTGCCTCAAATTAAAACCAGGCTTCTAGAACACAGGACTGTGCAGGGTCAGAATATTTCCGGGCATCGCAAATTTTCCGGGTGCCAGTAGATTTAATGCCGTGGGTCAGGGGTTATCTGTCTCTAGATGTCAGGAATGGTCTCAAAATGGTGTCGGTTACACTCAGAGAGAGAGACAGAGAGAGAGAGAGCTGTAAAATTGTTATGCACAGGCAACAGGGATGAGTCGAGAAGGGAAGTATTAATTGCAGCAAACTCCTTCTTAGCTTAAACCACCAGAGAAAAAGCATTGCACAAGCCAGCCAGAAGATAAATATAGTCACATCCACACATCTAAGTGGATTGCATAAGTTACAACTCTGGTGAGAATCGCTAGCCTACATGTGCTGTACAGTGTTTAGAAGTTAACAGGGCTAATCAGAGCCATGCTGCGATTATGATCGTTTCTGATGGGAAAAAAAAGCAACATACGATCACAGAGCGCCTTAAATCAGCACGGCAAATTGACTTGAAATCTGAGCGCGTTTGTTTCATTCATGTTTACACCAGCCAACCCAGTCCTAATACATTTCCGTTTAACATTTATGTTAATCTGCAAGTCGTGATTAGCTCGGCTTTGATTTATTGAGCGCAGACTGGCTGCCGTGCAGCACAAACTCAGTGTTTTTCTCAACCGGTCTCTCTGAGTTTGTTGAGAAATCCAGTGGCTTCTCAAGAGGAAACATGACCACGAACAAATGCCAGTAATGGTTGTGAAAATGGGGCTATTTTTCCATGATGTCAGAATCTAGTCTAGAGGTGATACTGGAATAGTTTATAAGATCAGCTGTACACAGTGGTGGAGAGGCATCCTCTTTTTGGGTGCGTGACTAGCATTCAAACAGGTTTGGTTCCAGACTAAAGCTGTCCCATCATCACGGGGCCAGTAAGAATGGCTAATGGGACAAGATTAAAGTTCTGTCGGGACATTTTCAGTAAAAAACAAAAAAAAACAAAAAAAACATGCTAAAACTTGGTGTCTGTAATGGATTATTGGGATTGGTGGATCACCCTGTCAGTCACTGGACTTCTTGCCCAACGCCATGGCAGCGGCAATCAAGGAAATGATACTTCTCATTTTTACAATGGCCTGACTAAACAATATTTTGACTTTACGATGGGAATCCAATAATAAACAAATACACATTCAGCAGAAACCATACTCTGAATTTTGAGTTTTGTACTCTCCCGTACTTGGATGCAGATTGCTTGTTTGTTAATTTAGTTTATTTAGCAATGCCCTTTTACCATCAAAAGACATTCAGTGACACACATGATTAGATCAACGCTCAAAGTCATACTGAAACCAGTCATATATAAATATATTCAAGTTTAGCATAACCAATTAACCTAATGCATGTCTTTAGACTGTGGGAGGAAACCAGAGCACACGGAATAAATTAAATAACTTGGTTAATTTTTACATAAATCATCCAAGCTCTCTATTGTGATTTGGCCCCTTTTTTCTTGCCACTGTCACCAAAGGTTTTTGCTAATTTGGAATTGGCTTTAGAAATGAGAAGATAATCCAAAAACAAGGATACAGGGAGGACATGCAGACGCCATATAGAAAGGACCCAGACTGATTGACCTTGGATCGGATCCAGGACCCTCTCGCTGTAAGGTGCTACCCACCGAGCCACTGCACTGCTCATCCTGGATGAGGAAGTTGGTAGTGTGTGACGTAGAGTCTCCTATAGCGGGAGTGATGAATGCTGGGAAATGAAGTGAGGAAAAACCATGGTCACATGAGATTTTGCATGAGATATTCAATGCTTTTTTACAAAATAAGCTTTATGTTAATGATTTTGCCCAGCTGTAGCTTAATTTACGTTACGCTATAATACTTGGCAGCATGTGACGTCGGGAGCAATGAACGCTGGGAAATGTAGTGTGGAAAAGCTGTGGTTGTTTTTAAATATAATACTATAGGCTGCGCTTTGTTATATACAAAATATATTAAACTCATCTATGTACCATAAATTCAATTTACGATGGATTTGTCAGAATGTATCCCCGTCCTAAATCAGGGACGACCTGTACATTAACCATATGGCGCTGGGCACATTTCTGGTTCTGAAGTTCTAAACTCACTTGCTGTACTTTTCGAACATATTTATCAACCTCTCAGTGCATGTCAGAGCTCTGAATCCATTAAACTTTTAAACCATGTAATTATTCCCCGACTTGTTTTGGAGCCTTTGGCATTTGTTCTGGGCTATAAAACTAAACGGCGGTCGTTGCTCTGCTGTAATAACGCATCATTTTCGGGAGATGAATGATTCTTTCAGATACCACGCTGCTGTGTGCTGCATTGACTTCTGTACAGTCCGTCTTTTACCGATTGACTGCCTCTCACTATCATTTTGCTCCTCTTGCCTTCTCGCTCTCCATTTTCACAACCATCGCATGCCTTTAATCGTTTGATTTCCCTTCTGCATATAAAATAAACAAAGGGTGAATCAAGAAAAGCTTCACTTCAATGTAGTGTCGATGTACCACCAAGGTGCGCTCGTGTCAAGTCGTTTATTTATATAGCACGTTTTACAATGGAGTATTGTCTTAGCAGTCCTCTAATTTCTAAAGCCAGTCCAAAATTAAGCAAGCCTTTGGTGACAATGGAAGGAAAAATTCCCCAAACTTTATAAGGAAGCTTGGGAGGACCAAGGCTCTAAAGGGACTAAACCTCCTTGGTTGGCTTGGTTGATTAATGTAAAAACTAAGCAAGTTATTTAATAATTTGATAGTAGTGTTTTAAATGAACAGAAACTATATAAACATTTAGAAAGAAAATAGTTAAAATAACAGACTAACATTGTAGAGAAAATAAAACGAGTGCCACCATACGATCGAACCATGACTCGCTTTTAATGTAACGTAAAATTTGTGTCTCGAAGAAATTCGCCAACATACTTAGTAGGAATTCAACGATACTGAATTTCTTGGGCCGATATGATGACCGATTATTAGCACATTGTGATGAGCGATACTGATATTAACACAGATAATTTAACCTGTATGTATTTATAGGAAATTTACATTATAATCCATACACAAATTGTTGTTAACTTGATCAGTAATCTATTTTATGTCATGATTAAAAAGGAAAATCAGATGATTACTGTGAACATAAGTTTCAGTTAAAAGATAATCTTTTTTTATCACTGATATTTGAAGAAAATGCACAACTGCATGTTTATACAGTCTATGCAAAGTTACTCACTATACAAAGATACTTTGCTTAATAAATGACAGTCAAAAGAAAAACAAATATTCCTATATAAATAGATAAATATCAGCTGAAATATCTGCTATAATTCTAATATCGAAATAATGACAATACAGTATTCTCTTGCTACTTCGCAGTTCGTTTATCGTGGACTCGCTGTTTCGCGGATTTTTAAAAAATATTAATGTAAAATATTTATCGTGGTATTTTTGCTGTTTCATGGGGTTTTGCGGTACTCCATTTAAAGTAT
>JAVSBU010000022.1:6056822-6076034 GCA_033118015.1 Loricariichthys derbyi
CACACACACACACACACACACACACACACACACACACACACACACACACACACACACACACACACACACACCAAGCTGACTGCTGGGCTACTGTGAAGAACAAATGTAGGCTACTACAGAGATTAGAGATGTGAATGAGTCATAGTCTCTGCATTCATTTATCAGTGAGGAAATATTAGTGGTCTGAATGCCAAGATGAAAGCAAATGGCTGTGGAGTTTTTTGTGTTTGAATCTGAATAATATCATGGTCAGTCGAGATCTTACTGTTGAATATGCTTGGTGAAAGTTTTCACAAATACAACAGTATTATAGGATGCTAAGGCTACCCATAAAGCCACTCTTTCTCTTGTTGACGTCACCAAAGAGGACGTCAACAACAGTCTAGGGAGCGATTTGGGACTGGGCCATGGTAAACACTAATATCGGAAGGTCATAAAATGAGGAGTAGTGCTACAGGATCAGGATTAGATAAACTAAAGCGAATAGAAGACTGAATATTTTTCGTCATAGTTTTCATTAAGGAAATGAACACTGCATGAAATACACTGTGCTGTCACTAAGGCCGTTTCTGATTCAATAAATGTGTTCTGTGTTCTCAGATTTACAATTACAAATGAGATTTAACCCATTTTAAACAGCTAAAAAAATGAAAAACAATATGTGGTGGTCAGTGTTCATATTAAATAAAACAATGTGTGGCTGTTTAGTCAGTACTGGTACACTACAGCATGACACATTGAAATGCTATGTACAGTATGATCAGAATGTGAATAGGACAGGTTAAAATACGTAATACTCACTTCTTGTGTGATCTGATATATGACGTGTGGGTGTGTTTGTATGATTGATTGAATTATACAAGCAGTTGAAATTCTAGCATAAATAGCTGTGGTAAACCAGGTGGCAACTGAGGTTTTCTGTATGTTTCTCACTGGGCGTTGAAGAAATCGGTTGCTGGGTGATTCATCATCCTCCTTTGTGCTGAGAGCTCTTGTCACAGATCCACACAGATTGCATGGCATTTACACAACAATATCCAGATCGCTCCTCGCACCTCATCCTCTGCCTAAGAGAGGAATAAAGCCTTCCATTCGGCTTCCCTGCAAAACGTCCATGTTCTTATTTTGTTTAGAAAAAACCTGTGTAGGAGTCAGTTTGCATGCTTCTATTGCCATTAGTGTTTTGAGCTCAGAGACGGTACAGTCCATAGATTTTATGAGCCTATTTTCATATCATAGTCACTCAGCAGATCTTGTGATGGTAATAAGGTAATAAATATGGCATAAAAGATACGATGCGGGTTATAGTTTGTAAAGATAAGATTGTCTTTATTGAGTGCAAATGTGACTAGGGTAAACCTTGACATTGCATAAGTGAATTTGCATTGCTGAAGAGCAGATCGAGGTTGCCCAAGCAGACACGCTTATCCAGAGAGACTTAAGTCCATGCAACTGTGGGCTCAACAGTATCAATTGGCAGAGATGGGAGTTGAACCCTGGATGTTCTGGTCCACAGCTGAGTACCTTAACTGCCAATACAGCTCGTAGTCTTACAAGATTCTGCTGGGTTTGAACTGAGGACCCCGTGGTCCAATGTGCAGTACCTTAACCACTGCACTGCCACAGTCTTTTTCACATTCCCCAGAATGGACTGTGGTAGCCTAGTGGTTAAGGAACTGGACTATGGACCAGAAGATCCAGTGTTCAAACCACTTCTACCACTGCTGAGTTCTTGAGCAAGACCCTTAACCCACAGTTCTTTGGATTGTAAGATTGTATCAATTGTAAGTTGCTCTGGATGAGGCCGTCTGGTAAATGACATAAAAGGAAAGATATATCTGCCTTGCCCGAGTTCTCTCAGGGGGCTGCGTGTTGCAAACTTAACAACTTTATAACTAATAGATTTGCACATTCATACTCCTCTACTTTAGAAATGTCTGTGGCTTTAGAATGTGGACATAAGGAGAACATGAAAAGTCTACTCATGCAGAGGGCAAGTGTCTGGAGCTGTGAAGAGACAGCGTTAACCTCATAACCACATGTGATCATTATAGATGTGAAAATCAGTTAGCTCATTGTAAGAAAACACACAATATAGGAAGAATCAAGGGTCCGAAAAAGACCAGATGAGTAAATGGATATTTAAACGCTAATTTGCTAATAAAGCTAATATGCAGTTTAAGGATGATTTTATTTATTTCTAATGTTTGTTCTCTCTGTTTTACAGGACGAAGTGGACAGCTTAAGTCCTGTTCTCAGGGACAATCCACAGCTTCATGAAGAGGTGAAAGGCTGGGTAAAAAATCAAAAGGTGCAAGAAATTTTTATGCAAGGTAAGTTCAGGTTTTTTCCTTCTATCAAAGAATCCAGCAGCATTTCATCCTTTTTCTATGCTGTGCAGTGTTCTGTAATTAGGCAGCTAGCTTTACCTGACCTGTTTTGGTGGCTTTTGGCAGAATGTCTTGTTTACAGAGTTCACAGCAACATTGCAGACCCCAAATTAGACATATTGTTGAACTTGGCATTTGGCATGGGATAGAATGGAAAGAATTTCCAAGCTCAAGGCTTTGGTGGCATGGAAAGGGAAAGGGAAAGGGAAAGAGATCAGAAAGTGCAAAATGTGGTTTGCCTCTGAATTTCACTGAGATTTATTGCTGTGTCCACATGTATGAAAGGGTAACTTGGAGAGGTTTGCTGGTCTGGAAGAGGAGTAACAGCATGTTTTAATGAAAATTCTGAAATATCAGCCTTCGATATAGTGCCATTTTGTTCTTCTATTCTGTTGTATATCCTTTAATGTCAACTGAGAAATTAAAAGATTTGTTACTTATTAAAAATAGACGTGAAGCCTCTTTTAATGTCATATTACTATTCAGCCAGCTATAAAAGCAAATGTTTGCCGGTAACATGAAGGCACTCCTGGTCTGAACGTACATGCTTGAATATACCAGGAAACCCAGATGTTCAGTACAGACATTTGACCCTTCCTGGTCATTACAGGCACCTGACCAGGCAAAAGCAAGAACCCTGACCGTTCTAAATGGCTCCTCAAACCATGCCGGTGCCAGGCGCATTTCCCACCTACTCCACCACTCTGCCTCGTCTACTTTTTAATTTATTCTCTGTCAAAGTAGCATAATTCATATATTTCCAGCTAGGTATCAGTCATAAGGTGCCTGCTACTTTGGCATGCCCCCCTGCTACTCCAATACAATTTGAAATCCCTGCAAACCTACCTGACCAGAGGAGGGATACAAACATAGTTTGGCTCCCTATGTGCGTTCTCCAAAATCCTTATTTGTTACCACATCCATACCCCTCTAAGTGTCACAAAGTATCTCAAAGTGTGATGTCAAACCCTTCAAATCTCACACATCACCAAACAGCTTTAGCATTATAACCAACATAGTGGATTTCATTACTTGTTGCTGTCTTGTCAAGATTTATGGTCCAGACGGTGTAAACTCCACACAAACCCACGCTGAACGCATGTGCTGGCTTGTCATTTAGCCCTGGCATCATTTCTGATCTCACACATTGGAATTTTCTAAGTTTGAGAAGCGTACAAGTCGCAAGAGTCACACTTTACTCTTTCAAAACCTGATGGTGTAACATCTTAGCGCAAATACATATGAGCCGATTACATCCAATCATGAAATGCCTGGAAACCTGTGATCTAGTTATTGGGAGTTTTAGGCTGATAGCTTCCGCTGTTCATGGCATACATAGTTGTAGTTATTATGGTAAATACATACTGTTAAATAATCTCCAAAAATGACAACGATATAAATTAAGAGCATGCTGCTGAAATCTCACAGTGACAAACATGAGCTCGTTTATTAGCGCTTGTTCTGCTTAAAGTCCCAGTATGTCATACAATCAAATTATATAGGGTAAAAATCTAACACCTAGTTGGTATAAGGCATTTAGAAGAAATAAATTGGGGAAACCCTTCGGAGATTCCTAAGTGGTCAGACTTCAAAGTGTTTGTTTCCATCGGCCCGTGATTTATCACGTGACTGGCGCGTGCTGTGAACAGAACATTTAAAGTTTAATTGACGATTCAGAAGACATTATTAGTCTTGTTTTATATCAAATACAACAAGTGTGTTTTAGACATGTTCAATAAGTATTTAAAAATAAGTGATAATACGTACGTATCTGTCAGAATTGCTCGCTATGTCCGTCTTCTTTGGAGTTATGTGATCACGTGATAGCATATCACGTGATGTTATGATGTAGCACTCACTAACAGGAAACAAGTGCACGGTATGTTTATAACCAGATTTTGTCAAATAAATGCATAAAATAAAGAAACGAATATCATAAGTCATTAGAAGGTGTGTTTTACTCATATGCGAAATATTGTTATGACATACTGGGACTTTAAAAGTGTCCCAAACTGTTGCGATACTGTTGATGGAGTAACAATTTTTCCATATGTAGTGAGCTATTATGTGGTTTGGGACGCAGTCAAAAATTTGTTAGAGATTTATTTTAAGCACTTCTGTCACTTTGGATGAGAAAGCCAGCCAGAAATAAATGCATTTGGACAGAACTGCTCTTCATTAATAATCATAGCCTTTGATCGGGTGCTCAATCCACCAGGGGGCACAAGGCAGCCAGTATGCATGAGCATACGCATACTAATTTGTTTCTCTGATGTAAATTGGGGATACCTGTACCTGTACAAAAGAACACTTATGAGCTATGTAAAATGAGCTTTGTGTTAATGATTTTGCTAAAATGTTGTTTGTGTTTTAATCATGTTTAACGTAGGCTATGCTTTGATATGTACAGTATATAATAAACTCCTCAATTAACAAAATTAAAAAATTCAACTTACGATGGACTTGTCGAGTACCTGTTAAAGTTGCTTGTCTATGCTCCGTGTCCAGGTCCCTATTCATTAAATGGATACCGTGTACGAGTTTACAGACAAGACTCAGCGACCCAGTGGTTCACAGGCATCATTACCCACCACGACCTCTTCAGCCGCACTATGGTCGTAATGAATGACCAGGTACGACCACGTCTTACACGGTCTCTGTTATCCACTACTCATTCTATCCTAGCTAGCTGTAACCAGGCCGCCGGCATGTCTTTGGCCCGTGTCTTCCTTTTCTGCCTGCAGGTACTAGAGCCTCAGAACGTCGATCCCTCTATGGTACAGATGACCTTTCTGGATGATGTTGTGCATTCTTTGTTAAAAGGAGAAAATATAGGCATCACATCCAGACGGAGGTCACGCTCTAGCCAGAATAGCAACAACGCCCACGTGAGTATTCGCAATAGCTGCTTGCGCGTATACACACACACACAGTTTCACACATTACTTGCTTGCACTGCTCTGCTTGGTGGTAGTTACCCAGTGTATCTCCTGTGTGACAGCCCTCATGGCTTTGTGTGTTTAAACAGCAGATTTGTGTTGTCAGAGTGTATGCATCGTTGAGTGCGCAGTGTGCCTTTTTCTTGATCCGCTCTGTCTGTAGCTAGCTTTTAAAGTAAAGTTCCTATGTGCTTAGAAGTCTTGTTTTATCTCATGATATCAAAAATGAAGCCTAGAGCTTTGTAGAGCAAACATATGACTGGTCCCTTTTTTATTAACAAGACTTCTCTGTTCCATCTTTTGCTTTTTTTCTGTATTGTTCTCTTCTCTTTTGTTTCCTTTTTAAAAACATAAATTGGGGGATATGCAAGCAGACCACAGGAGGGAGACCAAGCGGCAACACAGGAAGCACTCAGGTACCGGGCCGCGCCCCCTCTCCATAGTTTTAGACCTGTTTATGTAGAAATTGCATATCCCTTTGTAACAGTAATCTTTTGCCTAGCCTCTGTACATCCCACTTGCACTGTTAGCTGTAGTATAGGAGGTAACTAACTGCGTGCCATCACAGACCAGCTTAATAAGGTTCCATAAATAGGAGTTAAAATATGGAGCAAACAAGACCCATAGGAACTCTCCTTTTAAGGCTTGTGCTGTGACTCCATTTTTTGATAGACTGTCTGTAGTCCAGTCGTTGACAGACTGTTCAGCTGGAGCTTCCTTTCATTTTTCCTATATTTCTTGTGATGTATTGCTATTTTATATTAGTGGTCTTAGTGATTGTGGTTGATTTTGAACTCAGTTCTGGAAAATGAAACACATTGTCACAGTCTAATACCAAGTACAATCTTAATCTGTTCTCACTCGATGGTTGACCTCAACTATGTTTGGTGTGTGTCTGCGTGTGCCTGCCTGTGTGCGTGCGGCTGGCTTACAGGGTCATTACACACGAGCCCAGGCCAACAGTCCGAGACCAGTCATGAACTCCTCTGGCTCCACCCCAAAGCAGGGCTCCCAGGCCCAACAGCAACAGTCACAGCACACTCAGCAGCAGCTGTCCCAGCAGCAACAGCAGCTGCAGTCATCGCCGGGGCAGCAGCGCGGCTCCCGGTCAACACGCAGGAAAGGATCAGACAGCAGCGTACCCGACGATGAGAAGATTAAGGAGGAAAAGTTGGACTCTGGAGGTGGCAGAGGAGGTAACTATGATGCACTGTGTGGATCTGGTGCAGCTTTTGGAGTGGAGTATGAAAAGATTATGTGGTTGATAGAGTCAGTCACAGGTGATATAAAACGTGATCAGATAGTTGGCTATACCGTTTATACCACAGCACTTCTTGTTCAAACTGTACTGTAAACAAACCCAGAACATCAAGTACAGTGGGCAGGGAATGTACTCAAGTCTCCATGTGAAAACCATGAGGAAAGAAGGGAGAATACAGGGACATTTCAGAAGCAAAAGACTAAAAATGTGATTAAAACGTGATGAAAAGGGGAGCAACTTCAGTTGTGGCGACATTAGTTTTACATGTTGGACATTGAGCATAAAAGTGGTTGTAGCTGAAAAAGTTATTGGTTTTATCTTAAAATGAAGCATGCTAAGCAGTATTAAAAGAGCCAAGAGATGTGTGCCATATTTAATGTTTAAGCTACGTCAGGGGTTAAGCGTTATCCAAAGATACACCAGAAAGGTTTAGCTGAGTGCTTTGCTAGGCACATAAATGCAACTGTGTGTTATATTTGTAACTAACTGGCCCTGATATTTGAAAGTAGGAGCAATTTAAAGTAGCAATTTATTAATTCATTCCATTAGTCAAAATAGTTGTTTTATTGCATACCATTTTAGTGCATACCAATTTTGATCCAAAAATACTGAATTACTAGTGGTTGTAAAGAACCTTTATCTGCTCTTAAATGAAAGCCCAATATGTTTCCTAAAGTGAAACATTATGCCATATGTACCATGAGCTCTAATCCAAATGTTAATATTCAGGTCTTTGGGATGTAGGAAAAAACTGAGGTACCTGGAGTAAATCCACATGGTCATGGGGAGGGCATGCAAGCTCCACACAAAAAGGCCACAATTAAGATTCAATCAGCATTTAAGTAGCATTTAAGTAGAATATGACATCATCCCTTGGCTAGAACCATTTGAAAGTATGCTTATGCTACTCATAGTAATCTTGCATTCAGTTCTCTTGAGCAATAAAACGTACACCTTGATAAACCTAACATATATAAATCCTCTGTTGTTTTGCAGATACATCCAGAAGCAAAGCTAAACAGATGGCGAGCAAGCGGAGGAAAGCAGAGGAAGAGGATAAGAAGAGTGGTTTGAAGCGACCGAAGATGGAGACGTCAGATCTTTCAGAGAGCAGTGACTCTGAGAACTCTAATAAAAGGCTCTTGGATTCATCCTCAGAGCCCAGCTCTGAAAATGAGCTGAAAGGTAAGAGCACTTCCAAAGCCAGTGAAGAAGAGGAGGAGAAGTCTCAGAGCTGCATGTCTTTGGAGGAGCCGGCCGCCATCAGCAGGATGTCTCCCTGGGAAGAATCACCTTCAACGGATAAGAATGCTAAGCCGGCTGCCATGGAGGTGGTTCCAGTTGCCCAGAGCGAACATCCTGGGGAGAGGAGGTCACCGTTGCAGCCATCCCCACTGCCTTCTCCCAGCCCTTCTGCACAATCCCAGAACCTGAGCTCTTCTGAGGTCCAAGGCTGCATTGTTGAAATAAAAAGCACTGTGAAAACTCTGCCCAAGGACCATCATAACATGGGGGTCCCAAGGACCCACAACCCCAAGTGTGTAATTGACATCACGGAGGACTCTCTCCCCACCTCCAAAGAGAACTCAGAGACAGCGGCTGGCCGGCTGGTCTCTCAGAAGTGTGAGTCCTACATCACTGAAGGCAAACATTTGGTGCTAAGCCCCTCCATCTCTGAATCCAGGAAGCCAGAGGGGGAAATAAAGCAGAATCTGGGCAGGACAATGGGTAGCAAGATTGAGTACGCCCATTCTGAGGTGATCCGACCAGTAACCTCAGTCAGTGAGTCAGCGGCCGTGGCTGAGAGGGAGAAGGTGCAGCAGCAGTACTCCTCCATCATGCCATGCATTAACAATGCCTCGCTGGCTGAGGATGTGCGCAAACCACACAAGCTCAGCTCGTCCCCAGACGTGGCGAAGTCCAAGTCGAACCCGTCTCCCGACACACTTAAGCCCAAGTGCAACCCCCCACCCGATGCCATGAAGTCGAAAACCCACAGCATCCTGGAAGCCCTGAAGCCCAAACCAAACACATCACCCGAGGTAAGCAAACACAAAAGTCGCCATGGTGACAATCCTGCACCTGCTGTGAGCCGTGCATCCAAACCAGAAGTCGACCCCACTCCGCGTTCCAGCTTCAAGCCTGTGCCGGCCCGCACCATGCCCTCCGAGTCCACCAAGAGCCCTCTTGTTGTCGACAAAAACGAGCACTTTACAGTGTACCGCGACCCTGCGCTGGTTCGGTCTGAGGTGGAGAATAACCATGTGACCTATCTGCCACCACACCTTCACTCGCTCCCCAACTCTTCGCACACCACCTGCCTGACGCCGAGCTCTCACCACCACTCCCACCTGCTGTCTGCCTCTTCCCTCAGCCCTCACCCACAACGCTCAGTGCACCACCCCTTGCTCCCCACCGTCTTGCCCGCCATTCCGTCCACCACCCTAATGGGTGGCCACCCTCGCCTTGACTCTGGTGGACTCGGCCACTTGGCTCTAGCCCACCACCACTCTCATCAGCAGCAGTCATTCCTGCAGCAACAGCCTCCACCACTGCTAGCCCAGGCACACGGCGGCACATCGTATAACCAGCTTGGTCTCTATCCCATCATCTGGCAATACCCGAATGGCACACACTCCTACCCTCTCGGCCTACCCGGCTCTAAGTGGGTGCATCCAGAGAACACTGTGAACTCTGATGCCAGTCTGTCAAGGGTAAGTGCTCGACAGTCCTGGGGTAATTAATGTTGCAATATGTTTAGGCTTATTAAACTAGGTTAATGTTAAGTACTATGCAGAACTTTCAGGGAACATGACTAAGATGTTTATTTTTGGGCCAGCCCATGGACTATCCCACACATTTCAGGTTAGACTCGTCAAACAAGCTACTACAGAGGAGATATCCATGTATGTGAATTCCAGACAGGCTGAACCCAGATGAACAGATTCTAACTTCTCATCTAACCTGTTTGGGTCTCAGACAGTGTGACAAAGGGAAAGGATTAGAAAGAAAATTTGTTTCCTCCCTAGTCCTTTCCTGGTTTCAGTTTTAAAAACATCGTAAAATCACAGACCTCTATGACTGCAGCACAGAATAGCTTAATTTACTATTAATTACTACTAATTTCCCAGTTTTACGCATAATTAAACACATTAGTATGACTAAGATTTATGTGATTAGTCAATTAGATTACACAAATAATAACGATAACGGATAGTGGCAGTGGATAGCGCTGCCACCTCACAGCACCTTAGCCGTAAGTTTGTGTCTCCATAATCCAAGAAGCAAAGTGTGAATTCGTTGAACGCTGAGCACCAAAGTGAATCTAAACATATATCCATTTTACCTCACCTCTTGTTCATTCAAGTATACTAACTTTTTTCTAATATTGTTCCCGAAGCAACACAGGATTTCCATTGTATTAGCTATAAAGTAAACTGATGATTAAATATATGGGACATTTATATGCAAATACTAAGCCATTTCAGTGAAGGGACATGAGCATCAACAGATTTTTGTGTCTGTGGGGAGTGCGTCGATACTGAGAGCCAACAATATAGAAAATAAATAAATTAATAACCATAACAGTCCCTTGTGTGCCAGTTTGCCAGCCCACCATTTTAGACTCTTGGGTTCAAGTAACAGTGGTGCCCTCCAGCCTGGGGGAATGTCACACAGGCACAACTGGCTGTGTCTGAGGTAGATCAGACAGATCATCCTCAGCACTTCAGGTTAATCTCTTAAAAGATTAAAGGCTTAAAACGGGGGATAAACAAATCTATATACCAGTCAATAGCAAGCATAATAAATAATAATAAAAGCGTCCACAAAATCACTCTGAAAATCACAAAATGCGTTTGTGTGCGTTTTTGTTACAGAACACGCCAAGCCCCTGGATACATCAACCCAACCCTGTAACCTCAGCAGACAGCCTCGGGATACTGAGTCATGTCCCTGGGAGACCAGCCAGCACTGAGGCTCACCGGTCACTCAAAATCAGCTCACACTCCAGCCCGCCAGTCTCTAAAGCCTCCACGGAGCTCCACAAAGAGTGAGCACACAAACCACAGTCTGTAAAAATACCATGTGTCTGTGTCACGGGTCTTATGACTCGAGGTGAAACAAATGTGCGGCCATTTCAGGGACTTCACTCATAACTGAATTGCTCTGGTGTTTATTAACCTGTGAGATTGGTCTCCTGTTGCTATCTTTCTTTTTTCAGCTTTTCACTGTTCAGATCGTTGCCAGATCCCTATATTTACAGCACATTTGCGAAGCTATGGTTATGTTGTAATGAATGAGATTTATGATGCAGGAAAGTGAAACATGCTATATGTCGCAGTTTCTGGAAGCAGATGGTATATGGGGTTTGATTAATCAGCTTCTTGTAGGAAGTGGACAGAAACACCAACCAAAAGCATGCAGAGCATGCAAAAATCTACAAAACATCAGTTTTAGTTATGTGGTTTGGTTTACTTTTCTGTTGTTGTCTCTTTCACATCAGAGAGTTGGATAACAAGGTGTTTGTGGACCCCATGCGTAGCCTGGTGACAGCCCACATGAAGCAGGATCCAGACCGCAGCCGGACGCCGAACAACAAAGAGCTGCAGCGTCTATACATGGAATCGCCGCACACCAAACAGCAGCAGTCACAGCCTCCACGCCTTCCTCTGGACACAACAGACAGAGTTACTAAGTACAAGGAAGAGAATCGGCGCATCATTCAGGAGAGCATCGAAGTGGCTCCCTATACCGCCAAGATCCGATCAGGTGAACCGGAGCGTGAGTATTCCCGCATCTCCTCCCTTCCCATTAGCGGACCGCCCAAGGAGATGGAGCACTCAACTGCCGAGCTTTACAAGTTCAAGCACTCAGGCGGCCAGTCGCTGCCACAAAGCAACTACTTTACCACCCTCTCCAACAGCGTGGTGAATGAACCGCCCCGTCTGTACCCTTCCAAAGAGCTCAACTCTCTGTCCACATCAAGTCCATTGCCTTTGGGCTCCTACACTAATGCTGGCAGCAGCACCAAATCCTTGTCCAAGCCTCCCCCGCTCATCAAACACCAGCCAGAGGCTGAGGGCTTGGTGGGGAAGATCAACGAGCAGCTCAGTCAGCAGGTGGCCTTGCACCCCCTCAGTACGTCAGCATTGGTCACCGAACGTCGCAGCCCTGCCATCTCGCCTTCTGGCCAACTCAGGAGCATGCCTGCCCTGCACAGGGCACCCGTTTTTCATCCGCCCACCCAGCAAACACTGGACCGCAAGGAGGCTGGCTATGGCCGCCTCTCGCCACCAACACTTACCCCCATTCAGCCGGTCAGTGTGGCTGGGAAGGTATCGGAGCAACAGAAGCCGCCCACTCTGTTGCCTGAGCTCAGGGAGGTGAAAAGTGGCATGGAACTGGGCTCCAGTGAGCCATGGAGGCCCAGCCCTGAAATGCAGAGCCATGACAAAGCAGCCCAGTGGCACCCGGACAAAAGCCGAGGTAAGCCACAGGCCGCCATGGCATCGGTTATTGTTCGGCCGTCAAGCTGCATTAAGTACGATGGCTCACCAGGCTCCAAGGCTGGTGCCAAAGAGATGCCCAGCTGCAGGCCGCATGCAGGGAAAAACCAAATGGACTGCACTAAACCGGCTGAGAACAGAGAATCTGGCAGAGTAATCCAGCCAAACAGAAAACTGGAGGATGTTTTGACACAGTACAAAAAGAGCTATGTCAGAATCTCTCAGAGCAGCCTAACCAACTCCATGGTAGCAGTTGTTAACTCCGAGTGCAATAGCAGTATTGATGTAACCACTTCTGCCTCTGCTGCCTCCTCCATCAGTGTCCTGAGTCGAGGTACAGCTGAGTCACCCTATCCCACATCAGTTTCTCAGAGCAGCAGTCTCAATAGCAAAGTAGACTGTCCCATCTCCAAATGCAGGACTCCTACTGGGTCCGAGCTGCAGGAGTGCAATGCCAGGACAGCCTCCCCTAGCACCCTTCCACCTCAGCCTTGTTCGGCTCCACAGACCTACTCTGGAAACTTTATCCACCTAAAGAAGCACAAGGCAGCCCTGGCTGCTGCCCAGTCCCGTGGACCCAGCAGTGCTTCAGAAAGTGACAGCAGCAGCCGATCCTCTCAGGAATCACCCACCATCGTCACGCAGGACCGCTCATCGCCAGGCAACCTGAGCAACAAAGTCAGCCCCTTGCCCAATGGTCAGCCAGCACAGTTGAGCCAGATGAACTACCACAAGTTGAAGAAAGCTTGGCTCACTCGTCACTCAGAGGAAGACAAGCAAGGCTGCAACATAAACAAGGCTGAGAAGGTGTCCAGTGCCGTCTCTGACATGATAAAGCCATGCACCGTCAACCTGGTCGCATCCACCAGCAGTGACGCAGAGATAGGCAAGGATGGCAAAAGCCTAGAGGACAAGCTGTCCCAAGAGGACAGAAAGACACGGCGAGGCTCTACCAAGCGACCACACGAGTCAGGCTCAGAGAGCGGCGATGACTCAGACTCCAGCGACAGCAAGCTAGAGCAAAGGGTCAAACGGCAGCCTAAACCCACTTACAAGAAGAAGCAGAATGACATGCAGAAGAAAAAAGGAGACAATGACAAGGACGAGGATGACATCAAGCCTAATGGCATTTTCAGAAGTGCCAAGGAGAAAACCAAACTCAAGCTGGCCAGCAGCAGTAAGTTGCTCATATTATCCTTTTTACTTTGTTGGGTTTGTGCAGCTTGAACATTTCCAGCTCATCTTAACTCTATCTTGTTGTACATCCAGGATATGACCTACTTAATGTGATTGGTTTTTAAAGAGCAAAGTATTGTTGTGGGATTGCTGAGGGTGCAGGGGTGGGGTGGGGGATGTGCTCACATCTGGACTGCAGCTGTGGACTTTTCAAAGACGCCTTTGGAATGTTCAAGTTTTATGTGAAATAAATCTTGCCAGGGCATGTTAAGTGCACTTCTAACCAGAGTGCTTTTAGCAGGCCCCTTGTATTATCGTTACATGCACAGAGAAGCCTCTTTGTAACTTAATCTATGTTCTAATACACGGCGTTTCACTGAATTGTCGTTTCATAGCTGTAGCCATAATACAGAGCCATGGAGCACAGATGCTTGTTCCATCTGTCCATGTTTTCATCTGGTTTTAGGTGTTTAGGATCAGTTCACAACGCGGCCCCATTACGTAACCTCAGAGATGCAAATCATGGAAGCATAGTAATCCAGAGTGCATTCAATGGCATTTTGGTTGTATTTCTTTTATTTTATTACTTTGACTTATTGAGAAGTGTCAGACTTCTGACTAATCTTTGTGATCTTTGATACTAACTCATATGAGCTGTTAAACGGCCGGAATAACTTTCTGTGAAAGAGGTTGTTGAACGAAATGGTCGTTGGCTGGACATTACAATAGTCTCATTCTTTTTTATTTTACTGTATTATGATTAAGAAAGTACCGTAGTACTAATACATTAGCAGCAATAGCCCCATACAGCCCTGTTCAGGGTACATGCTTGCCCTGAACTCTGTGTTTTTTTGGCTATCTGAAGTCTCCTTGATGCTTTTGCATTTACTCTTTGCATTCGGATTTGTGTAGATGGTATCCCCCGCTCTGTGCTGAAGGACTGGAGGAAAGTGAAGAAGCTGAAGCAGACGGGAGAGTCCTTCCTACAGGATGACTCTTGCTCAGAGATAGGCCCGAACCTGCAGAAGTGCCGCGAGTGCCGCTCGGTCCGCACTAAAAAAGGAGAAGAGCCGTCCCACTCGCCCGTGTTTTGCCGCTTCTACTATTTCCGACGGTGAGAGACTCGAGTGAACACAGCATGTCTATAAGCTACATAGAGTTCCCACGTTAATGCTCGATGCAGTGCTGGATCCTCGTAGTTACTAATTCCTCCTATGAGCTACTACAGTAATACCTCGCCACTTCGCACTTCAGCTATTGCGGCTTCACTCTTTCGTGGGTTTTTATAAGATATTAATGGGAAAAATAATGGGTTTTCTACGGAATTCGATCAGCTGACAATATATATATTTTATAAATGTTTACATGAAAAAAATCCCAAAATGTATAAAAATATATAAAAATATATTACAAATATTAATTCTAACTAATTATTAGGTATTACAGTGTTATTATTAGCTGTGTTATTTAACCAGACCACTGATGTAATGAGTGGAGCTGCTTCTGGATCTTTAGGCGCCGCGATTAGCGGGTCTTTATTGCCACCTAGCGGCGTGGAGCTGATGCACGCCTAATTGAGTTCAGATGTGGTTTGAGTTTATAAGGGGTTTATAAAGCCTTAATATAGTGTATAAATACTTAAATAAATATACCGTTTCTACTTTGTGGATTTTCAGTTATCACGGGTGGTTCTGGAACGTATCTCCCGCGATAAACGAGGTATTATTGTAATATTAAGTGCACCATGGTCCTGTAAGAAGGACTCATGCCATTGTAGCCACATGAACCAACATACCCGAACTGAAGATTTCCGAGCAGAACATTGCCTTGAACATTACACTGCCAGTGTGATTCACCTTCTGCAAGTGGCTTCAATGGCATGGGCTTTATTGACACCAACTGACCTAATGAATGTCTAAGAATGTTGGCTGTAACCAGAGTACATGAAGGAAACCCATACAGACATAGAGAGAGCATACAAAGGTGGGAATTAAACAGGCCCCACTGTGCTGCCCCAAGTTTAATTAAAATTTATAATTACACTGTCACTAAAAATCCATGTCTGATAGAAAAAGTCTATAATTCAAATTCAATATTTTCAATATATTACTATTGTGTGGTTGCACTCTAGTGTAGTGTATTTGTTTCTTCTGTCAAGCTGGTCACACAAGTCAATCAACACTGTGGATCCAGAAGCAGAGGTGGGAGTTAAGAGCAGCAGATGTTTGTCACCTACTCAAAAGCTCACTACCTTACCAATCGAGCTCATTGGCTCACATTTGGATTTCAGTTCTACCTCTGTGAAAGTTGTTCGTGTGTGTATGACTTTATATTACTTATTTGTAGCTGTAAATGGTGTTCATAAGTGTTTGCCTGTCCTGATGTTAGTATTATTCCTTTGTTTGTTCTCTAATACCTGTATATGTAATGGGGAGGCCGTTTGTAGGTTTGAACAGCCTCACTAGTGGGATCTTAATGGCAGCCGCACTGCGTTTAGTGGGCTTTTATCACCACCTAGTGGTGCGACGCCGATGCACGCCTAATGGGAATCACCTGGATCTGATTATTTAAGGCAAAAGCAGGCGTTGGGGCTTCAAGTTGGCATTGTGGCGTTTTCTCCCTTCACGAAGGGATCACACGCCACTTGAGCGCCAAGCCGTGCTTCTGTTAGTTACTTAGAAGTGAATAGTTCTAATCTGGTTGTTCTTTGTTTTGTAGCTCCTGTGAATCCGGACTGAGGCACATCCCACAGCTTATCAGAGGGAGATAGGGACAAAGGTACTACCTGCCCTTGGTAGAGAGTAGGTGGCGTACGAGCAGGAGCTCAGAGGTAATGTCAGGACCTGTAGACAGTGTAGAGATATGGGGATTCCCTCTGGTGTCGTAAGCCCCCCCAGAGGCATTCCCCGGGTTTCACCGTCAGATTGTGTGTTTCCTGCACACGTAAAAAGGGTTCCTGCAGTGGTTACCTATAGGGTTAGTGTCCCCGTCGGCCTGGTTCCTGTCCTTCATGCTTCGGGTCATTCGGCTGGGATCACTGACGACAGGGATGTGTCCTCGAAGTCCAGTGTGCCCTAGCTTCCGCCGATCCCTGGGGGTCAGCCAGCAAGGCTGCCTTGGTTTGGTTTTCCCTGGTTTTTGGTTTATTCTGTGTTCTTTCAATGAATTATAATTGTTTATCTTATGTTGTCCTGCATTTGGGTCTTTATTCTTACGTAAATCCCCCACTCGTGACAGTATATTCTCTCTAAATTATAACTATATAAACTGGTTCACATTCCTCAAGTCTCTGTTTCCTCTGGCTGATCTTCCACGTAGTTTGTAATACTGCCTATCGAATAATTTTTGGTTTCTGTCAAATAAATGTATCAGTCGTTACAATCACTCATGTATCTCTAACAAATTTACATATTACATTCACAAATTTTTTGTGAAAATATCCTTTTACATTACAGTAGAATAAAAAGACTTTCTAACTATGGGATTGTCTGGTCAACATCTCTTCCAACATCCCATGTTGCACAACGTAACACGAACACTAAACAGTTTATAGCTGTAGTTGGAAGTTATGCAACCTCCTACCAGTGCATATTCCATATTCCACAAACATCTCAACATTTAGATACTGAACTTGGACAGGACTGATTGCTGTACAGTATCATATTTTTGCAATATACAGTAACACATGCACAACATAACCTTGATGTAATGCTACATCACAAAAGCTCTGTTTAATCTCAGACGTTAAGTGAGGAGAACAACACAAACAAGTCTAGTCTAAAAATAACAAGCTATTCATCTGCATACTGTATAAAAGCTTAACATGATCTGCCAGATTATCCTCTTGCAGTGCACCCTGCACCTCGAAGTGCCAGGCTGTGATCGAAATCATTAACAGGTAATCCACGACTCCATAACGCACCACATTTAATCCTCGCAAAAAGAAGACATCAGCCTGAATGCATGCTGAGAACAGAAGGTAGCCAACCTCGAGATGATCCAGGTTGTGCTGCGTTTTCGATCTGCGTGCTGCGGCCGGATCCCCCATCATCCTCAGCGACTCATAGCACATGCTCTGAAATGAGAACGGATGTGCTGTCATGCCCAGGGCTTCAGACGGAAGGTTCAGCATCGCCTGTTCACCGCTCATCTCATTTCAGCTCAGCTTTTTAACCCTGCTCATGGAGGATGGATATATAAACGGGCAGAGACGGGTTTAGAGCAGAAGCTGCGGAGGATGATTCATCAGAAAGAGGAAGCAGGAGGAAGAACCTGGAGGAACATCTCACAGAAGGAAAGGATGATATGCAGAGATGGAGAAGGCTTGAAGTGACTAATGACTGAGGAATAGAAGCTGGAGGGAGAAGGAGAAGAGAGTGAAAAGCAGGGTTGGGTGCTTACCATGAACACACCCATCAAACCTGACGGTGCGAGGGATGAAGGAAGAGGAGGAGACGCAGGAGGCAGGCGCAAAGATCACACATATGCAGAGGATACACAGAGGAGCTTGAAACTGTTGCAAAACCGATATGCTCGGTTCCACTCGTCTCCTGTGGCACTCGGTGTTTGTGAACTGAAATAAACTGTGCTTTGTTCCACCACCTGCTGGCTGCCAACCTGCATCACACATCTAAATAAAGATTCAACTTAACCCTCCAACAGAGTGCAAACCCTCATAAGCAGTGCAGATCTGAAATCAGTTATTTTGCACTGAGTAAAATAGAATGGATGCTTGAATAGCAGTATGCACAGATAGTCTTCCAATCCTCCAGGTGGCGATAATAAGCTAAATGCTAATAAAAACAGTATTATTTACCTTGCTAAAAATATGTTTCCTAATTAATTAAAAAAAAATGCAATAGTTTCTGACAACATAAAACTATTAGTACTAGTAAGTCAGTGAAACTTCTAGAATACTTAGAGCTTAAATCCCAGCATTTCCATTGCTGGGCTCTTAAACAAGGTTCCTTCCCGTCAACAGCCATTTAATTTCCGGATTACTTTCTGTGAAACAGAATGTTGACTGGACATTAACATTAACTTTAGAGGCAAGGCAAATTTGAGGGATTTAATTTGATCTTTGCTTCTAGCTAAATAACCTTTACAGCCATTTACAATGGCGGTGTTCCTTGCAGTTTGCACGTAATCTGAAATGTTTAGTATTTGTGCGTTGGCACAACACAACTGTTTTTATGATATCGCACCCTCTTCAGGTACATTATAATTTTAACAGTCATGTTCACATTCGGTCTGATAGACTATTACATCATAAAATAAAATATTAAATGTAAAAATATCGATTTTGTTTTGTTTTTGGTTTGATCATGTAGAATGGAATCATCTGATATTCTAACTTCTCCCCCACCTCTTAACATAAAACTTTTTTGTGAGATATATATATATATATATCTATATCTATATATATATATTTTTTTTTTTTTTAAATTTTTTTTTTTGTAGTATTTTACATTCACGAAAATATAAAAAGTAAAAAAAAAAAAAAAAAAACCATTCAGGAAAATGAGAAGGAAAAGAGAAGGAAAGTAGATGTTTTATGTGTCCAAGAGTCTAAGTAAGCAGGGTTTAAACTGTTTTACCATGGTGTGGAGAAAAAAGAGAAATGGAGTAGGGGTGATCTTGAAAGAGGAGTTAGTAAAGAATGTTGTAGAGGTGAGAAGAGTGTCAGATAGGGTGATGTCTCTGAAGGTAGAAGGTCTGATGTTGAATGTTGCCCATTGTTATACTCCGGAGGTTGGATGTGACGAAGAGGATCTGAGGAAGGAAGAATGTGGGGAAGAGTTCAGAGAGGAACTGATAAAGGCTCTGGGTGGTAAGAAAGAGAAATTCTGCAAGGATTTAGATAAAGTGATAGTGAGTATTCCCAGGGAGGAGAGGGTGGTGATCGGAGCAGACCTGAATGGACATATTGGTGAAGGAAA
>JAVSBU010000022.1:6142618-6163207 GCA_033118015.1 Loricariichthys derbyi
AAAGATAATGCACAACCATGTAGCCTAAAAGCGCATATAAATATAAAGCACCAATAAAACAAAGGCAGTCATTCATTAAACCAGCAAAGACAAAGATATCAGTTATGTCAGCATAAACAAAATTAATGCCATTCATAAACTGTGTTCATTTCTCATCTGTGGCAGTGTAACACCCACTTTAGCGTTAAATCTTAATTACTCTATTTAATCTAAATTTATTTAACAGTCCTACGTTTTATACAGTTTTACAAGCAGAGGGGTACAGCTGTGCCCCTCTAAATTGTCCGGTCCAATGTAATTTGTCCAGAACCCTGTGAGGTGATGATGATGATGATGATGATGATAATAATAATAATAATAACAATAATAACAACAACAACAATAAATTGTGATGATGATAATAATGTTTTATAATACAGCTATATCAGCAGATATCAATAACCAGTTAGAAACAGCATCATTAAAACCTTTTTTCCAGCTGCGCTAAATATAGATACAGTTACTAAAAACGTGTTTTCCTCTTTCCAAAAACATATACAGCAGCGATTCAAATACACACTTTCCGACCTAGGGCAGTAAAAGCTAGAAATTCCGTGATTGTGCGCCTCATTTGTTTGTGGTTTTCAGAGCGGCTTTTTTTCACTCGTCAGTTTCCGACGCTGGTGAGCCGGAATAAAGTCCCTTATACGCTCACATGGGCGTTTGTAAGTCACCGGATCAAAAACCATGTATGGGGCTTTAAAGCTAAACCGGAATTCCTGATTCCGAATGACAGATTTACTTTAAACTAACGCTTTCAGTTTGGAAGCTCTATTTCTCATTTTATTTTGATGCTAATGTCCTTTTGTCGCTCGGACATTTAAACAATAATTAACAATTACGCTAGCATGCTGGTTTTTTTTTTTTTTATTATTTTTCCCCTTCCGCATTAAGTGAACTTTCCTATCCGCTATAGCGATAGCGAAACAGATCCAGGTCTCCATTGACAACTAGTAGCTTGAGCCGTCATTAGGCCGCCCAGCCAATCAGCTGTCGCAGCGCCGCGGCTCTTTGGGTGTCCGTTCCTTATATGGGCAGTGACGTAACGGTACATTCAAAGGCTTCCAATAAATACACACTTCCAACGCCGCGCAGCGAGGGTCTGTCATTCAACAAACACACACACAGCCTAATGAGCGACTCGCTTTGGTCTTCCACTTGAGTGAAAGCTGACACTTTAGTAACAGCACCGCACATGTGAGCTCGAGAGAAACATTTAGGCTACACAGGGTCATCAGAATCTCCACAGCACGCGCGCCGAAACGATGACCGCCAAAACTTTGGAGAAAACTCCTGTCACTCTCGGCGGGTTCGTGCACCCTCTGTCCGAGGGCATGTACTCTGTGGACGAGATCACCGCCTCATCATTGCCTGCCTCGGTCACTTTATATCCGAACGGCGATCTAGGAGGCCATTACGAGCCGATAAACGGAGTTCCAGGAGGTAAGCTGACTTTCAGACGCGCGCTCTATCCTACATGTTTTGCTTGTCACGTGTTCTTAAAGTCGATTTTTAAAAGGAAAGTCCAACCAATGGTCCTGATGCTGGGCTTTGTTTCTGCTCGTTTCGCTCCTTGGCTCGGTGCGTCTGGCTCCGCGTTGCGCTTTAGGAAGTCGCACGTAAAAACGCAATTTACCAAACCTGCTAAAACAAAGCGCACTGGTTGTTCATTGACTATTTAAATCTTTGTTTGCATCAGACATTTACACTACATATAACTTTGCATTTTCTCTCTTGCAGATGCCTTGGTTGGCTTGGATATGAGCGCAGAGAAGCGCGCAGTCGACTTGCCCTACTCCGGCGGTTTTGCGCAGCCGGTCGGTCCACGCAGCCAGACCTTTACCTACATGGGCAAGTTTTCTATCGACTCCCAGTATCCGGGCAATTGGAACCCAGAAGGTGTGATTAACATCGTGAGCGCTGGCATCCTGGGGATGACCCAGGCCTCGTCTGCCTCCTCATCTCCATCCTCTTCCTCGTCGGTGTCTCCTGCACATTTCTCCAGCACGCTCAGTTGCACGGTGGCACAGGGCCAATCCGACATGGAACAGCAGCACATGTACTCCCCACCTCCGCCCTATTCTGGATGCGCCGAGGTCTACCAAGATCCGTCTGCTTTCCTGTCCACCTCCACGTGCCCCATCTCCTCATATCCACCGCCTGCTTACTCCTCTCCCAAGCCTAGCGCAGACGCGGGGCTTTTCCCTATTCTCCCGGAATATGCCGGCTTTTTCCCTCCACCGTGCCAGAGGGACATGCAGTCCATCCCCGAGCGCAAGCCCTTCGCGTGCTCTCTGGATTCATTCCGTGTGCCGCCACCCCTCACGCCTCTGAACACCATCAGGAACTTCACATTGGCAGCACCGGTGGCCGAGGGAGCGCGCTTGCCCGCCGCGTACAGTCCACAGAACCTGCCGCTCAGACCCATCCTGCGGCCGCGTAAATACCCAAACAGGCCGAGCAAAACCCCCGTGCACGAGCGTCCGTATCCGTGCCCGGCCGATGGCTGTGACAGGCGCTTCTCGCGCTCCGACGAGCTAACCAGGCACATTCGCATCCACACGGGCCACAAGCCGTTCCAGTGCCGGATCTGCATGAGGAACTTTAGCCGCAGCGACCACCTGACCACGCACATCCGCACGCACACGGGAGAGAAGCCGTTCGCCTGCGACTTTTGCGGCCGCAAGTTCGCGCGCAGCGACGAGAGGAAAAGGCACACCAAAATCCACTTGCGCCAAAAAGAGAGGAAGGGAACCACATCTTCCTCGTCGTCCGTTCCCGCCAACGGCTCAGACTCTTCGTCGGGAATCAGCCAATGAGGACTCAGCGTCCAACCAACACTAGGCAGCGGTCGCGATGGTAACGGGGTACGCGCATCCTCAGCAGCAAACTCACGTCTGAATGTGACTTTTATAAGCCCTTACGTGCGTCCTGACTGACCTGTTTACACGCTTTAGTGTCCATTAACCCCAATCAGCATCCAACAGAGAGCTGAAAACAGAAAACCTGACCGAGCTGTCCGAGGATGAGGGACACGAACAGTGCGCGTCCTGGACCGGCCTGTTTTTTTTCTGACTGTCTCAATCACATATTGACGCACTTTGTTTGTATATTTAGGTGAAATAATTTAATGGGATAATTATAACAGCATGTGGGATTGTACTACTGACATTGTGATGAGATGATGAAATGGTTTGAACGTTAAACCGTTGCAATAACGGAACTGAACTTAGTGTGCGCGTTTTTTGGCGAGCTGCGTCTAATCGCGTTTAATCCATCTTAACTGTGCCTTCGTCCGGTATTTGTACATACCTGCATATAGGAGAAGGCTTTAAAGCAAGCTGTACAGTTCATTTAATAACCTTTTGCGAGATAAAAATCTATATTTTTGTACAAAACTGTTTGGTGTTTCATTGTGGTTAAAAAATGGTATTTGTAAATAACTGAACTCGTTGTTTCGTGAATGTCAGATGTACTTGCAATGAAATATCTAACGCAACCAATAAACCCTTCAAATATGATGTTTGTTGTAAACTATACAATTAATTTAACTGTAATAAGAAGAGGAAAATTTTTGACCTGTATGAAAGGGGGGATATGTTCACACCAATCAGGTCTGACACACAAACTCTCACCACACACACACACACACACACACACACACACACACACACACACACACACACACACACACACACACACAGCAGTTAGGCGTCAATCAAACAATGCGCCAAGTATTTCTCAATATTATGAATTATAACATTAAACATCAGGGTATAGAGTGCAGGTAAGGTCATTACTCAAAAAAAAAAGAAGAAGAAAAAAAAAAGTACTGTGCAAAAGTCTTCGTCTCTATTAGAATAACCAGATAAGATAATTTGCAGTATTAAAAACTGGGAAAAAAGCAGAAAAACAGTTTCTATAGGCTATTAGCAGCTTCATCAGGATGCCAAGTTCTACAGTCCAAATTTCATTTTAGAAGTATAGCAGCCAAGAAACCACTTTCTCAGAAAGGAAAAGGGTGCAAAGGCCAAGATCGGAATGAAGATCAGTGGAAAATAGCATTATAAAGTGACGAATACAAGTTTGAAATTTTTGGGTCTAATTGCCAGTCATTATGTTACTGCTAAAACAACATAAGACTTATGGACATTACTGCAGCAATGTGCTGTTTCTGACCAAATATCCATTAATACATATTCTTCAAGTCACCTTTACATTTTGTGATTTTAAGTGGTGAGCTTTTATAGATATTAGGGAGTGTGTCAATTAAGGATCACCAAAAAAAAAAAAAAAAAAAAAAAAAAAAAAAAAAAAAAAAAAAAAACTTTAAACGATTTAAGGCTCTAAATAAGAAACATTTTAGCAGTTCTATTATTGCTAGTGGTCATCTCTTTATTCAAGCACTCCTGCTTCAGCTACAGAACATCTTTTTAGGAACCCAATGTAATCATCTCAAAAACAGGAGCTTGGTTTTCTTAAAACATTTTGGTACGTTATTGAAAAAGAGGGAATGTTGTGACCTGACTGTGGTTGAAAAAAAGAAAAGAAAAAAAAAGTTCACACCTCTGAAGGTGGGGACAGTCCCTTGCCATATAGCAGGCAGCTGTATTTGTTGGCAGCATCCAAATATATAACCAGTGGTAAACACACATGAGAAAAAATTGTTGGGATGTAAAAACTGCCCTCCTGGGCAAAAAACTGGGTCAAACACAATCATTGTTCTTACACTCAGTAGTAATGGCTTCTCAAGTTGCTGAGTAGTTAAAAATGTTTCTGTTGTGTTTCATTGGAAGTCAAATCTTATAAGGATCAAATCTGACCAGGCCAAAAACATGAGTGTAAAGGACTGTGGCACCTACAGGCAACTAAGCCAAGAGGATGAAAACCCGGAGGTGTTTTAGTTTGAGTTTTATATCAAACATTTAATCTTTTCCTGATTTTATCTGTGTGTATGATGACCCCACTTAAAGCTTTTCCCCTCCTAACAGTTTACTTCAGCCACAAGCAGGGATCAATATTTTGTTCTTATAGGACCATTAAAGCTTAAAACTTTTTTACTCAGGAGGATACACAAGGCAAAGGTGCCAGAATACGAACATGCAAAGCACAACTCATTCATGTTCTCGTCCAACCTTAGGAATTCAACCTCAGTCATTAGTGGCTAATAAAGCTTTGTGAGTTTTAAATGTTTTATGATCTCTCCAAGTCTCATTTAAGCTTTAATCAAGTAGAAACAGTCAAGAGTATACAAATTCCAGGGTCTGACACGAGCAGCTCTTGAACTATAAAAACTGTAGGCTGGAAATTAAATGGAAAATACTGTACGAGTCGTGTCGTAATCAGATCGCTACACACAACTATCAGCAATAGAATGTCTGAGGATGTAAGTGTATTCTTTACAGAAGAACCAAAAAAGTAGCTGATTAACTCTGCATTGTCTAGTGACATTCTGTATTTAAAATGAAGTAGTTATAACTTCTTTTAAGCCTTGGCTGAACTGTATTTAAATAAAATATGTCAGTGAAACACTGACTGAAGCACACATAAGAATCTAGCAAATTTGTAGTTCCATCATCACAGACGTGATGCAATGCGATCTTTGCACCATGACTGAATGGGTTCCCCTTTTTCAAAGCCACATGCATGGTCAAAATGACAATCATAATGACAAGCCAAAGTTAGCAAAAGCCATAATATAGCAATGAGCTCTCAAAAGCTATATCAAGCATGATGAGTGTAAATCTCATTTACATACTGTGGGTACCGCAAATGGAGACATGTTCAAATCAAGGACTTCCCCTTTTGATAACTCATAATAGATTCACTGCAATATACAGGAGTAAAATAAGATGCACCGAATGCACGTAATGTAAAGGAACCACTTTATTGTATGAGATTAAAAAAATAAGAATATAATGCAATGACTGATGAACAAAGTGTTTCAATAAATAAAACGCCCCTTAATTCGCGTTGGGTATGTAGCGTGCACGAGGACGACCATTTTAAACAAGGATACATTCAATACTTTCATAAGGCCACAGAATTCGGTAACATGGAACAGCATGTAGTGTTGAAGTGTTGGCATTATCACAAAATTTAAACATGAGGGAGAGCGTTCTTGGAAACACAGCGAAATCCAGACTTACATGATGCTCCATGATGTAAAAGTGCTGTACAGGTCCTGTGTAGGTTTAGGACTGCACCATCGCAGTAGAACTTTTTTTATAATATAAAGCCTGATATCAGACACTCCTGATAATCAGTAATGTGTTTAGACATGAACGTTCTGATAATGCAGTGTGTGTGACAGCAAGTGATCATGACTATGTTTCATGTTTAGTAACAGTTCACAATATTTGTGGTTTCCATTCAGGATATTTACATTGTGTCATTAATATCTAAAACACTGAACGTCACACTAACTAACAACAAAATACAGGCAGCCCCGATTTTACACTGACTTACGATATTTCGACTTTATGATGAGAATCCGATAAACATAAGTACACATTAAGCAAAAATCGTACTTATGTTTGAATTTAAAAGAGATTTGCAGTATAATACTCCGCTGCATTCTCCCATTAGGAACACCAACAGCGATATCCACTCCAGGGAGTGATGAATGCTGGGAAATGTAGTGAGGAAAAGCCACAGTTGTGATAATAATCATTTGTTTTTCAGTTTCAATACATTACAATCATAATGATATATTCAACACTTCATAATAAAAATCTGCAAGTGTTCTAAGCAGGTTTAAGGTGCTATTCTGTGCTAGGACCGCTGCAGTGTGTGATGTGAGTCACATGGCGGGAGTGATGAGTGTTGGGGAATGTTCTTAGACTGTGTTATGATATATAACAGCATATATTAAATTACTTAATTTACCATAAATTCAACTAAGGATTTTTCTGAATCTTGAAGATTTTGATACACCCTAGAAAGCTTTCAATGTGTCTGACAGCATTAAAAGCCCCAAAGAGTCCCTATGAGTCCCACTCTGGCCACTGCATAAATCTATACAGACCTCAGGGTGCAAGGGGCAGAACGTCACGCAAGGGAAACACAACTGTGAAAGTCGAATTACAGTTGGATCGATCTTCGGTGTTTCCTATTTAAATGGAACTAAGGGGTAAATATGGAAGGGCTCAAACACAGTATTGCTGTGGCAATGCGTGTGATACGAGCCAGCAGTTCAAAGTGTCTTGTAGAGTATTCTATATTATAGTGTCTTAGAATCATATAAACCATCCACGCACAGGTTCTGTTTGGCAACACAGCTTTGTGTCACTACCTCTCAGCATGGAAATGGTTAATAGGAGCAGCTCCTCTTTGATAATTATTTGAATTTATTACAACTATACACTCAGCCTATTAGGGTTTGTTATCAAAACCTGCTTGTGATTGCGAACCAATCCCAAATTTCCAAAAACAAGGTTCCCATTAAAGAACAGAATTTCACTTATCAGTTCCTACTAACATTTTATGCTTCAAATTACACGGCCATGATTAGTCCAAAAAAACATCTGTATTAAGGAGGAATCTATCGTCCAGGACCAGGATCGGTGTGTCAATCATGTACATCATCTATTTTTTGACATACTCCACTACAGCATTAGCGGTAGATGGAAGCTCAAATGCACAGTTCCACTTTGAGAGAGAATGAAAAGGCAAAACACTGTGTGGAAAGTTGATCTGTCTTGGCAAAATATCTAGGGCACCACCAGCATGATACTGGGTTTGACCGTCTGTGGTCTCCTAGCCACAGACATGCTCTTGTTAGCGCTTAGAGTCTAAAACGCTTAACGTGGTTTATCATACAAAAACAATGACCTAGGAAAACCAAACTCTACTGATGAAATGATGAAACTTTGATCCAAAATGAAAGTTATAATTTTTACGTTAAGCTTTTAACCTCCTTTGAACCTATTATAAGTAAAAAGCTTAACTTCAAAATGATTACTTTCCCTTTGGACCCCATGGTCATTCCAGCAGTAAAGCTTACTTATAACCAGTGGTAACGGAGAGAAGGTTGGAGTTCTTAGGCCACTGCTTTAGTACATTAAGCCAAGTTAAGCTTTTTCCTGTGTTTAAATTGGGGGTGATAACATTTCTTCACATTTTGGAATCAATAAGCAGAATTGAAATAGATAAAATGCAAATCAGATGCAACCCTAAAACAGGCCAGGCTTATGGGACATCCTGTGGAAATATTTGAGAATGGTTACCACTAACATATGTGATATAGTCCTATTAAGATACACAAAGCCATAGTTCATTTCACATATGATTTTTATGATTATTTTTGCAGTATTGTCCACCTCTAAACAATACAGTCTATACCGTACAGCTGTGAGCTGATGTCACAGGGTTGCCAGATTGTAGGCGCGCTGCTTTCTAACTCAATTGACACCGTCCCATATTTACTACAAACGTAGTAATAGTCGTGCATCCGTAATAACATTGCTAGACGGTCACTTTGGGCCCGGGGTACGGCTCACCCCCGCACCAGAACTCCTCCGGTTGGGGGATCTCTAAAAGCCAAGCTCTCTTCTCATCCTTGTTATTGTCACGGTCCTCAGGCTTGTCGGCTGTGCGTAAGACCCTGTAATAGTGGCAGTCCCTGCCGTGATCCGGGTCGTACGGGGGTGCCAGTATGTCGAGGAAGGCTGCAGGTCCGTCGAGCGCGTCTATCTGGTGCAGGTTGTCTGTGCGCGGACTGAGCACGCAAGGCGCGCTCTGCTGCGTAAACTCTCCCTCGGAGCGCACCACGGCCAGGCACACATCGTCCTTCTGATACCGCTCGCTGTCAGCCACGGGATCTGGACTGTCCTCAGGACCGGGCGGCTCGTCCAGCTTATCGAAGCAGCGGATGCGCACCTTCCCGTACAGCACCTTCAGCATGCCGTTCATGCCCGGGTGGTCGTGCAGGGGGATGGACGCGCCCCTCCGCAGGGCGAACACACCCATGCTGAAGCGTTGCGTCTCGCAGATCTGCATGTAGGTGACCGGTGCGCTCTTGCGGCCCCGCGAGTCCGAACCGCCTTTTGGAGGGGTGATGTTGAGATTGGCGGCTCGGATCCCGTTAACCAGCGCGCCCAGTTCCGTTCGGTTGGCAAGGAAGTCTTTGCCGTCGCAGCAGTTTTGAAACGTGGTGTCCGCTTTCCTCGCAATTTTCTGGATAAGCGAAAGCTTGCTGTCCCGCGGCATTTTCCGTGTTTTGTGAAATCGAGGGTCTCGGAACCAAACGGTGCTGGTGCTGTGTTTAGGCTGTGAGACCGCGGCATTCATGCATAATCCGTGATTATTTTTGTTTACTCATTTTATTCCTAGGCGCGCAGCTTTTCTCATCACGACTCAAGCGTATCAAAGCCAAACGTCTGCTGCTACCGCGCCTGCGTCCGCAACATCACACACCATGGGATTTGTAGTTTAATCAAAGTTTAAGGCTAATCGAAAAAGCAGCACTTATCACAATAAGGTTCAATACACACTGAAATAAGATGGTCTTACTCACAGCCTTTTTTTTGTAATACAAAAGAAAAAGGCTCGCTCATTTACTGAGAGACTACTCATAAACCCCTACTGTGGTCCTACTACATTTCCCAGAAATCCCCTCTCTCATCGCCAATCTCTGGGTGAGGAGGCCCACAGGGCCATTCAACCCTTTCCCTTCCCCCACAAGCACCCTGATCTTCATGTTTCCCCCCCTTTTCTCCGTTCCACTTGTCATCATTTATAATACCCAGACGCATCCATAATCCAGGCGATTTCCTCTGAATCTTAAGTAAACAAAGGCAGCTGAGATCATAAAGCTAGCAGTCACACTTGTAAAACAGTGTTTTAACATGAAAATAGCTATGCTGTTTTACTAATTTCCAGGGACTGTTTCCAGTTTATAGGCGTAATCCTTTAAGCTATGCACAAAAGCTCATTCGTGTCTGTAAAGGCTGTTGGAATTACCTGGTTCCCACATTAAATAAATCATATAATGAAGAAGAATAAAGAATAATGATGTTCTTGAGATGTTCTACAACCCCAATTCTAGTGAAGTTGGGATGTTGTGTAATGATCTGCAAATCCTTTTCAACCCATATTCAATTAAATACACTACAAATATGTATGTAATGTTCAAACGGATAAACTTTTTTTTTTGGCAGATATTCACTCAATTCTAATTTGATGCCTGCAACATATTCCAAAAAAAGTTGGGATGGTGGAAATTTAGGGCTAATAATAAGGTTTAAAAAACTATGTAATGATGTGATTTCAAACAGGTCATGTAACAGGTGATTATGATCATGATGTGGACAATATGGAGTTACATTCACAAATGGCACTTAAAACTTTACTGTGTAAAAAAGAAGTCTCATGTTAACCATATAAAGAAGCTCTGTTGACTTATCTGGGCTCAGAGGCATCTAGGATGGACCATCACACAGTGGAAATGTGGATTGTGGTCAAATGAATCAGTATTCTAGATCCTTTTTTTTTTTTTTTTGGAAAAAATGGACACCATGTGCTCCAGACCAAAGACGAAGAAAAACCATCCAGACTGTTATCAGCAGGAAGTCCAAATGACAGGGTCTGTTATGGTATGTGGGGTTTGGTCAGGGCCCTTACTAAAGGTCATTTACACTTCTGTGATGGCAGAATTAATGCAGAAAACCACACTTAAGATGAGATCTTTAACAGGGGCACCCATGCCTTTTTCAACAAGACAATGCAAAACAAACCAAATCAGCAAAAGTTATGAGTGAAATATGCAAACCCCTTCAATCTTTCTTTGAGGAACACTGTTTTTAAACATTTCAATAATTTTCTCACACATTTCCTTTGCCATTTACAGCTTCTGCTCTTCAAAGTCTCAGTTTTTCTTGGATGCTGCATTTGTACCAAATCATGATCATAATCACCTGTTTGAAATCACACCATTGTATAGTTTTTAGTCTTATTACTAGCCGTAAATTTCCAGCGTCCCAACTTTTTTTGGAACGTATTGCAGGCAGAACATTTGCAAAAAAAAACCCAATAAAGTCTATCTGTTTGAAGATTACATATCTTGTTTTGTAGTATATTCAACTGAATATGGGTTTAAAAGGACTTTCAAATCATCGTATTCCGTTTTTATTTATGTTTTACACAACATCCCAACTTCATCTTTTTACTGGTATAATATTACATGCTTCCCACTACTTTAACTTAGAGAAGGGAGAAAATGTGGCTTGGAAGGAACTCAGATCAGCTTCATGAAATAATGAGGAACTAATGAAGCCTGGTCATTTACTCTAAATACAGAGATTGCTAAATTCCACTGGCAGGGGTAATTCAGGAACTCTCCTCCCAGACACAAACACAGTTGTGATAAAGTTTACATACAAGGCTAAAGACATTCCAGCTCACACTAGGTCAAATTATACTTTACTTTACTTTAATTCTAGTTCATTAGAAAATTAAAATCCATGAGCCAGCTACTGGAAATCCCAATCAATGAAGTCATGGAGATGGTTAGGCAGTGGACCTACATCTGCCAGTGAATTCCAAGTTCAGACCAGTCTGTCCCATCACACTGGCTAAAAGTTTAAAGCAATGCCATCAAACTGCTGGAAGACCCAGTTGTGACCAGGTTCGAACTTTCTGGCTGTTTAAGGTGTTGCCTCAGTATTTCTAGATAAACTAACTTCATGATTCCATCTATTTTCTAAAGTGCACCAGACACCTTTCCAGCCACTCAACTCTATAACATGCCACCAAACCCATTCTTCATAGTTGGGATGGGAAGTCTCTTATGTTTTCCTTCAAAAACAGAGCTGATCGTTATTGCTGTTAAATGTTTGATACGTCTGGCTACAGAACAGTTCTCAAAAAGCTCTGTCTTTGTCCTCACCGATAGATGGAGGACTTCTACGAAAAGAATGACACCACGTAGGAGTGGGCTGTGCTCGTCTTTCCTGGGACCTCCAAAAGCCAACAGGGCAGTGTCAGGAGATATGGCCATGTTGTGTTTGTGCATCATCTGGCAAGGCCGTAAGACTAAGAGACTTAAACAAATAACAAGCTTACTTTAAGTGTGCTTGGTTGTAGGCTTGGCAGTGTATTTCGATATCCCACCACCACATAAAGAAACGTTTAATAGCCTTTGTATATATTTTTGGGGTCCATTTAAACCTTGCAGTGAAAGATTGGGTAACAGTTTTTAGATTTGCATGTAGTTTTCTTTACCAGACGTTACTGGGTACCTTCAGATGTGCAAATCCCTAAGGAGGAACCAAACTTGTGGAGGCCAAATTTAAGATCTTGGTTAAGGTGCATTTCCAATGGTATCAGCACAGAGGTGGATTCCCAAATAGTTCCAATCACAGCTAAAAGCTAAGACATTAACCAATGGGATCATCCACACTGTTTAAGTAAACAGTCAACTTTGTGTATGATGTTGGTTGACCTACTCTAAATCTGTTATAGTGAATTAAATCTCAAATCCATCTGTAGTAAACTTGAGAGCTACCATTTGGAATCAACAGTACAGTGAACACTATACAAGGCTCCACCTCTATTAAAGGTGGCTTAACCTGAAAGGATTACTTGGAACAGCTGTTCCATTCGTTGTGGAACGGAGCAGATTAAACGCATCATTCATACAAAATGTCTGTGAATCAATGAGTTCTAAACTCATGTCGATACCATGTAATTTCATGATGTACAAAAATAACGCTGTCAAATTACACTATGCCAACAACATTTTTCTTACAGTCCCTCATTGTCACCGGTGACAGCAGCATGACAATAAACATGTTTTTCCAAGCCAGATGTAATCTTTCTCCACAAATAATGTCCAGACCAAATAAAGGCAACATTATTCTCAAATGCTTAAAATGTGCATTACTTACATAGCACAAGAGTCAGACAGAGTAGAGTTCATATTTCCAGGAGTCTTGAATGAGTGAACTGATTCTTTGCCTCTCAGAAATCAACATAAAAGACAAAGACTAAGTGCTCATACATAATACGAAATGTTCTATTTATTGTGGTGCTTGTGCATACTCGAAACACTAAACAAATGATTGTTTCTGTATTTGAAGGAAAAATGTATGAGCTGCAGTCATGGTGGAGTAAATATCTGCATTGCTAGAAAAAGACCAAGAAAACATTTCTCTTTTATATAAATCGGGTGCTTTATGAACTGCATGTAATTGGAGAACAAAGTGAATAAGCAATTGTTAGTTATGAAGCACATGCGTAGATCAGACGTCAGGGGTTTATCTTATAAATGTTTCACAGGCTACTCGTGATCTTATTATATGGATAATCCCACGATGGTCCAAAGTGATGCATTAAAGATCTTGTATGGCCTGTAAATTTGTATGCAATACATGGATACATATGATTACATTAGAATATTATTCATTTTACATTTTTTCTGTTCACTTGAATCAGTATGATCTGAAATCATTTATCATTTAACACAATATTTTAGAATTTTTTAACTTCTTCGGAGTCATTATAGCAACTGAAGCACAAACATTCATATAAATTAGTAACAAAAAAATAAAGAATTTAGGAATTAGATACCAAACGTTACATGAAAGTTATTCTTGCTCTTGGAAATATATTTATTCCTCATATCAGCACCAAAGGATCCTGAATCGCTTATTACTGTCAAAGGCCACTGGATGATGATGCTGAAAACAGATAGTCCAAACCCCTAAACACACACAATCTGTTCCCTGGTGGCTCTGACACCGGATATTTAATGGAAAAAAAAGCTGTTAAAGCTTTTATAGCGTGACAACTCTGTGATTTGTCTTAGGCTCTTTCGTGAAGATTCATTGAGATTTTTAGGCTGCTTTCAGACTGAAACCTTATTTTAAACATTTTCTGGTCAGTTTTTACCTACATTATTTCGACTACTGGTTTCATCACTTCGTGACACAATACAATCAAGGGTTTGCTCAAGAGCCTAACAGTGACTCTCAGTGACTGTCCTGAGATTGAACCTCACAACTCCAGGTCACTATAGCACAGACCCAGTGAGCACACAGATGTTAAAAAATCTAATAGTTTTGCTCGAGGGCCAGCATGGACATTTATAATGTGTACTAAAACACAACCTCTGTCGCCTTAATATGGACTGATGGCCTAATTACACCAGGACTGCAGCTACCATCGAAGAAAAACAGCCGTTTAGGTTTTTGGAAAGGAGGTTACACAAAAATAATCATCATTCAAACTTCTACTTTTTTTAACTTTACTTCTTAACAGTGACAGTAGTACGATTTGTACAGAACATTTTCTGGTACTTTCATCGTT
Organism: Loricariichthys derbyi; assembly: GCA_033118015.1. Classification (NCBI taxonomy): domain Eukaryota; kingdom Metazoa; phylum Chordata; class Actinopteri; order Siluriformes; family Loricariidae; genus Loricariichthys; species Loricariichthys derbyi. The sequence goes on from JAVSBU010000022.1 coordinate 6,156,965, forward strand.
TTCCACCTCCAACAAGCCAGTTCATCAACCTTCTGCTCTGACCTCCTGAAACAAAGTCCGCATAAATCGTGTGCCAATTTTGGCAGGGAACTCACCTGACCTCAACTCCATGTGACATCTTTGAGATGAACGAATTCCAACGGTGAGCCATGGCTTATGGTCCAATAACAGTGCTCTACTCAATCATGTTCCAAAATCTAGAGGAAAGCTTTCTGACTCAGAGTCATCATCCAAAACCATACCAAAAATGGATAACAAATTATGTTCAAATGGTCTAGTTTAGAATCACGAATATCAGCTTTGGTTCTAAATACAGATAAGCTATACAGTAGAACATTGGTACTTGTCGCTAATTTGTTCCAGGAGGGTCGTTGAGTGACGAAAATGACAAGTACCGAGCAATCCTCCATAATGTAAATTGAATTTTGTTCCAGACTCCAGAAAATCTACATTGTAAAAATGCAATTTAAAAATCAAGGGGTTGTTTCTGATAAAGCCAGTGTAAGTTAAATTAATCATAAACCAAACAATTTAAAATATACTGTATTATACATTATATCATAGCGGGACTGATGTTATCCACACCTAAAACACTTACTGAAGACTGTGGTAGCCTAGGGGTTAAGGCACTGGACTCTGGACCAGAAGGTCCAGGGTTCAAATCTCCCCCGCCAAACTGCCACGGTTGGGTCCTAGAGTAAGACCCTTAAACCACAATTGCTTAGATTGTAAGACTGAATATATTGTAAGTCATTCTGGATAAGGGCGTCTGATGCCATAAATGCTATAAATGTAAATTTACATCAACTGACTACTGTGGAAAAACATTGACAAAAAAGCTTAAGTGTTAAAATGTTTTCAATAAATATATTTTTAAATTATATTGAAAGTGAAAAATAAAAAAAGCATTTCTGTTCAGCTGGCTGCTGCCTGGATACCCAGCATATGCGGAATTGAATTGTACTGTGTAGTGGTTCTCACTGTTTTCCTTTTAGTTGGTCGTTATCACTAACCTTCTTAGGAACCACGATTACTTATTTACACCAATAATACAGTACTACAGATGTCAAAATAAAGAAAAATATGATTGTGGATTGTGAACGAGTTGCATGTCTGTTTAACACAAATTTAAGCAAGTGCACTGGGTGTGAAACAAATGACAAGGTTCACTCAGCAAAATGCATCGAGAACTGAATTTAACAAGTTCCAATATAGTCAAGTGCCAAAATATGACTGAACAGAATCACTGATTTGTTTGATTTACTTTTGAGCCCAACGTTAAGCTGAGTAAGGTCAGACTTTTCCACTCTTACATGAACAGCCTATCAGATCTATCAGTGTATTTATCCAGTATTAAGTTGTCAAAGAAGGTTGTGGGTTTTGAACAACAGGTGCTGACAAAATAGCTAAAATCCTATCCATCACTTAGCAACGGTCGTACAGACATTCATGTATGCCCTCTGAACTGGAACAGGCCCACCGCACGTCTAGAATTAGAAAGGATGAGGGTTGATGTTCTGCCACTCATGGAAGACATAATGGGTACTTTTCTTATCACTGAGTGGGTCACGGAGTTGACAGGGGCTCTGTGAGAAGGATGAGTGTTGGTGAGAGTAAATAAGCCATTCATTTTTGAATGAAGACAGACATTATGTAATCAAACTGCCAAGAAAGAACAACAGTTACCACCCATGCTGAGAGATTCCATAAGTCTTCAGAGAGTGAAGTTTTTAGCGTACATTAATGACTGAGGATTGAAAAATGGAACTGATGAAAAAGTCATTCATTAATAAATAATTAGAATAATTTGAGAATATAATTCACTTCATATGCAAGCAACACCTTCAGAATACAATATTAGAAAATGAGAATGACACAAAAGATGAATAAAAAAAAGGAGTTAATTGGTGGCTTCTGGTTAATAAAATCGGGGGGGGGGGGGGTAGTTAGCTATGGCATAATGACCATATATATCATTTGTCAATGACTGGAGTTAAGAATTTAGCTTACAGAAGCTGTTTTTCATTTTATTTTTGTTTTTAATACTGCATATCAATTTCCTGGATTTTCTAGTTGGATTCTAATAATAAAAATGAAATATTATAATATATGGTTCTTATACCATTGAAGAAACAGTGGTACATCTAATTGCGTTACTGTAACTTTAACAATTTATTTATAATTTACAAAAGTGAAATAAGATTTACTATCATGTAAAACCAGTGACAGTTCTGGCTGGGGGCACCCCCTGTGACAACCTTGTCCCCCTCTCAGGCCCAATAAATGAGGATCAAGCTACCTCACTCTTGAAAGCACAAAGCTTGTTTAGGTAGAAAGTGACTGGTCTAAAACCTAAACACTGCGCGTTCAAGTTTAAAGGATTAATTAAAAGTGCAACAATGCAGTCAAATATTTGATTGTTTGTTGTATTAAAATAAAAATCCTCCAAGACTAATTTCATTGTGGCATTTTGGTAAAATGTAGGGGAAGTTGGGCTTCCTCATAGTCAGAAAGCAGAGTCTCATTCCTAGACATGCCCATACTTCCACCGAGTTAGGCAGAATAAGGCTGTACCAGTTTTTTTTACCAGGTTCTTTAATTTGAACTATTTAGCATTCATTACTTTACTTCAAAAAAGGTTTGTCTCATTTTGCTCCCAAAAGCCCAGATGAAAAAACAATTCACTATTTCTATCATAATCAAATCTGCAACAGCAAAGAACGTATTTCAAAAATCCGAGACTATACATTAGATATAAATGTCTGATGCATTGCATACTGTTTTAATGTGCTCTTAAGCTGAAGAGCGCTGGACATCAAATACACCAAGAGCCTGTAATGTACTGCAAATGCTCTGTGATGAGACAATTCAATATATACGAGACTTGAAGAATCTGCACCTGCGTGCAGCTCGAGATTTGGATGGATCTAAGGACTCTAGTTGGATATGACTTGAGTTGCAGAGTCACTTACATTGTCCATCCCTGTCAGACCTAAGGAGGGCCCCATTGCTATGCTAATTTCCCCCCTTGTCAGCGGAAGTTACCATGTCAAGGTGGACTGACTTGCAGGGAGGGGCTGGTGGGCAGGAAGGAGCCATCTTCCCACTACAGGGGGCTTTCAAGCTTTGTGTGGAAAATGACGTACGAGACAGCGTCTCCTTTAGATCCCGAAGAGAACACGACAGAGAGGGCCGATGCGAGAGAAAACACTGTCCCCGTAATGGAGACTGACGGCCTTGTCCTGTCTCCCAGTTATTGTAAGGGATCAAGATGGAAATGGGCCCTTCGTATGAGAGACCACATCCAGCTGGCGGCCGCCGTCTGCTGGGCATGCTGCCCTGATACAGCCTTCCATCCACAGCTACTGTAAGTGACAGCTCAGAGGGCCACCGGTGGCTCCTTGATGCCTCCGTGCCACTGTGAGGCATTCCTTGAATTTTCCCCTGCATTGCTTTCATATCACAGGTTGGGAAAAAGGCTCGGGACAGAATGGAGGGCACATGATGACAGTTAAGGCTTCACAACAGGCTTTTACTTCCTTCCATGAATGTGGCAGAAGACATGAAACCTTTTAGCTTGTCTGTGAGTGCATGTACGAATGTTCTCATTTTGGCGAAAGAATTAAAGGATGTTTGTCCGGAAACTGATATGAAGTAGGAACGGTTTACTACGAAAGCAAGATAAAAAAAAAAAAAAAAAAAAAAAAAAAACATTCCCGCCCAAACCTCTAAATACAAAATGTACAAAAGAGTTGGGCTGATGAATCATTTCCTGTCTTCAAATCAGTGTACTCGCTGTGCCTGTTTGGTTTTTCTTTTCAGTGGAGCTGTCTGAATTGCAGTAAATGTTTGTTAATGGCCCATGGGAAAATGTTAATGCTCATTACCTTTCTCTTGCTGCCTTTCTTGTTTCTACACTGTTACACTACCAGTAAAAATATCCACAGAACAATTGTCTTATCCATCTGTTCATTATTCTGTCAATCCAGCCACCCACTTGAGCATTCTCATATTCCCCTCACATGAAAGTGACGAGTTCTTTCCTTATTACTCAATGTATATACACTTCTGTATTGGCCTCTGAACATAAATTACCCAACTGTTTTTCACCAAGCACATCCTACGATCAGTTCTCATGCTTTATATTCCATGCTTAATATCTTACGATAATATTAATACATAATAACCACAATAAGCAGAAAAAGGCAGAAAACCGAATTAGGAGACGTCATTAATGTACATTAATGCAATTATAGTGTAATAGAACTCAAGATATGGATCTGTTCCCTAAATGAAGAGATGAGGCCCTGCCATCTCAAGGCCTTGGCATAAGTCAGTGAATTTTCCTATGTTCCGTTTTCATATGAAGTGGAGTGTTGCTTTGCTTCAAAGCGTGACGTCTCACATTGGCAGTATTTGTGACACAGATCCTTTTTCAGTTCTTCATAAAGTGTTCGAGCGAGGGGATTCGAGGTCAAGGTGGTACAAGATCCAATATCGTTAAAACCAATCGAAAGAAGAACAGTAAGGGGATAGAGAGGGGACTGATGGAAATGGGCAAAAAGAGGCAAACAGACAGATGCCTGGATCTTTATGGCTCAATCAGAGAGATAGAGCACATGCGGGGGCAGCAAACCAGCTAAAGAGCAGAAGGGCACGCAGTACTGAGGGGGAATCCACAGGCCTCTAAACAAGGATCTGAAACCCGCCAGGCAGAACTCTCAGTGCAAAAGGTCAAAAGCTGACCTTTTAAGGTTGTTCCTAAGGCTGCACATGTAACTAAAATTAATGTTTGTGCTATGATTAACAATGGTGGCTAAAGTCACATTGCTTAAAAGCAGACAAAAAATGCATCTGTTTTTGTGGCTGTCAAGAAAACAAAGAGCTGTGAGGCAAACAACCTGTCTCAACACCCTGACATGTGACTTGCTATACATTTGACCTCGCTTCAAAATGAGCCATTTATGGACATTACTTGTGTGGATACTCTTTGGAAAACAGAAGCCTTAAAAATAAATGTCTATATATACACCCACACAATCGCAAACAGTTGCAAATTGCCAATTTTCAGTGTGGAGCAGATATAGCGTACAAGGTTTGGTCATTAGGTTTGGTAACTGAGATTTTTATCAAGCATGAGGAAACTGCGAAAGAGGTCTGTGGTCTTAAAAAAAAGTCTCAATTCATGGCATGGGACAACATTTCTGCGGTACCACAACTGAAGCTTACTTTTAAAGAAAAAAGTAGAAGTTATATGGATTAGCCACAAAATGAATCCCAGAACTGAACGAGCACCAGTATGACCAGAAGAAAGCCAAAAGATTAGACGAGATCAACCTGCAATACGTGCTGTCAACTGTAAAGTAGGGTGGTGGATCCATAACGCTCTGCACAGCATCCTACTGAAATCATTGGATTTGAACTGGTACCTGTATAAATATTATGGTGGACTTTGAACACTTTCCTAATAATGCCCCCTATACGGCAGTATGCAAAAGTCTTAGGCCACCATTAGATTTGTTTTTCAGCAATGGTATAATGAGCATATATATATTGTTGTCGATGAGCAGACAAATTTCTTTGATCCACTCCATAACACTTTTCTGAGATTCATGCCAGTCTTTGTGAGTTTTAGCTTAACCACCACCTCAAAGAGGTGGAATATTTTCTTCTGACACACCTTTCCATTTGGGTGGAGCCTTATTGTAGATTGAAACTTTGCACCCCCAAAATATGAATGCTTTCAACTTTGTCAGAAATATAGCTACAGGCACTGCTAAAATGTTTCCTCACCATTTCATGCATGTATTCTCTTATCTTCCCCGTTGAATGACTCAGGGAATTTGGCCTCTGTCACTCCTCATTTATATCACAAGAAAGCACTGGATAAAGGCATAAGAGTTCCTATAAATTTAGGGGAACCTTAAAATGCTAACGGAAATGGAAATATCAGTTTACATGTTTTCGATGAGTGTTGATTATTGTGACAATTAACCTTTATAATTCTGCTTTCAAAGTGAGATTACATAAGGTACTGTGCAAAAGTCTTAGGCCACCATTAGACGTTGTTTTCGCAAATGGTATAATGACCATATACTGGTCCTTCTCAAAAAATTAGCATATTGTGATAAAGTGCATTATTTTCCATAATGTAATGATAAAAATACAACTTTCACATATTTTAGATTCATTGCACACCAACTGAAATATTTCAGGTCTTTTATTGTTTTAATACTGATGATT
>JAVSBU010000022.1:6163307-6175175 GCA_033118015.1 Loricariichthys derbyi
AGACAGACACACAAACAGGCAGACAGACAGACACACAAACAGGCAGACAGACAGACACACAAACAGGCAGACAGACAGACACACAAACAGGCAGACAGACAGACACACAAACAGGCAGACAGACACACAAACAGGCAGACAGACACACAAACAGGCAGACAGACACACAAACAGGCAGACAGACAGACACACACACACACACACACACACACACACACACACACACACACACACAGTTACTGACACTGACTTGAGGTCAATCAAGTTCATAGATTTTCCAAGACACCCTAGCGAAACTTCTCAATAATCCCGCAAACTGTTGTGCATGCACACAAAATGCTTTATTATTTGTTAGGGGTGTAACGATGTACAAAGCTCATGATACAGGGCTCGAAATTAATTTCTCATGATTATTGATTTTATATTTGACAAAAGATCCCTTTTTTATTTCTGAACTGGAAACAATGCAAAACAAGAAACCTTTTCCTTTTTTGAGTGTTTTCACCAAAAATATTCGGCTGCAATTAAAAGAGATTATTAAGAAATCAGTTTAAAATTGTAAATAAAATGTTCTATTGTAGCTTCACAATATACTGCTTGGACAAAAAAAAAAAAAGAAAGAAAAAAAGGTCACCACCTGTGGGGGCGGAGCTATGATCTGGTGCTACTGCTGCAGTTCTAAGTCAGGTTCAGCAATGTTATGAGCCCAAAGAATAAGATCAGCTGCTACCTGAACCACCAGGTTATTTTATCAATGGATTTTTCTTCTCTGATGGCACGACCATATTCCAAGATGATCCAAAACCAGGATTTATCAGGCTTAAATTGTGAGAGAGTGGTTCAGGGAGCATGAGACATCATTTTCACACATGGATCGGCCACCACAGAGTCCAGACCTGAACCACACTGAGAATATTTGGGATGTGCTGGAGAAGGCAGTGGGTGCAAATCTCCATCATCAAGACAAGATCTTGGGGAAAATTAATGCAACTCTGGAGAGAAATAAATTTGTCATTTCAGAAGCTTGTGGAAACGATGCTACAGCAAATGCATGCTGTAATCAAAGCTAAAGGCGGTCCAACCAAATATTAGTGTGACCTTTTTTTGGGCCAGGCAGTGAATCTTAAATATCCAGGAAAAACATTCCTTTTTATTTCTGAAGGATAACTATTCAAAATAATGTGTTTAATATACAAAGGTAATTAAAGAAATTAGAAGGATTCTCACTGTCTGTTTGAACCCTTTGATCAAACCTTTTTGATCTGTTCGAAACCTTTGATCAAACATATTTCAAAATGGAAAAAGGTTAAGTAACATGACACCTGCTCTGCTGTCACATCACAAATACAAACGTAAAAAAAGCAACAAATATTCTTAACTCTTACGAGCACACTGATAATTCAACCAGTTAGAATTACATGTAGCAGTAAAATACAATAAACAAAAAGTAGTGAAACAAAAACCAGTCAACCAAACAATACTATTAAGCCACTATTAGTTGTGGCACAGTTTTCCCGTGTTATCCTATTAAATAGCGCCATCTTTTGGATAAACTCATGAACTGTTATACGTTTCAATGAACTAGGTTGTGCATCTTTAATGAGAATAATCATAAACATCACGTGAAGTTTATCCTGGACCTTTTTGGACAACCCGTAGCTGTTGCAAATCTGCAACGCCTGCCTTGAGAGGGTTAAATCCTCACTGCCTTAGGCCAAAGGTATTAGGTATTTCCCTGTGATAAAGTCTTTCTTTAGACACCCAAACATTGGCTTTTACGAAAGAAGTGTTTCCCAGTCGCAAAATTAAAGTACTCCAGTACTGTAGTCCCAGTTAAAGACGAGACAACATGCAACAACAATACTGTAAATCCTAACCCTAACAATCAGGGTTGTTTTTATTAAGAAAAAAATGTTACTGCAGGGTGGTACAGTGGATAGTGGCAGGTTTGAGTCCCACCCTGGGTGCTGTGTGTTCAGGTATTCAGATTTCTTATCTCATTAGAAATAAGTATTAGGATAACTGAATCTCTAATATGTTCCCTACAATGGACTGGAGCCCTGTCCAGGGCTGGTTTCCACCTTTCCACATTAATGTCTTAAGGCTGACATCTAGTGGTTTTTCAGAGCATAATAATCTGGACTATATCCTGGGACCCTGTTAATCGTGGCTATGTTTTGGCTGTCATGCTCTGTTTTTTACTATTATAAAATAATGTTCATAATATAGTCAGTACAGGAAAATTATATGAGGGAAGGTTTTTGGTTTTAGGGAGTACCCATATAAGATCATAAAAAACCCACTTTATTATTACTATACTGTATATTATTAACCACAGAGACGTGTAGAAACCAAGCCAATACTTTTAAACTCCATAATTCCAGTACTGACTAAAAGCACTAATAATCTCACCAATGAGTGGCAAGCCATAACTGTGAATAGCAAAATAAAGAGTAAGCAAGATTGTATTGGAGGCTTACAAGCTGGATGCTTTAGCTTCTACTTTTCAGTCATGCAAACCCGCTATCAGGGCCTCGTTTGTGAAACGTGAGCAAAACTAATTTGCACACAAATTGTTCGTAAAACAACTTTTCTGTAAATGGATTGCATTTAAGAAAATGTTTATACTCTCAACAGTAACCCCCCTCCCCCCGTAATTGCGGTTCCGTAATCGCAGTTCCGCTATCGCGGATTTTTCTCTGGAACTTAACTACATATTATTCGCAAAAAAATTAACATGTTCGTGGTTTTGTTCAGTTGAACATATGTACATACACATGTACGTACTCCTTATTGGAGGCGGGCTCTCAATGATTGATATGTGACGCAGTGCGAACGCACAGCCACTCCAAGCTCAAGCACTTTTAGACCTGACTAGTCTAAAAAGACTACTCAACCACAGACCTTACTATTTCAGCAGTGTTGTGTACTTAGCCTGTCTTTGGAGTGTCTGTCACAAGCCCTTCGAACACTAAAGGAAGTCAAGGAGATGATCATGGCACAGGATCAGGATCAGGATCTGGACCGGTTCATTAAGTTCAGTAATGGGATTGATTCTTGCAGCGAAACCTACAAGAACCTCCTGAACTCGCTGAAGAAGCAAGGGAGATGCATAAGGTTGGATTTACATGTACAGTAATCATCAAAATCTAAAAGTACTTCTCAGTTTTATAGAAATGCATGCAAAGTGTGTTAAACCATCTTAAATAAAACTTAAGTAAACCAGTTTAAATAAAGCTCAAATTACGACTCTGTTTTATGACCCCACACTGTGATTAGTAATAAATATGGTGGACCGGAGAGGTGATATTGGGGGTGGGGGGTGGGGGGGGGTTACAAGTAATCGCAGATTTTCATTATTCGTGGAAGGTTCTGGTCCCTATCCCCGTGATTATGGGTGGGTCCACTGTACATGATCCCAAGTGTGCATAAAGTGTTTGTAACATCTGAAAGACAACAGAGGTGTCAACAGATATGATTGTAATGAAATTAAAGCTGAATAGAGAAACACTGACTATAAGTCAAAGTAAACTGCTTGTCTTTTTACTAAGGTATCACGAATGAGGCTCTTGGAATGGAACTGGTTTGTATATGTGGACTTACTGCCTAAAAATGTGTGCATCAACATGGGTCCAAACAGTTGAGCAGCTTTTATAGTCCAGAGAAACACACACAGACACACTGATACCCTTTATACATTCAACTAATACGTGCCTTTGGGATGTGGGAGGCCTCTGGAGCTGTGAGGCTAACTCCTGTGTGTGCCTCCAACAAATTAGCTGTGTGAAAGCTATTCAATACAATAAAGCTGTAATTCAAACTAAACACACCTTGTTAATGTAGTTTAGAGCTCCAAAGTTTGCTTTACTCGTTTATAGCTTTTTCCCCAATAGATATTTACTGACTGTTCCTATAAACAGCAGTAATCACTGGAGATTGCAGGTCATTACTGTATCCTAAACACAAAATAGAAATAACTGGCAACCAACACTGAACTGGAAGGGGTCCAATACACAATTAAATGTTGCTGATTTTTTAAATACTAGGATTTGCGTGCATGGATTACATAACCCACCAAAATAACAGAACATGAAAGACACACCCGTTTGCATATGTCTAAACACTGAATGCTCTCTGTGATTGGACCCACATTGTAATCACTTGCCAGCACAGCCTCAAATCCGTTCTAATGATATAAATAGCTAAATGAATTGATTTATTCCACCGCACCCTGGGCAGCTGGGAACGCGCGGCACCTTTTCATGGACATGAGTCACGTCGTGTTCAGTCAGCCTTCACATCCTTACGCACCATTATTTTGCTGACAAAGGAACTGCAAAGCAAATGTTAACAACTTTATTTAAGGTTTCTTCAGTTTTCGGTGTCAAAAGGAAACATAATAAGAAACCACATTAATGCTGGTGTAAAAGCGAGACTTTCCTGTCTTTTCCATAGAGCTTCTCAGAGTGCATCTCTGTTTTGAGGTTTATTTAACTGCTATGGGAACCTATTGGAGTCCCTACAAGATACCCACAGCCTGCCTACCAAACGTGGTCTCAGAAATACTTCTCCATTTCCATCAAACCTACAGCTATGAGGCTTTAGGGCCTAATAAATCATGTATTTAGAGAGTGAAGCCGTGTAGTGTTTCATGAAATCTGCATTAGAGGTTCTGCTTGGATCATGAGTAGAGTTATTGGAACAAGCCAACTGTGCTTATGGATATTGGCTAGATTTTCTACTTAGAGGAAAGGAAATATTTAGGGACTTGGTGCTTGGACTTCATTCTATAAACCTCCTGGTAATTATGACCCACCAGGATAAGAGAAGCGGAATCTAATACAAGTCTATAGTTAAGGACCTGACTACTAAAGCTTTGTTTACTGGCCCAGTGGAGGATCAAAGACAGTTCTAAAATTTTGAACTTTCAATCTACTGCCACTAATATATTTTTATTTGTTTAAATAAATTATATAATGGTCACCAATTCAACTTAAATAAATTAAATTAAATACATTTTATTCACTCACTCACACACAGGGCCACTTTACAGATAGTTGACTTAACACATGTCTTTGGAACACGGGAGGAAATGAGTGAAATCCATACAGAAAATGAAAAATCCACACATTCAGCAGCCGGGCCAGGGGCTTCATTTATAAAAGGTGCATATGCAAAATAACAGGTCTGAAACAACATTTCAAGCAGAAATGAGGATTTATAAAGAAATACTTGGCAGGGAAACAGGCGTAAATTTATGCCAGCTTTGGCCTATGCGTACAACCATAAAAAAAAAACATTTTTTGTTAAAAGAAAGAGAAAGAGAGAGAAAGAAAGAAAGAGAGAGAGAGAAAGAAAGCAAGAAAATGAGAGAGCGAGAGAGAGAGAGAGAGAGAGAGAGAGAGAGAAGGAATTGGCGACATCCTGTGGTAAAACGGAGAATTGCAGCTAAGTGTGCATGGCAATTTGTTTCTTTTTATTGCATTTTAGGCCTGACCATATTTTTTTTAACTTCGTCAACAATGCGGCTTGTGAAACAAACACAGTTGATTGCTGAAGCCATATGCCGGAGCAATCTTGGGTTTGTTGGTGACGACACTAACAAGGCCATAAAACATTTTTCCTGGCCTAAATCTCTGAAACAATCTCGTTCGCCAAAATTTCGCTACTTTGCCTTTCGTTTTTACATTATCACAATATACTGCTCAACAACGAATGGGACAGCCTCTATCTAAATACTCATGGACTAATAAGCATTTACCATATATGGATTATACTGTATGTGCGGTAAGGAGGTGGAGCATGAGGCTAGTTCACTGGAGCAAATTTCAAAGACTGATTTCTAAAGGTGTGTACACCTGAACTGTTTCTGAAATGTTTGCGGCGTACTCACACTTTGACTCCAAAATCCACACAGAGGTTTATAAATGAGGCCCTGAGACTCGAACCAAAAACCTGGAGCTGTGAGGAGCCCTGATATGTATTAAGTGGAATTAATTATATACACCAATATTTTTCAGGTTATAAGATTGCTATTTACGTAAATTAGTACAGTGTGTAAGCAAATAAAGAAGTAAACATGATTTAATGAATCCTAAAGTCAGTTTCGTTCATTTCTAAAGCAAAAAAAAAAAATCAGGATTACGATTAAACAATGACTAATTTGAGCCCTAGATTCATGTTCCTCTGCTCTCCCAATCCCGACCTTTGGCACTGTATTTCCCATTACAGTAAAAAGTGTGCTTGCAATCTTTGCTTAAAGCAACAGATGTGGTTCAGAGATATTAGAAAACACATCAAAACGTTCCCTTAACAATGATGTGAGACATTGTAGTGGGGGTGAGGGGAGGGTGCATGAGACTGAAGGGTGCTATTTACTCCAACACTTGCTCAGAGTGTTACTGTGGAGTAAGCACTGAGTCAGATGTTGTGGTTCCTTCAGATGCTCAGCCAGGCCAATATGAAAGAGTACATACAAACACTTTCATTAAGTCGTGACATTTCCAGTAAGCCTCGCTCAATGCCATTTCTGTTCGAGTCAACTAAGGAACTTCTTCCCTTTTTTATGGACGACTATTGAAAACACTCGAAATAGGATCAGGACGTGACACCAAGCGCTCTACACTGCGGGCATTTAGAAATCTGAATCTTTGAAACTGAACCTCTAATGTTGACAAAGGTGATAACATTAAGGTCTAAGTAACCCTCTGTGTGCGTTTAAGCTCCTCAATCAAAGGAAGGAATGATCATTGTGGAGTACAGTGTGGGAAAACACCGCGCCGCTGAACGAGCAGACTGTAAAAGAACCAGGCCGTAACTCTGTTTTTTCCATTTCCGTTTACTGCCATAGTTCACGGTGCCAGTTAAGCCTGGACAAACAGACTGTTGTATGTGGTAAAAAACCAATCAATGCCTCTGGATCTATATTTACAGAAAATATTTAAGCGAGCCACACTAATGCGCTCTGTTCCATTTCCAGCGATCTGGAAACCACAGGACACCAGGACCAAGACAAATAAGAGCCTACACTTAAAACATCTGTTGAGCTGAGCCTCGACCCAATTAACTCGAGAACCCTCCAAAACGTCCAATAACTAAAGTAGTTCCTACATGGGTTCACCTGAAAATGCGACAAAATGAGCCTAAATCACTTCCTCTTATTCCTACAGACTAATATACAGCAGGGACATGGACTCCTGGATAAAAAGGCGAGGTAATAACAAAGAATAAGTGCTTTTGGCTGGCTGGCGGTTTTTCCATGAAGTCGAGGGAGTGAACAGAGAACGCTTTCCAGACCACATGCGTCTGATCCAAGAGCCAAAGCCCAAGCCCTTAAGGGGACTTACTCAAATAACAGTAATTGTGCCATTTTGTTTTTTCAATCCGAGCCGTCATATGAGCACTTTATTCATATCGTTCCCTATAAATATCTGTCAGTTCTCTGTAGTGAATAATATGACTACTGCATGCTGAGTTTAATACTGTAATGCAACATTTGTGTTGGAAACAGGCTTTAGTGCAACAACATGACTCTTTGACATCAGGGAATGTTTGTATGATTCAGCACTGGAATTTGGTCACATAACACCACACACACAAAGCAAACAGATCGGCCAGTGCAGTGCATCTGTGTGAACACGCTATAATAGCCTTTACAACCAGTCACTAATTTCACGAGGTCCTCTGGAAGGACATCTCTGATTGACAAAAAGCTGCGTTTAATGAGTTGTGGGGTAATGTTTCAAAGCCAAGCAGGGTGTGACATTATTTATGCTAAGAAACACCACACTTCCCAGTCTTGAATTTCCTACAATCCATTTCAGTTCTGTGCTACAGCGCCTTTGTTTTAGTGCTTCAGATTATGAGCCCCCCCTCGACCTCCACCCAACAGCCCTTGGGAGTCCTCGTGATTGGTTCCATGTGTCAGTCTACATTACTGCATGGAAAACTTTACAACAACAGTACATTTTTCTTCCACAGATCGTCAGATACTCTTTATAAGGATTGTGCAGCTTGTAAGGGGAAACTGTTTTTATCAGATACAATCAGTACGGCACAGTCTGGGAACCTGTATTAGAAGCGGCTTTCCAGCCCATGTTATATAGCGGCGTTTGACTTTCAAATGTCACTCACACCCCATTTCTAGTTCATCATCACTGAAGTAGAACCAGATGGCAAAACGTTATACTGAAGACGACTCAACAGCTCCAGTTATGAGTTTATCATCTAGGTTTTGAAGACTTTCCAAGGCTTCAGACCTAATTTTGCTTGTTATATGACTGATACAAATAAGGACACTGCATAAAGGACCTTCAGTTCGGTATTTCTGCGCCTGTGTAGACATGTAATCCCAAGATCTGTTTGCGCCAGTCAAATATAAATCAAGGCTATGTTTATGGCAGGCTTAACTGCCAACCCATTAAATCAACACATATGATTCAATTATAGACATAAACTTGTTTATCAGTTTGGCAGGTAGTGGAGCAAGCAGACAGTCCCACGTCACCCCTGAGAGTCAGGGCGATGGAGACATACTCTGTAGAGCATTTCAAAAGCACACGCTGTGTACACACGTTTGATGAGTCAACCTCCGGAGAAACACAATGCATTTAGGTAGGATGCTGAAATAATTGAACCTGCGTCCAAACAGATGTCCAATTACAGCGCAGAAAAATGGAGCAACTGAAGAAATATTATTGCGAGACCACAAGTCATCCAAAGCGCTCTTACTCCAGGGAAAACGTTTGAGTGCTGGTGGGATTTCTCATTTAGGAAATTGCTAGAATTGCAGTAAGATAGGATTAAACCCAAGACTGAGAAAAACAAATATTTGTGGTGTACATGCAGTAAGCCTCATGAACCCACATGTATGTGATGAGGGAATGTGATGGAATCTAATGCACAGGCCTCTAGTCATATTCACAGAGGCTAGAGTGGGTGTTTAATTGAATTAATTAAGAGCTACAGTGGTGTTTGGAAGTTCGGGAACCCTTTAGAATTATTCTATATTTCTGCATAAATATGATCTAAAACCATCGGATTTTTACACAAGTCTTAAAAGTAGATAAAGAGAACCTAATTAAACAAATTATACAAAGTATTATGTATGGTAATTTATTTATTGAGGAAAATGTTGATCAAACAGCTTGGTGGAATTTTATCCAATTCCTCCATACAGAACAGCTTCAACTCTGGGATGTTGGTGGGTTTCCACACATTAACTGATCACTTCAGGTCCTTTCACAACATTTCGATTAGATTAAGGTCAGGACTTTGACTTGGCCATCCCAAAACATTAACTTTATTCCTCTTTAACCATTCTTTGGGTAGAACGACTTATGTGCTTTGGGTCGTCCTGGCCCAGATGCAGTAAAACAGGCCCAAACCATGATACTACCACCACCATGTTTGAGAGGTGGGATAAGGTTCTTAAGCTGGAATTCAGTGTTTTCCTTTCTTCAAATATAACACTTTGTTTAAACTAAAATAGAACATTGTTCTCATCTTGCCACAAAACATTCTTTCAATAACATTCTGGCTTGTCCACGTGATCTTTAGCAAACTGCAGATGAGCAGCAATATTCTGTTTGGAGAGGAGTGGCTTTCTCCTTCCAACCCTGCCATGCACATCATTGTTTTTCAGTGTTCTTCTGATGGTGGACTCAATGAACATTAACATTAGGCAACATGAGAGAGGCTTTAGTTGCTTAGAAGTTACCCTGGGGTCCTTTGAGACCTCGCCGATTATTATAAGCCTTGCTCTTGGAGTGATCTTTGTTGATCGATCACTCCTGGGGAGGGAAACAATGGTCTCAATTTTCCTCCACAATCTTTTTGACTGTGGATTGGTGGAGTCCAAACTCTTTAGAGATGGTTTTGTAACCTTTTCCAGCATGATGATCAACTCAGAAATTTGTTCGTGCCATGATGCACTTCCACAAACGTGTGTTATGAAGAGCAGACTTTGAGAGATCCCTGTTCTTTAAATAAAATATAGTGCCCCCTCACACCTGATTATCATCCCACTGATTCAAAACACCTGACACTAATTTCACTTGCAAATTAACTGCTAATCCTAGAGGTTCACATACTTTTGCTACTCACTAATATGTAATATTGGATCAATTCCCTCAATAAATAAATGACCAAGTATATTTTGTCTCATTTGTTTAACTAGGTTCTCTTCATCTAATTTTAGGTCTTGTGTGAAAATCTGATGTTGTTTTAGGTCATATTTATGCAGACATAGAAAATTGAGTTAGTGATGACATGGAAATAGTTGGAGTGGCTAAGAGCACAGAGTGAGATGGAGGAGTATGACTCCTGCTGTAGCGATAAAAAGGAAAAGCCAAAAGAAAATTCTAAAGGGTTCACAAACTTTCATGCTATCCAACTGATCCCGTGTCATTAGTTTTTGGCAAAAAATAAATGATTAATTCACCAAATTTTTACATAATGTTGTAACTGAATAAATTATCATATTGATAAACTGTGCATGTCTATATTTTTAATTATTGTGTTTAGGTGGAGCACTGGTCTCTGGTCACCTCTGGTCACTCATGATGCTGACCTGGGTTCAGATCCTGGTGGCTTCCAGCCAAGTTGGCATTGCATGCAGTCATAACCGGCGATAGGGAGGGAGGGCGATATCAGTCAGAGGATTATCCTCTGATGCTACAACAGCAGGATCCTGGACCATAATCAATAACCCTGGACATAAGTGGAGATAAAACTGGGATTAAAAAAAAAACAAAAACAAAAACAAAAAAAACCACTAAAGTTTTGTAGCGAATTCACTGGCTCTGATGTACACGTCCACTTAAATCTCCCAAAATTGGATAGTGATTAGAGTGGATGTATAATGGTCGATAATGATGCATTTAGGTAGGACTTTAGCGGTTGTGTTAAACTGTCATGTGCCACGTCCTCATATGCGAGTACCATTGTCAGGGTAGGTATTTTACATTTATTAAATCAAAGTCAATTTTATTCAAAGGGATTTACAAGTGAGGCAGACTTCTAAATTGACAGT
The DNA here is from genome assembly GCA_033118015.1 of Loricariichthys derbyi. Taxonomy (NCBI): domain Eukaryota; kingdom Metazoa; phylum Chordata; class Actinopteri; order Siluriformes; family Loricariidae; genus Loricariichthys; species Loricariichthys derbyi. The sequence continues at coordinate 6,174,340 of JAVSBU010000022.1, forward strand.
TAAGGGTCTCTCTCAAGGGCCCTTCAGTGGATCTCTGGCAGCCCTATAATTCGAACTCGCAATTTTCCAGTTACTAGCTTGAACTGCACACTCGTCACATTTGAAGGCCGTCACACAAGAACAAAGAGCACAGCTTAGAAGTGATATACTACTTTTTGTGTATCTATTTGGACTGATGTCACGTCTAGTCTGGAAAAGGCAACATAAGTTGAGATGAGCTGAGCACAAATTTGTCCTCAGTAAAGAGTTTTATGTTTTTTTTTAATAAGTGGAATATATTTGGAACATAATTTTTTTCTAGTTGACAGAATAAAAAAGTATATTTTACTAATGTTAACACTAAGCTAATGTTAAAACTAATAAAGTGAGTTTAGGTTATCCTAACAATCTGATAAATTCACAAACAGATTTTGTCGATCAATGAGCTCAAATGAACTTGGGAAATCCGATCATGGGAAATCTCAAGGGTTTACATGGCTCAGATGCGATGTCAATTTCCTCGAGCATAGACTGCATTTCATCATTTCCACAAAATGTTCAGTAGCCATTTCGCTAAGTTTAATTCCAGGATTACCAGATCCCTAGATCCAAAATACACCCCCCTCCAAAAAAGCCAGGTATCTTACAATAAGTGGAACTGGTGGTAATTGTATTGAGAAAACCAATTGAAATCCGACTAACAGGTACAGTGTTCCCTAACTTATAGTGGGGGATCCGTTCCAGACCCACCCACAATAAGTGAATTTCCACGAAGTAGTGATGTTTATTGTAGTAGTTATACAGTAAGTACATTATTTTATCTTTATAAACTCTTCCCACACTCTTATACATAACCC
>JAVSBU010000022.1:6235310-6247397 GCA_033118015.1 Loricariichthys derbyi
CACACACACACACGCGCACACACACACACGCACACACACACACACGCACACACACACACACGCACACACACACACACACACACACGCACACACACACACACACACACACAACCGTCTCTAGGGTTTACAGAGGATGGTCTGAAAAAGAAAAAAACACCCAGCAAGGGCATTCTATGGGTGCCTAGTTGATGCCACAGGTCAGAGGAGATGGACCAGACTGGATCGAGATGGCAGAAAAGCAACAGTAACTCAAAGAACCACTCATTACAACAGAGGTGCAGAAGAGCACAACACGTCAAACGTTGAAGTAGATGAGCTACAGAAGCAGAAGACCACATAGGGTGCCACTCTTTGTCAGTTAAACACAGGCAACTGAGGCTACAACGCATATGGGCTCAACAGAATTGGACTGCAGAAGATTGGAAACTACTTAGTATTATTATTTAGTATTATTATTTTATATTAGCACACATTTCCACAATTAATACAAACAGTACACATGTACACACAACACAAAGTGTAAATTATTAATGATGTTTACTTTAGATCTTATAACCTAAGATTTAAATATTAAACAACATACATAAAAGGAGCATTCTGTAATATTTAAGTATACAGAGCCTTCCTTTATAATGCATGCACTAAACAGTATGTGGCAAAAACACAGTACAGGTGTCATAAGGGCCGCTGCACCACTAGAGGGCCTACGCAGCGTTCACTCTTTGATCAGCAGCCGTGGAGGCTCCCGACAGACCGCACTAGGATGGCCTATATGGTCTCCCTACTTTCAGAAGAGTGCGCCTAGGAGCAGGCGTTCTCCTCGGCATTGCGCCTAACCTTCCATCATTCCCGTGAGGGGTTCCACCCATTCCCAAGACTCCTCAAGCTTACCCAGGGTCCCTCACCGGTCGTTGATTGCATCATTGACTTCTGGATCCTGGCCGCAGAGTCAGGGTGGAATGAAAAGGTGTTCCAGACTGGTCTTCACGGCCTATCCCTCTCTTCCCAAATCGGGTGTGGGTGTGTGGGTGTGTGGGTGTGGGTGTGTGTGTGTGTGTGGGGGGGGGGGGGGGGGGGGGGGGGGGGGGGCGACCCAGCATGCAGCTCTGGACACGTGTGAATTCTGGGGCCACCGAAAACTTCACTGATGAGGGCCTGGCATAGCAACTCGGTCTGGCCCTGGAGGAGCTTCCCCAGGCCACCTCATTGGTGGCCAGTGACGGCCAGCTGCTAGGCCCAGGGGCCATGTTCCACTGCATCAACCTGCAGGTGGTAACCCACGCCAAGAGGTAGTGACAGTCCTAACTTAAAGACTGGATAGGGCCAGAGAGAGGGTCCAGGGACGCACCCAACCTAGGGAACAGGGCCCCGGGGAACAGGCACCTCCCGACCAGGATTCACAAGGAGAAGGGCTGGGGACACATATTGCCTTGCATGGCCCAACAAGTTGAAGCCAAAAACCTTGAGCTGCCTCCAGTCAGCAAGGTACACCCCCACCTTAACCGTTCCTACACCGGACTGCAGCCCCCACAGCTACGACACCGGTCTCTTGCCTAGCCTAGGGCCCACTGGCATACCTGATCTGCCAATATATTAAATCATACCAATATATTAAGTTTAGATACAATCAATAAGACTTAACTTAGTATTTATTAATATTAATAACATATAAATGCAAAAGTAGTCAGAGTAAAAGTTAACTTATAAAGTCAAAAGGTAAGAGGGAATAATTTCAATAGAAAATGACTGCTTTTCCATTAATCATTATCTACGGTATGGAAAAAGCCATAACATGGAACAGCTTCATACCAGTTATTCACTTTAATACCAATATACCTTCCGGCCGTAATGTTAGTTATACTTTTTACATATATTAGTGCTGTCAAACAATTAAACATTTTATCATATTCATTGCAACAATATTAAAGAGTTAACTGCTTGACGTATTTGACACTAATGAAAGTCTTTAAAAAGCACTACACAGCCATACGAGCGGAGAATAAGGTTCAACAGAAGGCATTTATTACTCTATAATAATTGACACTAGCGATTACCCAATGATAGCTTTTAATCCAAACTATTTCTTTAGAAATGGCCCGTGCAAGCAATCATCTCAGGCGCATGATAAGTTGTCAAACCATGTAATTAAACTGAACCGTGATTATGTGACAGAATCTGAGTTACACACTAAGGAAGTGTACCAAGAGGTTTACAAATCTGTTCCTCAAGAGTTAAAAAAAATGAATGACATTTTCATTATTAACTTCTGCTTATTTAAACTATTACTGTAAACTTGTATATTAAGTAACTTGTATATAACATCTAGGCTGTACAAGGGGGTTAGGGTTGAGTCTCGGTCCTCCCAAGGTTTCTTCCTTATACATTTCAGGAGTTTTTCTTGTTTCCTTCCTTATAATACACAGTATGTGGTTTAACCTACTTAAGAAATATTTAAGGTATTAAAACCAACAGTCATTTCTGTTTTCGGTAGGAGACCGGAGGAAACCAGCTGCCAGGCTTATCACTGTGGAACCCCGGGAATAAACTAAATATGTAAAGAATTCCGTACATTTTAACAATCCTTATCTGGAAATGCAACCTTTCTCACATTACACATTATTTGTTGTTCCCAATAAATTTTCAAATCTATGCTTTAATTGTTTTGAAATGCTCAAATGTGATATGCTTTAGCGGCCAAGGTCTTAATAATTATAATAGGGAATAAAAGCCTTATGCATCTAATTCACGTCTGAATGACAGAAAACTAGTACGAGCAAAGATAGGAATTACTGTATTGTACAGTACTGAACTAAATATTTTCATATTGTGTTTTAATTCATATTACTATTTAAGAGAAAACACTATGTGCAATGTATCTATGGGAGTCTGGTCAACGTACTTTTTCACAGACATTTAATTGATTTTGTGATAAAATCGGCAAAACAAACAACGCAAGTACGTTTTTTACAGGATTGTAGCCGGTTAACAGAAATTATTTTTGTATTTCTCACGTTGGCCTAGAAAAACTTGGAGGCTTGATAGACTGGTTCAGAGTACTTAAAATAGTTCACAGCTTGTACTTAATCTTAAGCTTTACATCATATCAACACAGTGCTCAAATATTAAGGTCAAACAGCAACTAATTAGTAAATGAAACAAATAAATAAGAATGTCTTAGTTTGGCAGCAGCACAATAGAGAAGCAATACGCCAAATCAGTTTAACGTGATCCCTAACAGCAGCAGATAGAATAGCACGACTGCTTGTGATTGGTGGGTGACATGGTGCAGCCTGTGTGCCAAGCAATGATTAAGCTTCTTTATTGGAGACAGTGAGCGGTAATAGCAAGAGCATTCGGCGATACCATCAATCATCTTGCATGGGGTAAGCCATCGTATTGTCACACACACACACCAGAGGTGAAGAGGTGGCCCCTGCTGTGCTTTGCATCCTTACTCACTCAGGCATTTGGCATATGCACACAATGTCCCACTGCAAAACCAGTAGGCTTGCCTGAGGTGTTTGCCTTCAAAAGTTGCCTGATATTCTCACACTGTACATACAAACCAAATTGTTTGCACTTTTCACAGTGAGGAATCAACGGGCTAAATAAATTCACCAGTGTATTACACGTCGTACCAAATGGCTAGAGAATGGCCGATCGGCTCTCCATACAGGTCACCGATGTTAAATTCCTCAATGTTGCCCGTGGAAGTCGAGCTGCCGTGCTATTTATGGGATGAAATAGCTGATACGCCATCTTTATAGGAGCTCTAAATATTGTTCTCCCTCCTGATTGCCCGACCTGTCGTTATAATAAATGAGGACAACAAAGTTAAGAAGAATTTGCCTTACAGACCGTGCGCTCCGGTGTCTGCTGTGCCGCATGGGTTTCTTCTGCCTGGTGACAATATGAGTGGAGTAGATTGATGGCCTAATCCTTTCTGAGCTCTAAGGCACATTTGCAGTTTGAGAGCTGAAGGAAGAGAAAAAAGGGGAATTCATTCTGTTTGTGTGTGTGCTTGGATTGGCAATATGTTGTGTCAGATGTAAGTAAGTGTTCTCCAGGTTCTGATCAGCTTTTGGAATATACAAAGGATCTGACTGATATGTCTGGAGTGTGTAGTTATTTAATTTCTTTTTGCCTCGTGCACCGTTTCTCAATGGTTATTTGTTTTTAGTTATTTCATTATTGTGAGTTTTACTCGACAACAACTATAGACAGTCTATTTTTAGTCAATTAAATATAAAATAGCCTATTTTTAACGGTTTTACTTTCATACACAGCAGCTTAAAAGATACATTAGACTTAATACGTCAATACACAAAATTAAGCATTATGACCACATTTTTCTTCAAATACATTTTAACCAAATTAACACTGACTTAAGTTATACAATCTGCTGCTAACACCTTAAACACCTTCAGAGGTCTAATGGAGTCAACGCCCCAAAGGGTCAGAGCTTTGGCGGCTCCCATATAAGGGAAAGTCAGAAAACTACTACGAGTGAACCCTCGAGACACTTGCTGAAAGAAAAGAGAATCACAGTCTTTTATAAAGTTTTATAAAAGATACAAATAAGAATTACTAGATTGTACAGTACAGGGCTGTACTGCTTTTATACTGTGCTTTAATTCATATTTTTGCTTAAAATAATAAAATATTTAAACTAATAAGTAACAATGTCTGGTTAACTTCCGTTTTGTTTAACATCCTGCTTCACAGAACGTAATCATTAAATGGATACCTGTATGTGGTGATCAGTGTTGATATTTAATACATCAGTGTATGGGAAACACTACAGTATCTTGGTTCTTAGTCTTTTCAGATGAAAGTAAATTTTACATGTCATTTGGAAATCTAGGTCCAAGAGTCTGGAGGAAGACTGGAGAGGCTCAGAATCCACGGTGCTTGAAGACCATTATGAAGTTTCCACAGTCAGTTATGATTTGAGGAGCCATGTCATCTGAAAAGAGGATTTTGAAACACTGAGTAACAGTCCAGTTCTTTTTCTCCACAGCCCAGGTAAGACTTCTGATGTTGTCTCTGGTTCAGGAGCAGCTTGACACAAGGAATGAGACATTTGTAGATCATGTCTAGGATTCGTCTGTATGTAGAGGCTCTTGATCTTATGTAATATTCTAATTTTATGAAACACTGAATTTGTGTTTTCATTATCTGTAAGCCACAATCATCAAAATTTCAAGAAATAAAGGCTTGAAATGTTTCATTCAATGTATAATTAATCTATATAATATATGGGTTTAACGTTCTGAAACAAGGCACAAAAAATATTAAACTTTTTCATGATATTCAATTTTTTTGGGATGTACTAGTATATTAGTTTAGCTTTTACAGTTCCAAATTACATGTGCGAACAGACTTTTAAGTCCAGTTAAACTAGATAAACAGCTTCATTCACAAGGTTTGACAACTTGGTTAAAATTATTTTTAGTTATGTACTTTTCCTTTCTTAAATGGCAGTAATTAAACGCAACCTATTCTGAGAGCAATCTTAGAAATGTCATTTGATGGTATTCAAAATATAATCAAAATGTTTAAAGCACATCCGTTCATAGTTGCAGTCTTGGGCCACCTATTAGATTTGTTGTTGCAGCAATGGTATAATGGCCATATTTAACTTTATCAACAACTGGATTGAAAATTTCAAACTTGGATTTGTCACTCCATAACACTTTTCCACTGAGCTTCACTCCAAACTTTGTGGGCTTTTGAATATTGTAGCCTTTTCACACTGTTCCTCTGCTTTAAAAAAGTTCCTTGGATGCTACCCTTCCAAAAAGGCCATTGCTGATCAAGCATCTGCAGTCGGTAGAAGGGTCGACTTGGCATCCCGATGAAGCTTCCAGATGTTGCTACTGCCCAAGTGTAAGGGGATGTCACAGTAAGCACCATTGCCGTTATGCCATTGGTAAAACAATACGTCTAACCTAGATTCTAAAGTAATTTCCTGTTTAACCTTCAAAGGTTGTGTTAATCGAACCCAAACTATTATTTGTATATTAGTACTATATATTTGATAAATGCAGATTGTTCAGTATGTTCACTGATTGGTGAACCTGGCAGCATGTGGTGTTCTGCTGTGGTCACTTTAAACATTTGTCTTTAATTCCCATATGGTCCTAAAAGAGCCATTTTGAATTATAAGTGTTTATTTCTGCAGGGCATTCAAAACGCTGCTCACCTAACCGTACATAACTCACAGGATGGGTGCAAAAAACATGTCAGCGGTTTTTTCCCCCCGACTCTGCCTTTGGAGATAACAAATTAATGACAAATCACTCGAAGCTCTACAGTGCTGTAGATGGCAGGAATCACACACTGCACTCCCCCGCCATCAATCCATTTCTACCCTCAGACTGAACTGTAAACATCTACACCCTCAGCCACTTTGTGATTATGATCTGTACCACAGGTATACACTAAAGCTTTGCTTATCTTAATGTAAAGAATCAAATCAATGGCATTTTATCTCAAACCCATTATCTGACATTTGCATTTACAGTCCTTATGGAATAGTTTCGATATTTCTCTGTTGAGATTACATCTATGAGGCTGCGTGCATAGATAAGCTAAAATGAATAATGCCTATTTTTGGCAGCATACCCACAAACAATTGGTTATAGAAATGGGGCCACTGCGCAGTCATTAAATGGGCCAAAAAAGGGAATAAAGCCTGCCAGATCACAGGAACAGATGAATATATGCTTAAAGCACATGTGCAAAGCAGCATTGCCAGACCACAGAAAAACCATATAAGGGAAAAATCAGATGAGAACAGCTTGCCTGGTCTGCATTCATCTTTGTGTTGTTTATTTATTTATTAGCTATGGGAGCAGAATATTCTTAATCGCTCGCTGCACCAATTTACCGTTAAAAGACAGCTAGAGAAGCTAACGGCGTTTATCAATCATCCTCATAAGCACCATCTGTTCCTCTCTTTTTTGTTTTTAGAATGCAACGACACAAGTAAACAGGATGATCTATGGAACTGGTGAATGTAATGATAACAGCCAGTGAGCGCAATGGATCAGTTTGGCCTAAAAATAGAACTGACATTACATTCCTTAAAGGCAGTCTAGAGTGACTCTTATCTTCCCATTATCTTCAACATAAACTATAGCCCAAATGAATGCAAGCACTGGAAACTCAAGCTCCTCCAGCAAATGGCGATCCTGTTTCATGTCAAGGAGGACACACGTGGTTTGTATTAATTTTCCCCTTGTTCTTGGTCATTAAGCAGAAAGACTAATTTCTCCTCTCCAGATAAAGTCTGTCTAATTTAAACAGTTCTATGTCACGATTTGGCACTCATGCTACTCTCTGTTCAATTATGATGAGAACCACATGCCCTCCAAGCACTTCATCTTCTTTCCAGAGAAGCGAGAGACAGGATATTACAACCAGCAACTTTTGTGTCTCGAAAATGATTTGCCTTGCAGGTTTCTCCGAAATCAATTGCAGGTTGCTGCTTGCTCGGGAGGAACACCTCAACCTGAGACAATATAATATGGCTGGAGAATGCAAACGCACTCATAAGCAGATCATAAATACTGTTGTTAATGGGGCTCGGCCTATCTATGAGGCTCTGGAAAGCAATAGTCATCAGCTTGAACTTGACAGAGGGCCATCATTAACACATGGATGGATGGCTTTAATTTGTGGAATGACTAAGAAATTTGTGGGGAAAATGTTTGCCTGCTTGGAGCACTTGCATGGTGTTTTAAGCCTTCTTTATAGCAGTTTCCTTCAGGATAACATTATTAAAATTACAAACAATATGAGATTATTTCAACCCTATAGCTGGGAAATATTTATTCAATCAGTGTTAAAATTAACAAGTATTAAGGTGGACAGAAAGAAAAGTCTGGTCAAAATTACATTTCTAAAGTAGACAAATATTCATACTGAAAAAGCATTAAAAAAAAATCCTAACAGGACATTAAAAATGTGCATAAATTAGTACTGCAAATAAAAAATATTAAAAATATTTAATTGCGATTAATGACTTTTTTTGCATGTTTCCCCTAAAGATTACTAAATTGTTCCTCCATGTAAGGCCAGACTTAATTACTTGTTTGGCGGATCCGCCGATGTTAGTTTTCCACATTTTCGAAAAAAAAAATAAAATTGGAAAAATCGCCTTCCTATTTTAGTTGAAAACGGCAATTTAAAACTTATGCCATCGCGACTGACGTATGCATAGAATATACCAAAATCTGTCGTCACAAACGCATGCGCAGATGAAACAAATCAGAGAGAGTAGTCATGAGAGAGAGAGAGAGAGAGAGAGAGAGAGGTAGAGAGAGGTCAACTTAGCGACTCTGTCGCTAAATTTAGCAACTTTTCAGACCGTCTAGCAACTTAATTTTTTTAAAAAGCGACTAGCGACAAATCTAACAACTTTTTGTGGTGTTAATGGAGACTTTTGGAGACTCTGAGATGAACTGTGCATGCCCAAAGCCACCACATGAATGTAAACTCATCTCTCACATTTACTGTAGCTTTAGCGGTCATTTATTTGTATTTTTTTGCTTTGATATTGTTCTGAATGTATGATACGGTGTCCTGCTTTGATGCTGGGGTGATTTGATTTTTTTAGCCATATAGTGCACAGTGGTTTGGCTCCTGATGTTCGCTAATTGAAAATTTAAAAAAATTGATTCTAAAGTGAAATTTTATTTTTATTTCCGCCGCCGTATTCAGGTTTTCATAACAGAAATCCGCCAAAGAAGAAATTAAAAAAGTCTGGCCTAAATGTCCAAACAAGTGAACAATAAGCTTCAAAAGACTTGTTTATTAGTTACACTCAACATCACATCAGCATCAATGGCTACATTAGCTTTACTTATTAATAATTCAATAACATTATTTTTGACTTAATGTCTTAACCATTTTTTTATTGAAGAAGGCTGTCTAGGTGTCAGGTTTCAGTGATACCCTTTAATACTATAATCATCATTCCATTTATTTTGTACCCAGTGCAAACCAAAACAATCCTTTCTTACTATGGGTTTCTGGAGAGAGAAGAAAGTAAAATATCCTTTTGTCATGGACTTAATAATGTTAATGGAAGGGTATTTATTCATTATGAGAGATCGCCCTGGGCTGGGTTTTTGAACTGAGGATCTCAGGGTAGCTAGATTTGCGCAACCTTTGTGCCACTAAGCAGCATGAGTGACACACACACAGAAAAAAGGTGGGAAATTAAAACAGAGATGCCAAGACGTCGTAGTCATAACAAATAAAGACCAATAAACCCAAATACGTTTTCTGATCTTTACTATGCACTAACCCCATTTAAGCTTGAAATCTTGTGTTTCTTTCTGAACTTCTAGTTTCCTACAAGTTCTAATTATCACCATAGCTTATCTATTCAGTTTCTTAGCACAAGATACTTTGCCTTCAGTTGCGTTTCACTTATGTTCTCTCAGGGGTTCATCTCAGACCTATCTGTGCTGTGTAATCACTGATTCTGTTTACATGCTATTAATATTCAGATAACTTCAGAAAATCAGATTTTGTCAGTAACCCAATCAATGAGTACATGCACTTGAGTATATGAGGTAATAATCAGATTTCTACTTTGTAACCAGACAATAATCTCACTGAAAAGTGTGACAAACTTCAAATGTTAATATTAAATAATATATATATTTTTTAATCTTATCACGTATATACTGCATTTCAAAATGACTACAAAGTGTTTACAGCCGTTTTGCTTCCATTTAATTCCATGCCGCAATTATGTCTTTATGTCGGTACAATCATGGAATGGAAAATTACAATGGAAAAAAGGCCCAAATAAAGCCAGTTCTTTAAAAGAAGTGGGCCTGGCAACCATATTGGTTAGGCATGTGTACGTGTCCAGACTGAGAAAACAGATTGAAATCAGGTAACTGTTACATGAAATGAGAAATCTGATTACTGGGTTAAAATCCAGCTCTCTTTATCAGATTTTTTACGGAATATGCGATATACATGACCGCTTGGATAATCAGATAACTGCAGAAATCCGACTGACTGGATCGTTAAGTGCATGTAAACACACTCAGAGTTTTAGTTTTATCAGAAACACACAAAGTGACAAACATTACCCTAGCATACATAATCTCTGCACAGCTACAAAGACAAAACAAGAAACTGAGCCACTGCCTGGTCTTTTATACCTCGTCAGGCAATTGCAGCTAATTTGGAGCTGATTAGCCTGGCGCATTCTGGGAATCGTAGTTCCCAAGGTTAGACGTGCTATATTGAGAATGCAAACCTCTGCCACCCTCTGTTGGTGGAAGGCTAGTGCAGGTAGACACCTTACGTCATTAGGTGCATTTATTAGCTTTCGCATGAGCTAAAGGGTAACAGTAGGAATAGCAACACAACCATTTTTCTTATTTATTTAATATTACTCACTCCCTCCCTATGCCTGTTAAGTCTATTTCAGGGTAATGTGGACCAGGGCAAATCCAGCAACATGGGGAACAAGATGGAAGCCAACCCTAGACAGGGCACCAGTCCATCGAAGCATGCATGTATACACACACACTGGAACACTTTAAAGACAACCATTAAGCTACCATCTTAGGAATGCGAAACCGACGGAAATTCGAGCAGATACGTTGAGAACATGCAAACTTCACACAGGCAACCACTGGTCCAGGACTCAAATGTGTACGTTTGTTCTCCACAAAGAACTTTTGGATTTTTTTTTTTTTTTGCATACTGTTGCTGCTTATTTATAAAAGAGACGCCACAATACAATGGAGTTCGACTTTGAACTGACAAATCACATTTGCAAATACAGCTGCACATGTGGATTAGTTTAATTCCCAATCAACAGTGTGTATAAGCTTTAAAAGAAAGCTGACAAGAAGCACTTTGCCCTATGTAAAATTTCAAAGCAACATGAGAAACCTAACAGAGTTCCAACTAGCTGGTGCACACACTGCAGGTGCATCCACCAGGAAAACAGCAAAATGACTTAATGTTTCAATAGTCTTAATAGCAGCCTAGTTCAGAGTAGTGGACAGATTAGTCCAGAGTCTGGACGAAAACGAGACCAGATGAGCAGAACATGCGGAGAGCCCCTAAATTCCTGATCAGGTGTATCAGAGCATAGTGGAACGTTTGTGTAGGAAGGTGAGATGTTTTGAAATGCTTATATATAAGAGAACAATAAACACACTGGCTTGTATCGACCTGAACAAACAAGTACAGTTCTGTCCACTCCTTGATATTTTTCGTTCCTACAAAGATAGGAAGGGACATTTTGGCAAGAGTTCACATAGCTAAGCACGCTGAACATAACAGTTACAGAGCATAATTATCATCAGCTGTTAAACCTGACGACGCAGAACTCTCAAGCACAACTGTTTTTATTACACACATTTAGCAGACACTTTTACTCAAAGCATCTCACAATCAAGCTGAACAGTTGATGGTTAACATGCTCCTGTGGTACGTAGCTCACCACTGTGGAAACGTAGTTTTAGCTTTGTAGTATAATGTAGTAAAAAACAATTAATGCCATTTTGATATAATCGGTACGGGCCCATGTCTCTCACGAGGTTGATATTCAATAGTAGAGTAAATGCAGAGAAACTCAGGGCCTACTAAATAACTAAAAACTAAGATGCTGAGAGAACATTCAGTAAAGGTGGGGTCATTTATGAAAACAATTTCCAGCATTACAGCTTAACTAGGACTGGGATTATAAACAAAAAGATGCTGCTCCCATGTGAACGCCTAACATTGTTTATTTTTTGCAAGTATTTACATGTTTGTGGTTTTTCCCCCAGAAACAAGATGGTGCTGGAATCTGTTAATAAATGTTGTTAAACGCAATAAAAAGAGCGCAAAAAAGGGTGGCATGGTGGTGCAGTGGTTAGTACTGCCGCCTCACAGTTAAAAGATCCCTCGTTCGAATCTGATACCTGTTTGGAGTGTCTCAAACACATGAAGAGGGGAAGAAATTTAAGAAATTTTATATATATATATATATATATATACAGTGGGGAGAACAAGTATTTGATACACTGCTGATTTTTAAGGTTTTCCCACTTGCAAAGC
>JAVSBU010000022.1:6342818-6355397 GCA_033118015.1 Loricariichthys derbyi
ACGTACAATCATGACACTCTCGAATGTATACGGGACCTGGCAAGGTTTAACGGTAGGATAATTTGCATACTATTCTCTGCTCCCTTTTGTCTTGATATTTGTTGTTGATGTCGAGGTTTTTTTGACCCAGGTCAGCCCAGGCCAAAATACTGCTATGTGAGAGTGGGGTATAACTCTATTCTACTTATTTGTTAGGAAGTTTTTTTAAATTAACTTCTTAAACATTTCACAGGGTCAAGCAGCGAAAACCAGATTAACTGAATTAAAAAGTTGTCAGTTTTAAAATATTTAGAGTGTTAAAAGATTAAAAACAAGTTTACTATGACAGTCCTAGTTTATTGGTCATAATTGATAGTATTCATTAACGTTAATTGTCTTTTTTTTGTACACGTAAATTGCATTTTTTGCAGGTTTTGGAAGGGAAACCCATATATGTGGACTGCTATGGCAACTTAACCCCCCTGATAAAAGCAGGACAACAACTTGTTCTCAACTTCTATGCATTTAAAGAGAACAGACTTCCATTCTGTGTAAAGGTATTGTAGTTTTTATGCCCATTCTTGTAAGCACTAGATGATGTCCCAATAGGTCACATGACCTTAAAAAAAGGATGTGTTACTATTCTCCCTAAATGAGTTGAATCAGAAAGGCCTTAGCATCACATAAGTGTAACAGTTTTGAGATATTCATGTGTATCTATTAATTCCATCAAAGGTCAGGGACAACGGGCAAGAACCTTGTGGACGACTGTCGTTCCTCAGAGAGATGAAAACCTCAAAGGGGCTTTCCCAGACCGCTGTTTGTAATCTAAACATCACTCTGCCAGCTCTAAAGAAGGTAAGGTTGTAATTATCTGTGTCATATCATGCCATCTTCATACTCAGGAAAGGTAGAGCAGTGTTTTCAGCAATAAGGGTTCAACTTGGTCAAAACCGCCTGAATGTGTCTTTTATCTGTTTGAGCTTCTCTGTAGTCGTTGTTGTGGCTTTGGCTGACCAAATCAGAGTTTTGATTTGGGTTCATGCTTTGGCTGCAGGTGCACAGACTTATGCTTTCTTAGTTAAAAAATGTGGTTGCTTTCCCTGTACCTTTTAAGTTCCTCTTTTTTTCCATTGCTGTTCGTTTTGCTGTGGCTTTGCGGTGACTCTGTGTGCTCACAATCGCCCTTTTCACATCCTGATGTTTCTTACCCCCCGCTCTCCATTGCGTTATTCCCCCTGTTTCTGCAATGCATCTTGGGAACCAAAAGGATATGGACTCAGATCATGATGAAGAGGTAATAGTCCTGTCCCCTCAGTTCCATGTGTTGTGCTGGTAATTCATTTGCTTTAATTTCTAGATACATGCTCTGTGAAACCACACATTGTGCAGCTAGTGCCTGCTGTGGGATTAATTAGTGTGATTAGGCTTTCATTGGCTTAGCATCATACGCTGTTAGAGCACATTTACTGCACGTCACTGGCAAAAATGATTACTACTCCTGTGATTATGGCATTAGAGTAAAGACAGGGCTTTAATGGTATTAAAATATAAGATGTAAGGAGTAAACATTTTTTGAATTAATTATACTGTTCGTGAAATTGTTAATTGTACTTAAATCAGTCTTTCTTAATTATTATGTTTCAGGAATCATTACTGCAGCATTTATCGCTGAAAAGCTGTATAATTTAAATACTATTAGTCTTTGAATCTTATCAAACTACAACCATTAAGCGCTCTGTTTAATTCTTAGATGTACAGTATTGTGCAAAAGTCTTAGGCCACCATTAACTTAGACGCATTAATGGTTTAGCAATGGTATAATGGCCATATAGTTATTTCACAGCTTCTTTATTTGAATACAACCAGAAAATACAGGCCATTTATATGCAGAATTAACCCTTATATGCATACCTGGGGTAATTCTGTACCCCAAGTCCCAATTTTTTAAAATAATATTATTGAAGTAAATGTTATCGGAGTTCGTTATTAGGAGTTCGTTCCTTGTTCATTACTGGCCCTTTTTTATGCATGGCCCTCATCATTCAATAGCCACTTATTAAGTTATTGATTTATTGATTAATCTAGTTTGTGACACTGAATACTTGTCTGCCTCGGGGCAGGCAATGGACTGTGACACTTGGAACTGCCAGCTAGATACTAATAGTACATGTAAGATAGGACTAGAATAGTTGAATCAAATCCTATACATCCAGCTGCAACTGTAAAAGATATAAGTAGGGATATGACATGCGAAAAGTGTCAGCATGTCTGGCATGGCTAGAAATACAGGATGTTGACCTTAGACTTGGGGATGTTTTGTATAGTGCTTTTTTTGATTAAATCCATGGGGTACAGAATTACCCCAAGTCACTAACAACATAAGCAAGAAAGTGCACACATATGAGGGTTAAAAAACTGAAAATTAAATTGGAAAAACTGCTTCTATAGGCTACAGGGACAAGTTTTGTAGTGTGACCTTCCCTTGCATTTGAGCAATAGCAACTTTGCTTGGATGGCAAGTTGAAACCTTCTGCAGTCCAAATAATCTAGATCAAGAATTCCTTTTCGGAAGAGTAGCAGCCAAGAAAACAAATTTTCAGAAGGAGAACAGAGTGAAAAGGCTAACTATGCTAAGACTCTCAAATATTGGAATGAAGATCAGTGGAAAATAGATAACGTGGAGTGACGAATCCATAATATGTTATATTGTTAGATAAAAAACACAACAAATCCAATGGGGGCCTAAGATTTTGGAATAGTACTGTAAATCCAAGTATTCCTTTTAATGAATAGAGAAATGTAGTTTTATAATATAAAAGCATAGTCATAATTAAAGATAAAAACATAGGCTTTAAGCTTAAATTAGTAGCAGAACTTAAAATACAGGGCTAATAAGGGATAATTGATAGGACCTTTTGTTGTTGTTGTTGCAGACTGAAAAGCCAGAACGACGTCATACCTTTGCATCTCTAGCCTTACGTAAGCGGTACAGCTATCTGACTGAGCCTGGATTGAGTGAGTGTGTTACTTTTATTAACATTTTTTGGGAGAATAACATGTCTGGTAGTGTGTCAAGTTAACACTAGTGACTAACACATAACCGACTATTTACAAATGGAAATTGCTGATGTTGAATCTGCCCATTCTTACCATGCATTAAAGTCCTCATGCTTGTTTTCTCCAGTTTTCTTTCATTGCATGGTTCCTTCTGTATTTCAGTTGCTGTGCTGTGCCTGCCCACTTAAAATATCATTTACCATCACTGTTCATTTTCCCTACTGACAAGAAAGCACATTCATAACTGTACATTTTACTTTGAGAGATTTCTGCATCGTGTCATGAAATTAAAGTAAAAGTTTCTCCTCTTTGGTCATTCACAACCAGTATTGCTCCTTTTGGCTTTGTGATTGTGCTGAGTTTCTTTATTTTCTGACAGAAATGCATGGAGAGTCACAAACAGACCTTCTTTGAGGTGCTTTCACCGTTTGCACTGAAATGCTTGTCATCAAGATTACCAAGTCCTGCATGACGAGTTCTTCTTACATTTAGACATACGGACGTAGCCTGCTTTATACGACAGTATGGTTTGCTACAGAAGAGCATTGAGGATAGGCTATTACTGTTTCGAATATCCACATTTTGGAATGAAACTTGCTTTTTTTCCGGACTAAACAGATAAAAGGCACTTTAATAGAAATGAAGCTAGCCAGTGACAGGGAAATGTAGCACATCTAAAGTCAAAAAGAGAATGTGCATTACACCTGGGTTCTCTCCATTTTTCTTGCTTTTGTCTTTTGTTGTTCATTGTCTCAGTACATAAGTTGCTCTGTTTTTGGTTGGACACTGTCTTGGTCATTATTTGCGTTGTAGGACATCATTTCTGTTTTGTGTACCAAAGTGGGTCTTCTTTTTTTTGCTTCACCATTCAGTTCACTTGTTCCACCATGAAAGCATTGTACTACTTTCCTCTATGATATAAGCACCACTGACCAATTTTTTTTTCCTCTGGTCTCTGTTTCCTCAACCTTTTTTGTTGATTTTGTGTTGACTTTTCATTTGCCTATTTAAAGAAACAGTTGAACGAAGTACAACAAGAACACTGCCTGCTGGTTACCCTCACAAACCTGTCTTTCCAACAAGATCTTACCAGGCATGGTCGACTGCTCCTATTACCGTCCCTGGGCAAACAAAATGTGGACTGGGTTCCGTCTCCAGCACACCTTCCAACACGCCATCTGCTTCGCCACTGAAGTCTTTTTGGCCCATGTCATCAACTTCTCCGCTTAAGTCCACCCTGGAAACCACGACCGCATCTCCTGTTAAGTTAACATATAGAACCATCTCATCTCCTATAAAAACTGTTGCTTATCAACCCCAATATTCTGCCCCGGTGTCTACCGGTCTTATGTTTTCATCTCTTAAACCTAGCACAGACCCTCTGTCAATCAAGGGCCTGGCTGCATCGCTGGGTTCGAGACCCATCTCCGTTCCATCATCCGGTTCTACGCTTGATAGAAGTTACACCACAGTGACCCCACCTGAATCTCCAAAGTCAGCTGCAAATTTGTATTCATCAGCTTTCCTGCTCAAACCAACCCTCGCCTCTTCAACTACTGCAGTGACATCAACTGTTAGAACCGCATCAAATCTGTCATCTTATAAAATTACCCAGGCTGCTGAGGAAACAACTCTGTCATCACTCACTTCACCAGCAAGGCCTACTGTCACCTCTGATGAAACAGCCTCCCCAATCAAGTACCCCTCCTATTCTTCTATTACAACCCGTTTATTTTCACCAGGAACCACTAGTTTGCAGGAGCGAATACAAGCTACAACACAAGCAGCAGCATCTAATGTTAGCACAGCCTTCAGTGAAGCTGAAAAAACTCTTAACGCCTACTCTTCTTCAGGACACGAAACATTTAAATCCGTGTCATCTCCTCTAAGGTCAGACTCTGTTTATGCCTCTTATAGATCACCAGGTCTATCAAGTACTCCAGTATCAACAGTTTCCATGACGGTACCAGTGTTTTCCTTAGTTAATGTACACCTCGAGCAACAGGAAAAGAAAATACCAGCCACAGCAGCGACTGTTCCTGAGACGCACACACAATCACCTTTGTCTTCTCCTAAACCGAAACCCTCAAAACCCCCACTCTTTATCCCTGCAGCAGCATATAAAGCAGCCACTGCCACACAAATGTCATCAGGTCAAGACATTTTGAGAGATGTGGCAGACATGAAAGACGATCTGATAAGAATGACTGCCATACTGCAAACAGACTCCAGTCAAGTAGCTAAAACATATCAAGCTCAGGCTACTAGAGAGTCTAAAATGGAAGATGAAGAGCCTTTCAGTCTAGTTGAGAAAGTTAAAGAGGATCTTGCTAAAGTTAGTGAAATTCTATGTAAGGACGTTCTAAATGGGGCCAAAAGCTCTTCCAAAGCATCTGAAGATGAATGGGAAGAGTTCTCTAAAGATGAAATAGAGGAGGCCAGGCAGAATGCCCCAAAATCTCTTCCCATATTTGAACCTTCCCTCGCAGTCAGACCACAGACAGTTCAAGACAAAGACCTTAATTTAGCCAAGGTGGTTGACTACTTGATGAATGACATCGGTGATAGCTCACTTTCAAAAATCGCTGGTGAGAAGAGCAAATGTGCTGAAATAAAGGAGGGAGAGGAAAAACAGAAACGCACATTTAAATCGGAACACAAACTCAAAATGCCACCTCAAGGCATGCGTACCTCTCCATCGGAGAAAGATTTAAGCAAATTAGCCGAGACGTACAGTGGCACTGACACCATTTTGGAATCTCCTGATGATTTTTCCCATGAACAAGATAAAAGCCCACTCTCAGACAGTGGCTTTGAAACTAGAAGCGAAAAGACTCCATCAGCTCCGCACAGTGCTGAGAGTACAGGTCCCAAACCTCTCTTTTCAGATGTTCCTATTCCCCCAGTCATTACAGAAACCAGAACGGAGGTCGTTCATGTCATCAGGAGTTATGAACACCCTGAGGAGGTATGTGAGCCCATAATGGAAGACGCAGCAGCAATACAGCCACCTGCTTGCATTGAACCTGAGCCAACAGCTGGGTCCATCAAAGACAAAGTAAAAGCCTTCCAGATTAAGGTCAGCTCTGATGAAGATTCGGTAGTAAGTAAAAGCATGTGTCTAAAAGAGGAAACTCACATAACGACTACAACAAGAATGGTCTACCACAAACCCCAGCTAAAAGACGCAGGCTCGGATCGGATTGAAGAAACCATGTCAGTTCGAGACATAATGAAAGCCTTCCAGTCAGGCAGAGATCCTTCCAAAGAACTGGCTGGCTTGTTTGAGCACAAAGCCAATAAGGATTCCATCAAAGGCGACGAATTAACGCCACGGTTCCTCGATAAGGACACAAAACCAAAAGTAGAAAGAATAATCGAGGTCCATATAGAAAAGGGCAACACAACAGACCCAACGGAGGTAATAATCAGAGAAACAAAGAAGCACCCAGAGTATGTATGTAAAGGTAGCCGCAGTCTAAAGGAACTTCCCAGCAGATTAGAGGGGGTTTATGAAGCTCTTCAGGAAGAGGAAGACCTTAATGCTGAGGAGCCACTGCCCACTTTCCTGGAGACATCAAGAGTCAATACGCCAGTTTCTCAAGAAGAGGACAGTCGACCGAGTTCAGCTCAGCTAATAGCTGATGACTCTTATAAAGCTTTTAAAATCCTGAGCCAGCAATCCATTGAGTATCATGATGATGAATTGTCAGAGTTGAGGGGAGAGTCGTATAGATTTGCAGAGAAAATGCTTCTTTCGGAAAAATTAGACATATCACATTCTGATACTGAGGATTCAGTCATCAGCCAGGGACATGAATCCAAAGAATCAATGTTTAGGTCAGCGAGGGATACATCAGACAAATCAGGCAAATTCATCCACACAATCCACTACACAACAGATCCCAGTAGTCCCAAGCAGACAGTCAGGATGCGCTTCACCCAAGAGAGGCAAGACAGAAACAGGGAGAAACTTATATATGAAGATCGTGTTGACCAAACTGTTAAAGAGGCTGAAGAAAAACTAAGTGAGGTTTCTCAGTTTTTTCGAGACAAAACAGAAAAGCTCAATGATGAGCTTCAATCGCCTGAGAAAAAGCCTCCAATGAGAGACCTCAGACAGACGCAATCGGGGCCAAGCTCAGTGTGCAGCAGTCCTCAGAAAAAAAAGCAAAAATCTGAGGTAGGCCCTGAGGAGGGGGATAAAGGGAAGCAGAAACTCTTCAGTAACATGACTGAAAGAAAAAGCGCTAGTTTGCCAAGCAGCCCAGAGAGACGCATGCAGTCACACACAAACGAAAACCAATTAAAACAGGACAATAGATTTCAGCAGTCGAAGCCAGATGATATTTTAACCCCTGTTCAAGTAACGACTTCCAGAGTGAGCGCTGTTAGGCTGAAATTTGAAACAGAGGCCCAGAAGCAGGATAAGAGTATGTTGTGTAGGGAGATGAAGCCACCTATTAAAAAGCTCCAGGAAAGTAAGTTACCTGTGTATCAACATTTTGCCGGATCAAAGAATTCCAGAGTAGATTCCGCAGATGAAGCGAGACCCCTTAAAAAAGGAGCAGAGAATGAAAGAGGTAAGATCATTTCAAGTTCATGTAGTCAGTTTAGCATATCTTCCAAAGTGCCAACTGATAAGACCTTGCCCACATTTTTAGGAGAAGAATCTGACACAATTTCAAGTAACTTGTTTAAAAAAAAGACACAACCTGAAAAAGTCACCAAGCCAGAAACTGATACAAAAGAAAATCTTAACGAGGCCGGTAAGATCAGAACTAGTGAACGAGGTGAAGAACAAACCAATAACTCATTAAAATATCTTAGTGCTGCTGATAAACAGAGCAAACTCTGTGCTGATGTTAAGCAGTCGCTTTTCAAAAATGCACCAACTGTAACAGAGATCAAATCCGATTCAACCATCAAAAACAATCATATAGTCAGTGATGAATCACAGCTTAAGACCCTCAAAAAGAAGACGGACTCGCACATTCCTGTGAGAACATCGTCTGTACTTCCAGATACTGATCATTTAAAGAAGGCAAAGCAGGATACGCTAGCGAAACAATTGGAAGAGCGTCCATCACACATACCTTCCTCAGCAAAATCAGGAGCTCATGGTCACTCGGAACTGTCTAGAGATGAGGCTGTAACAAAAAAGATGCAAGGTTCTCTACAGGGAAGTTCAGTGGATAAAAATTCTTCAGTCACAACGAGGGAAAGTTTCAAAGGACTGAAAACATTACCAGTTTATGTAAGCGTTCAATCAGGAAAACAGGGTGAGAAAGATTCATTAGGGGGAGCAAACGGATCTGGCAAAAGAGTTTCTGAGAGCCGAACAATTTACGCAGTCAAACAAAGACAGCCAACATCCCCTCAGGGCAGCCCAGACGATGACACTCTAGAACAGATGTCTTTTCTTGACAGCTCTGGAAAAAGTACCATGACCCCAGAAACACCAAGCTCTGAGGAAGTGTGTTATGACCTTATCTCCAGAACCCCTGACTCTGTGGCAGCTTTCATACCAAGCGCTCCTAGCCCAATCGCTGAAGTCACGGAAGAATCAGAGGACTCGGAGCAAGGCAAAGCGATTTCTTTCAAAGAACCTGTACCAAAACATATGGTCACTGAGCCAACCAGAGAGAACCTTGATAATGGACATGCAAGTAAAGACAAACGGGTTGCTTACATAGAGTTTCCTCCCCCTCCTCCGCTGGACTCAGAGTCATCCCAGGTAGAGAAGAAAGGATCGCCTCCTTCTTCAGAGGTAGAGACTGACATGACTGAGGTGAACCTCCTGGAGGAACATGATAAGCGTCTGCTTTCTGAGCCTATAATCAGAGTCCAGCCTCCTTCCCCTGCTCCCCCAGGAGCTGATGGGAGTGACACAAGCGATGACGAGTCACTCTTTGAACCCATTCCGATAAAGAAATATTCCTTCAAAATTGATGAGAAGGAACAACAGGAGAAGGGACCTAAAGCCAAAACACAAGATAAAAACGGGAATCACAAAGAACCTGGAACGAATATGAACGCCAAAGCTGAGGACTGTGAAAACGAACAAAATGGCAATGATCAGTCTATTACAGACTGCTCAATAGCAACAACTGCCGAGTTCTCTCACGACACAGACGCCACAGAGATTGATTCTTTGGACGGATACGACTTCCAGGATGAGGATGATGAACTTCCTGACCAAGATGTTAAACCATTTGGATTTTCAAATGACAACAGAAAGGACATTTGGGCATCAGAAAATATGATGAGGCCTAGTGACCGTTCATTTGGTCAAAGTAAACTTGAAGTCATCGAGGAAGAGTCACCAACAGAGGAATACAAAAAAGCCAAAACCAAGAGTGATAATGATGTTAAAAAATCGGACAATGGAAAAATTGACAATGATAAGGACAAAAAACTGTTTGAAGAACTGTCTGATACTTACTTTAGCTACAAGTTGGAAGAGTTAAATACCCCTTTCAGAACTGTTGCAACAAAAGGCTTGGACCCTTGGTCAAATAGAGAAGTAGATGATGAAGTTGTTGACGCTAGAATTAAAGATGATGAGCCCAGGCCTTTTGGAATGGCTGCAGATGACAGGTCTCAAGCAACTACCCCTGACACAACTCCTGCAGTAACTCCAACTGATGAAAGCACACCGACTAGTGATCCAAACCCTTTCCCATTCCACGAAGGGAAGATGTTTGAGATGACCCGCAGTGGTGCAATTGACATGAGCAAACGGGATTTTGTGGAAGAAAGACTGCAGTTTTTTCAGATTGGTGAGCATTTATATGGAAGGAGAACAGGGGCCAAAAGGGAAGGGGTCAGAAAACCATGTATAGTTACATCACAGCCATATCAATTAAGGCATGCAGATGTTGATAAAAACTCATGCAGTCTTGTTCAGATTTGCACTGACCGCTTGGACACTGCATCACATGACAACATTATGGAGCCGCCTTCATATTCAGAAGTCAGTTCTAATTTGTGTTCCTCTTTTAAGATAGGAGTCAAAGAAGCCTTTGGTGAGAATAAGAATTTGGTGTATAAGGACCAGGACAGTTCTAAATTTAAAACATCATTAGCTTCAGAAGACATGACACCATCAACAAGCACAGAAAGCCCATACATGGAAAGTATAGACTCAAAGACAGAGCAGAAAAATTTGCTCCAGACGGAAAACACCAATAAAAATAATAACCTAGAGGCCCAGAATCTACAAAAGCACAAGCAGTATAGCATTGTAGAAAAGAATAAGCAACCAAACCATATGACCAGCTCCTGTAATCAAGCACACATTCCTATGGGTTTACCCAAATCAATCTTAGATAAAATAGGAGAAGACAACACAATTAACAATGCAAGTACCCAGTGCAGCAATGTTAAAAGAAAGCAAAAGAAGTCTAGACTGCCAATAAAGGCATGTTCTTCAAAACACGACTTTAAAAGGACTGATGTAAGTATACAGCTACCAAGCCAAAAAACTAAACAGGTCCCCCAAAAAAGATTAGATCCATACCCTAATGTGAGACCCAAATCTAATATCCCAGTGTTGAAGGATAGAAAAGTTCCACTTAGTTCAACATTGATAGGGAAAAATGGGACTAATACATTAGTTACTGAGAAAAAAAGAACTCCATATAAGCTGCCTTTATTACTGGTCAAAGACACAGCAAAGGCATGTCCTCCCCGTACAAAAAAAGCTAAGGCAGGTTCTCCCAATAATTTAAAAACTAAGTCAGGTTCCCCCAATGCATCAAAAAGCAAGAGCCAGGAACAGAAGCAGGATATGGGCAAAATTACTGATTTACAGACTAGTAAAACAGTAAAACTTGCGGACCGCCTTTCTAATGAAGAGGAAAAGATGCAGGGAGATGATAAAGATGGAGAAAGGAGCATATCCAGGAGTAACTCTTTGTCAGACCCATCCCAGCCCTCCACTACATCCAGGTCTGCTAGAGACGTGAGAGCAGAGGTTGAGCAGGCCGGCAGAGACAGGAAGAGGAGGAGAAGTAAGAGGACTGGTGGAAGTGAAGGCAGTCAGGGTGCTGGGTCTGAAGTGGCCCCTGGCGTGGAAATCGAGCCTAGTTTGTAACATTTTCCACTTGTATGATCTTAGTTGCATGCACCATTGTGAATGCCTGTGGTGTGACTTAACTGTAGAAAGCTTTTCTATCCTTCTGTCATCTTTCTCTCTTTGTGTACTTGTGTCTCTTATTCTGATTTCATCGTGTATGATGTAGTCAGCTTAACTGTAGCATGCTAGTGTGAGTGGGGTTCCTTATTGATGCCGATTTCCAAGGAGTTGGAAAAAGATTATAGACCAATTTTACTTTGTTATATACAGGAGCGTTTCAGATATTTCAAGGGTGTCCCTTGTGCCTGTTTGGATGTTATTGTGTATCTCTATTTTTTGTTGTTGCTGTTGTAAGCTGGATTATAGATTGGTAGGATACTTTTTTTCCCTTTTAAATTTACCCTTTAATACCACTAACAAAGAAATAACCGGATGTATTTATGCTCTCTCCTGCTCAACAAGTCTTTTTATTTTATTTTGGCACAGGCTTTTATCACGATTTGGCCACAAAAGAGCAAAGCTATTTATTATTATTATTATTACATTTTTCTACAGTCTTTATTAGACTGTCTCATTTGTAATGTTCTGCTGACAGGCCCTCAGAGTCCTTGTGAAAGGACAGATCTGCGTATGGCTATAGTTGCTGATCACCTTGGCTTGAGCTGGACTGGTAAGTGAAACAACTTATTAAATATTTCTAGGTAGAGGAACATAATTGTGATGTTTCACTCATAGTGTTAACAATGAACATATAAGCAGGCTGACCCTAATACTAAATGAATATGGCTTTGTTGGGAATTCTGGGAACCATCTGCATTCTCCTGACTGGCTGTGAGAGTCTGTGAAAGAGAGAATGAGACCGGTATCTATTTTTTACGTGTTGCAGAGTTGGCCAGGGAAATGGATTTCTCAGTTGACGAGATAAATCACATCCGTGTGGAGAATCCCAACTCGCTGACAGCTCAGAGCTTCATGCTGTTGAAGAAGTGGGTCAGCAGAGACGGTAAAAATGCCACAAGTAAGTGTTTTCATTCCTATTGGTGCAGGAGTTAAATATCCGACCTACTGGAGAGGAGAACTGGTTTCCAAATCATGTCACAAGAAGCCAACCCCAAGAAAATTGTGAGAGACTGGGAATTCTCTGACAAGGTAGAAGCATCCGGGAAATGCAGTATTATCTCTATGCTGCTCGTATTCCACTTCTGGGGAGGTGAAGCTTGAGTGTCGAGCTCGTAATATGAGGTTCTTTGAGAGGATTTACAGGCAGCAGAGGTTAAGCACTGTTGTCCAAGTTTAGCCGTGTAAGGTTTCAATGTGTAAAGCTACATTCACACATACACGGTTGTGGCCAAGTTAACCGAGATTTGGCTTACCAAAACATCAGAATTGTATCCTGGAGTGTTCCTTCAAAACCTGGATGCTTACAAATTAACCGGTGGTGGGCGTGGCCTAGACCGGGA
>JAVSBU010000022.1:6475195-6487705 GCA_033118015.1 Loricariichthys derbyi
TTACTTTCATTTTCGGTAAAATTTAAGCATCCACGTTTTTAGCTTTGAAAATCTGGTCACCCTAACCTACAGGTTATCCAGTAAGCATTTAGTTAAAGCCAGTTGCCTTTCAGAAGGACAGGCAGACTCTCGTCTTTCCAAGTCGTCTATATGGTCTATACAGGCATTAAGTAATGTTATAGTTCCGGCAAAAACTCCCGGAATTATTCAACATGTTGAAACTTTTTGTGCGAACGGGATTTTTTTCCCGGTCTAGGCCACCGGTTAATTCGTAAGCATGCAGGTTTTGCAGGAACACTCCAAGATACAATTCAGAAGTTTCGGTAAGCAAAATCTCGGTTAACTCGGCCGCAACCGTGTATGTGTGAACTAAGCATAATTACTGTTTAGCATTAGTATAACCTATAAGGGAAAAGAAACACTGCAAGAGAGATGCGGTTCTGTCCTGTATCTGATCCGGATCCATAGTGACGATACACGTGGACCTGATTTGGGCTGTAGCCTATACGAGTAAAGGAAATCAGAGATCTGACCCAGTACTGGCCCAAATCTGCAACTGGATCTAGTATTGGCCATCCAAAAGTATGGGACCCGACCCAGAATTTGTATGATTTGCGCCGAATCAGGACCAATTAATGTTTGCAATCTGGGGCATATCAGAGGTGAATTTCATAGCTGTATTCGGCCTTACATATATAAAAAGTCCATCTAACACACATTTGTTTGCCCAACCAAAAATGACACGCATGCTGATTTTAATGCGCAATTCTTTACTCTATCCCTGTCAATGATCTGCTATTGTGCGTTATCCCCTCCCCCCCCCGCCGTCAAATAGTTCAGGAGAAAGCCTTTGAATGAATGAAGCTCTTTGAAGTGCTGGACAGAGGTCAATCATAAGAGGCGACTGCAGGCCAAACGCTCAATACACTCGGTTAGAGGCGCACTGCAGCTCGGCCGCGCGCCCGCTTTTAATTGGGCATGGCAAAGCCCGTGCGAAGCGCCCTTTGATGAGCGCGCGCACACATCAAACAGATCAGGGAGCGAATACTTAAGCTGGCTTCATCTGCCACAGCCTCTTTTACACACAATCCGCTTTTAGTGTTGGTTAGAATATTCATTTTTATCTCGTCTGGCTCAGCGCAGTGGCTTTTATGGAGGACAGTCTAAAGCTCTTAACTTTTCTTTTTATAAGCAAAGGCAATGTTACATGGTTTTACTAAAAATGAATGAAATGCACACAGTCACAAATTAAAATTACATTTAAACACAAGCAAACTGTGAATTTTTCAATAATAAATTGTTACTGTCACACCACACAATCTTAATAATCAGCATACAAGTCTTAAGCACCATTAGATTTGTTGTTTTAGCAAGTGGACTGAAAATAGTCCAGCAACCAAAAAAATGTCCAGCATCCTGCAGAACCCATACAGCAAGATGAGCTAATGTCTCTGACTTTACATACAGGAGCAATAACAGAGTGAAGACAAAACTCCAGCAGCACTGCTGTGTTTGATCCAACCAATAAAACACATTAACACACAATCACCAAATCTGTGTCCCTGCAACCTGATCTTTGAGTCCTAGCTTTTTACCATGAAATCTACTTGTATCTGGGGAGAAAAGAAAAAAAAACTATAGTGAAACTTTGGAGATTTTTTTAACTTATTAGTACCAGCTGTGAATTTCTATTTTTCTATTTTTTTTTTTTATTATTTCCTGGCTGACTATACCCACATTTTCCTTAATTTATTTTAACATATAACTTCTATTTCACAGGAGATTATAATATTATTACTCACAAATTTTGGTCCTGAATCTCCACGTGCTGAGACACCCAGTTCAGCTAAGTAGACTAATTATTTGACCCACCTGTGCTCAATTAGGGTTGGACTTGAGCTTTCTACCAGGATGGTGCTACCCTAAGGTTTTGTTTTTTTTTTCTTTGGGGTAACTTGATTTTTAGGACTTCTTGATGTGTATTCATACTGAAATGTTGTCTTCATTGTCAAAATGTGGGTTATGGCTCATGAGAATATTCTGTCTTGTCTCTCCTGCTGCTCTAATGAGACTTCAAGTTCAGCAATTAGATAGAATTTGGCTTGCACTCCACTAGAACCCAACTCTCCCATTCTAGCACATTCCAAATGTTCAGTGCTGGTTACTGTGAAGGCCACTGAACTCGCTGTCATGTTCATTAAACCAGTTTGAAATAACCTTTGCTTTGTAAAATTGTGCATTATCATTTCATCATTGTCTTATCCGCTTATCCTGGTCACAGGATAGCCAGTGCCTACTTGGCAACACAGGGCGAAAGGCAGGAACACCCCAAGACAAGTTGCCAATCAGTCACAATGCCCATCATTACATATCAGATGATTGGTAAATTGTGGTCATGAGGCACAGGCTGGGATTTGAGTGATGATTAATTGTGCCCCAAAAACATACCCCACAACCATTATACCACCTCCATCAGCCTGGACTGTTTGCTCAACTCAGGTTGGGTCCATGGATTCATGCTGTTGGTATCAAATTCCAACCCTTTCATCTGTATGCCTAATTTTAAGTGTTAGACATTCCAGTTTTTCCTGTTTGTATAGCTGAGGGGTAGCACCAATTCTGGTCTGCTGCTGTTGTAGCACACCTGCTTCAAGATTTGACATATTGTACATTCAGAGATGCTTTTCTGCATATCTTAGTTGTAACGAGTAGTTATTTGAGTTGATGTTGCATTTCTATCACCTTGTCATTTTTCTCTGATTGGCATCAACAAGGGATTTCCACTCAGGTTTTCTTTCTTGGACTGTTCTATGTAAACCCTAGAGATGACTGCGTGGGATAATGCCGGTAGATTAGCAGTTTCTGAAATACTACCAGCAACCAAGTCAGGGTGAAAGTCACTTAAATCACTTTCCCTCCCAATTCTGATGCACGGTTTGAACTTCAGCAGATGGTCTTAGCTGTGTCTACATGCCTAAATGCATTGTGTTGCACCCATGTGATTGGCTGATTAGATATTTGATTTAAAATGCATTTTAACAGGTATATCTAATAAAGTGACCTGTGAGTGCAAGTATACATCACAAATGTATATAGTTAACTTGTGTTTAAAGTGGTAGTAATTTTACGCTCCTACAGATGGCACTGTACAAGGATGATTGGGCTATAAATACCTGCAGGGTGTGCCATGGGATTCGCTTCATAGATTGAGGAGAGGTTGTACAGTACCGTGAATGTCTTGTTCCGTGTGTGGAAAAAGGGTCGCAAAGCAGATGTTAATGATTGGTAAAAAGGAGTGACTACATTTAGGTTTGCCAAAGGCCATAGTGTGAAGGAAGTAGCTGAATTTGCAGGTGCATCCGAGTATGGCTCTTCAAACAGTAGCAAAAAACCCAGTCTACAGGAAATTCTTGTCAAAATTGCAGCTGAAAGTCGAAACTGACATACAGGACGAGAAACCGCCTGGGGTCTTTCTTGATTTCGCCTCTAGGCAAGGATTGCTTCAAGGAGTCAACAGATACAACCAATTTCTGAAAGAACTCTCCACAGTGAACTGCATACCATGAACATATGGAGCAGAGTGGCACGCAGGAGGCCTTTGTCAGATTAAAATAGGTGAATGGACAAAAATTGGACTGTTCATGACTGGAACCGTGTTATCTGCTCAAATGAGGAGGTGTGGTGCAAAATGGAGAAGGTTCTGTGATGTTCTGTGAGCGTTTTAATTACGTGGAAATTAGTTTGGTTGACAGTAAACTTGAACCAAAATTAGCACACTGAGCTGCTGGATAACCAGGTTGATCTTTATCTTATTGAGGAACATAACATTTCTGTATTTGAAGTTCAATTCACAGGGCTGAAAAAACTGATTGGCATGATGAATGTTCAGCAGTAGTCAAAAATCTGGCCCGCAGAATCCCCAGATGTGAGTCCTGTGGATACCTGGCCGAACTGTGCAATTCTTTGATGCAAGAGTGGCTGAACATTGACATCACCTATACCTAGAAACTTGTTCAGTCCATCCCAAATCCAATCAAAGGCCACGCTAACAGGTACATTTCAGTCACAGTTAACCAACTAGTCTGGTGAGCTTCAATGACTGACAAGCCTACCTCGAACTCAGGATTCAATGTAATCTGCACCTTCTGTGATTACGGCTTGAGATGTCAGAAATTTTTTTTAAGAATGGCCGTTTTCTAAGTTTATCAGTGTTAAAGAAGCTAAAGTGCTGTTTATAAGCATTCCTCGCTTTGAGGTCAGTAGAAGTTTAGTAGTAGAAGCAACCATGGCATGGTAGATAGAGTTGGGGTGGCTCATCTTTTGGGCAACTTAACCCCATAACCATGGACTGTTTGCTCAGTTTTGCATTGGATAAATGTGTTATAAATGCTATAAATATAGACAAGTCAGTATTAGAGAGGACCAAGTCTGTTTGACACTTTTATTGTAAGAAAAGGCATATAAATCGCTGAACTTTACAAAAAAAAAAAGCCACAAATGAGTAAGGATGACGTCTTTTTGAGGTGTTCACCAAGTCATGCAGCATCAAAACCAATTTACGGTCAACGTCAAATGCCATTGAATTAAGGCACTTCCAGTAATGCCAAAAAAACAAAAAACAAACAAACAAAAAAAAGCGGATAAGCACAGGCTGTCAACGAGTTCAACAAATTCTCAAAAGTACCACACATAAAAACATTCTAAACAAATTAAATAAAGTTGAGGTTTACCTTGACAATAAAATCTTGTTTTTGTTTTTCTCCCACAAATATCACAAAATATCAGCACTGAATATGTACATAAATATTTACCTCTGGTCCTACAATAAATAAAACCCCCCCGCTTGTTTTCCAGCACAGTAGTTTGTTTTCAAGCTATTGTCAGTCTTCTAGTCATCGGTGGTTGTGGTTCTGTTGGTAGCCGAAAGGTCCTGAAAAATGCCAGACCAGCATTTGGGACAGGGCAGACTATGATAGTTTGCTGTGTTTGTTTGTTTACCTCAACGTTTTGCCACATTGTGCTTATCACAGCCTGCCCCCTGGTGGTAGCAAACCTGTATGCACCCTTCCTTGGGCACAGTAATGTAGAAAATAATTGAATGGGCAAAGTCACTACGAAAACAATTAGGACTTTTGTGGAAAAGGCATGAAATTCAAGGACATTTTACCTCATTAAGGAATATGGGCCTTGCAAAGTATTAATACACTCACTGTATTAGGTACAATTCCTTATTATATATTATACCTAACCTCCTTTACTCTGTTCATCAATGGTCAGGACATCCACAGATCAGGTACTATTAAGGTGTGTTAGTTTGTGTTGAGCTGGACACAGCAGTGCTGCTGGAGTTTTAAAACACATCAGTGTCGCTGCTGAACTGAAAAAAGTCCACTAACCAAAAATATCCAGCCACCAGCATCCTGTGAGAATCGATGAATGATTAAGGTCTGATCCACTCGTACCAGCACGACACAGTGCAGTGTGAATGATCCCCCACCCAAATAGTACCTTAACTGTGGGGGTCCTGACCAGTATAGAACAGAATACATTGGACTAAAAGTAAAGACTGTTGACACAAGGAGGTGTGCCTAATAAAGTGACTGGTGAGTGTATAATGATGAGCGACCGGTAAACTAGTAACGATAAATGTGCTTATGATAGACTCCTACTGTGGCTAACAAACTAATTTGAGAGAAGCTGATAAAATGAGTACCAGAGTTGGACCGTCCACTGTCTAAGAGTAATCCACGTTCTATCCACTCTAAAGGCAAATGAAACCGAATAAGAGCGCTACGAATAAAGGGAAATAGATTGAAGAATAAAAGCCCTCTGGGCGAACCTTTCAGAGTGTACCTCCAAAAGTTCAGGGCAGAGAAGTGATAGGGAACTAATCGAGGGTATGATGGGGTATCTCAATACTGCTGCACGAGTTGGAACAGCATCAAGGAAGGCATTATGGTGACCCAGAGCTGGACTCGTTCCAAAAAAAAAACCTTGTCTTGGCAGTCTCTCGAAAACCAGGCGTTACAGTCAGATGGGCCAAGCAGATTAGAAATCGTTGTCCCAGCCTGAGTTGTCGTCGGGCGGCGGGTCCTCATTGTCCTCAGGGAAACTGTCAAAGTTACTGGTGTCGGTGGGAGATGACACCTGGACGAGAAAAAAATGGTCAAACTCAGGACCATCCATTTTTCCAGCCACCATCCACGTCAGGGTGCACATCATTCATGCAACAAACCCGTCCATCAAGCCATTCAACAGCCCAAAGTTCTTATCTAACCCTCCCATTCATCCATATCCTGCATGTCTATCTATTCATCATCACAGCTATCCATCCACCCCATGTATAAGTGCTCACACATTTACACAACCATCCTATCCACCCATCATTGCGATGTCCATCCATTTATCCCATCTCTGCACCAGCCCAAAATGCAAGTTTCACAACCCTCCCATCCACCCACCCATCAAATTACCCTAGATCAAGCACAGAATGCCCATCTATCTATCCACCTTAGAGTCTATAAAGCCCATTCAACTGTCTACCACACCAGATCTCCATCCATTCACCCCACAATGCCCATCCATTTACACAATCATCCAATCCATCCTTCAATGTGGCATCCACCAGCCCAAAGTACCGTATTTTCAAGACTATAAGGCGCACTGTAAATCCTTAAATTTGATCAAAAATTGACAGTGCGCCTTATAATCCGGTGTGCCTTATGTATGGATTCCGATTGTGCTTACTGATCTGTCAAATGATACCAATTAAAAGTACTGCCATGATGCACCGCTAGATGGCAGTATAACACAATATATGCGGTGCTCAAAAATCTGTTAAAATGCTTTAGAATGGTCTTGGTAAGCAACTAAACCAAAGTGCTTGTTCTAGGAGCATTACGGTAACCATAGTCAGGGTGTTTGTTATGAACTCAAAATGGCATCGGTTAACAAATTTCAAATACAAGGCTATAAGGTACATAATAGAACATGGAAATAGAGCAGCTGTGAGAATTTTCAACATTAATTAATGAATGGTCTGGAAGTGGAGAAAGCAAGATGATGATTTGCACCAAGACTAAACAGAGAAGACCAAACGCTATGAGTTTCAGAGAGAACCAAACGTGATGGCCACAGTTAGAGGACGTTATTGAGCAGAGAACAGCAGGTAGAAGAGTCTCTACAGTCTCTATTCAAACTTTCATAAAGGACTGAATGAGACTCGGTTAATGAGAGAGATTTGGACATGCTTGCTGCTAAAATCACTCCACTGTTTACATCAAACACTGAGGATGATGGATTTAATGGATTTATGGAGGAGAATGAACTGAAAAAGTGAGTGTATTGGTTTCTTTACTTTGTCTTACAACTGAACAATGTTTAGAGTTAATGTGAATGAGTTGATTAAAGTTCGACTTATTACTGTTTTTGTTGCTGCGCTTTATAATCTGTTGTGCCTTATAGTCGTGAAAATACGGTACTTATTTTTCCCATCACTGATCCATCCATCCACCCAGCCCATTTATCACAATGTTTAGCCATCCAGCAGTGCCATTTAAAAATCCCAGTGTCCACCAGTTGTTCTGCCATCCCATCCATTCACATATCCTCATCCAATTAACCCACACATGCACCCCTCAATCTGAGTGCTCACCCATCAATGAATATAAAAGAAAAACCTTTTTATAGTGACAGAAACCATTCTATCCAATATACCCACCTAAGAAAGAGTTTTACATTTCCAACAGTGGAGCCAAGAGCTTAGAACCATCTGTTCATGCCATATATCCACCTATCAATCAATCAATCAACCAACAGATATCAATCTATACATTCTCCATCCAGCCCGTCCAAAGCTAAACCATAATGCCCAATATTTATGCAACCATCCCTTCTATTCAGATATCCATCCATTCCATAGTGCACCATTCATCCACTAATACATCCAATCTGTTCATAGTGACCATGATCCATCCACAAGACCATTCATCCACCTAAGAAGCATTCACAGGTGGTTTTCATTCAGTGGAATTTTTATTCAGTGGAATTTCTATTAAAATGGAAATTAGAGTCAACAGCTTTGGGCCCTGTTCATGCCATGCAATCAGTCCATCCATACATGATTTAAAATGCCACAGAAAACGTACATCAGGGATAATCGGGGGAGTCAGGGTCCCTTTGCGCAACCCTTCCCAGTTAAAGCCTTCGAACCATCTGCAATCAGAACAGATTAGGGTTAAATAGGCTTAGACCAACCTCAAACATACCAGAGTATACGATTCAACTCCACAATTTCACTCACTTGTGCTTCTGAATGTCCTTCACCCCGTTTTTCAAGTTTCCAAGTCTCTCGGACGGGTTGTCCCTGTATGCGACACCAGATACTATTTCAGCTTCAGGGGACATTAGGTCTTTGCCCATGGTACGACTTCAATGCAAACCTACCTGCATAGTTTCTTTATAAGATTGGCAGCATTTTTGGTGATCTTCTTTGGAAATTCTATCATGTCAATACCTCTCAAGATGATATTGTACGTCTTCATTGGATCTGGCCCTGAGAATGGTGGGCTGCAAAGAGAGGGTGTTTAAAATACAATTCTAATCATACGACATGCTTTAATTACGGGGTGTAACGATACACTCTGATCATGATTAAGTTATCTGACAACTATTTATCTGAAGTAAAAACATGCTGTGCCTTTAAATCCTGTCTTTGGTGGAACGTGTTTCTAATTGCAGAATGGAAGGCGCCCTCTGGTGTTAAAAAATGCAATTGCATTAGACGGCATAAAACAACGATGCGTCGTTACACCCCTACTTTGAAAACAAATTAGTTTCACCTGCCAGTCAGGAGCTCGTACATAAGGATACCCAGTGACCAGTAATCTGCGGAGATGTCGTGGCCTTTGTTCAGAATGATTTCTGGTGCTACATACTCTGGCGTTCCGCAGAAGGTCCACGTCTTCTTTCCAAATCCAATCTTTTTGGCGAAGCCAAAGTCCACCTTTAAATAGAGCATAGCAGCTATGGAGTCATCCTGCGTATTTAGAGCTGACCGTAAAGTCGTCTGAAGGATTTTAGCTCACCAGCTTGGCATAGCCTCTGTGATCTAGAATGAGGTTCTCTGGCTTGAGATCTCGGTAAATGATTCCTTTGGAATGCAGGTAAGCAAAGGCTTCCACCACACAGGCTGTGTAAAAGCGGGTTGTCGAGTCCTCGAATGAGCCTCTGTAGGAGATAAACGAAGACGTTTTAATTGTTGTAGAGTTCAAATAAGCTCCGTGGCAGTAACATGGCAGATCAGGTACCTGTCTCTAAGAATGGTCCATAGTTCTCCTCCTAAACAGGCTTCCATCAACATATACAGATACTTGCTGTCTTTGAAGGTCCTGTACAATCTAAATGGAACAAGAAGACAAGCACACATTGATGTAAATATGAAATTTGACTGCTTAAAACATTTATCCTCATTTTAATCTACTTTCAACATGGACCTGGGCTCAAATCCTGCTAAAAACTGGGAGTGTGTTTAGATTTTGTCAGTAATCCAATCAGAGAGTTTACATGCACTTGAATAATCAGATAAACCACCAGGTTTATATGAGTCAGACAATAATCAGATTTCAATAATCTCATAGAAGTGAATTAACTTCAAACTTTAATATTAAATAATCAAATTCTTCATTTCCCCCGACTATCCACTGAGTTTCAGTCTCCACAAACTGTCTGTTTTGCTGACTTTAATTCTGCTGTGTTTAATTCAGAGGTTGCCAGATCCGCTAAGAAAATGCCACAGTTGCCAAAATACCACAGTCAATGGAGGAGAGCCTAAATAAAGCCAAATCTTTAGAATAAGCAGACCTGGCAACCGTGTTTGTCTCATGTTAGACTGAGAAAACCTTCTGAAATCGGTTAACTGGTGTACATGCTGTGAGAAATCCGATTACTGGTCTAAAATCCGTCTCTTTATCGAATTTCTTAATTTGATTTCTAGAGTGGAGTATTCTGTAAACATAAACCACTACGAAATTCAATTACGATCAGATTATTAAGTACATGTAAACACACTCAGTCTTATCCAGCTAGGGTTTCAGTTCTACAAGAGCTATGGTGCGAGTCCTTAATAAAGACAACACAATAGGGTCAGATGTTGGTTCGGCTTTAGGATCCATTTTACAGAACTGAGTCCAGTTCATTTAAAAACTGCACTATATAGACAAACGTTTGCAGACACCCATTCTAATTAATCATTCATAATTCACGTTCATCATATAAAACCCACATTTCCAGATTCTCCATGCATGAAAGCAGTAGAATGGCTTGTACTGACTCTCAATATGACACATTTATAGGTTTCCAACAAATCAGTTCA
The DNA here is from genome assembly GCA_033118015.1 of Loricariichthys derbyi. NCBI lineage: Eukaryota > Metazoa > Chordata > Actinopteri > Siluriformes > Loricariidae > Loricariichthys > Loricariichthys derbyi. Next base: position 6,485,568 of record JAVSBU010000022.1, read on the forward strand.
TCAACTTTCTGCCCTGCTGTCCTTAAAGTCCATAGAGAACTGGTTTGTCAACTCTGATTGAGAACTTCAGAACCTCAGTTCCATCAGACGCTGGAATGCGAACTCAAAAAGCGAGTCAAAAGCTGTTGTAGAAGCAAAAGTTGGGGACTTACTTCATACCAATATCCATGTTTTGGATGACATTTTTTGAGTATGTGCAATCTGTTGATAATGTGCCTTGATGCCAGGAAGAGAACGATCTGGCTAAAAAGGGCAAAAATGCCTAGAAAACAAGACTGAGGTCTGGCAGCTACCTCACTATGAAGTCCGAATGGGCCTCCTGCATGATCTGCTTCTCCGAGCGGATGTGCTCCTGTTGCCGCGTGTCCACGATGTGGCGTTTCTTTAGGATTTTCATGGCAAACGTTTTGGTCTCGTCACTTTTGAGCTGCACCTGATGGGAAAACCGAGAGGAACCACCATAACCCACAAACTTCACGAATAAAACGATCAATAAGGTAAACTATTATACGTGTGACTTCAGATTTATTTTTTTTAAATTAATGATTATTTGCATTTCGTAGCTTGGCTCATTTACTGTTTGATCATAGAAGGACTATGTAATTGTCACCTCACAGCGCCAGGGATCCAGGTTCGAGTGCTTTATGGAGTTTGCATGGTCTATGCTGTCGCTTAGGACCTGACCCCCCTCTACCTAATTTCCTAAATGGGATTATGTGAAGTGAGTGTGTGATTTATCAAGCATTATTATAATCTGGAAGTGACACTTCCACATTCCACCACTAGATGTCAGTATGATTCTTTCTGTAGTTTGCCTATGGAAGTCCCAACACAAAGAAATGGCCATGCACAATCCTCTCCACAAATACTGGCATCCTTTATACAGATGGGAACACTGGAAATCCATACAACGTACAAAAATAAACTGTAGCATTCTTCACATTTTTGTTGTTTTTAAACTCGCCTGATGGTTTAGGAACTCTACTGAATGTACTGAATACATAGAGGACAATCAAACAGATCCCAATCTCTCGTGTGACCCCTCTTGGCTGTTTTGCTGGCTGGCTCTTCCCTTTCTAGCTATGCAATGGTACAAACGTTGTGTTCTTGACAATAACTAACTGCATATTCTGTTTTCTCTCCGAGCTCGAGTTCCGGTATCAGTCCCAGCACACACACTAAGATGTTCCTCTGCTTCAACTCCACCCGAGCTGTTCTTCCATCATCAGTTACTTTATGTTTAAATATGTTCTCTCAGTATTTATTTAGCATCTGTTTATTTATACTGTTACTATAAACTTATTAATTAGACAGCTTAAGTTTATTACATATTGTATAACATTTGAGTCTTTTCAGGTCCTCCCAAGATTTCCTCCTATGTCACCTTATTCTGCTCAATTTGGGAGTGACCTTAGCAAATTGTAAATCTGCTTTCAAATAACTGCTAAAAGTGCTATAGAAATAAATTGGACTTAAACTTTGTATAAATAATATAAATAACAGGATGCAGTATTAAACAAACTGAAAACCCCCTTATGACTTTCCCCTTACACTTGAGCAATAGATATAGCACCCCAGTAATCTAACCTGAGCATAAGCACCCGGGCAGGACTTCCAGTTCATTGCACTATTTATGTGTTTTGAGACCCGAATATAGAAGCCGAGAGATACTTCACATGGTGTATCGGACATGTTCTGGATCATTACTACAAGCAAACAAGATACACCGAGCGAAAGGCCACTTGTTTTTTACCGTGGGCCAAAAATAGAGGTCTGGGACATGGGGATTCCTCTTTAGGCCAGACTGTGGGGCTTTTCCTTACGATGCAGTCAAGGATCTGCGCCATGATTCATACCCCTAGTTACAGCAACTGAGATCGCTTACAGTTACGTATATGACTCTCTATTTGCTCTTCAGCTTTATTACCCCTGTGTAAAACATCTTGTAAACTATAACATTTATATTTTGTTATGTAAAATATATTAAAGGATGTATCTTAATAGTATAAACAATCACAGAGTTGAAAGTTTATTCGTTACTATATAATTCCACCAATAAGAGCTTCTGTGCTATGAAAAATGCCTGGTAGAATTGGGACATCATCAATAGGGTGATGTTTGAAAGGCAGATTTTGTTC
>JAVSBU010000022.1:6533990-6545068 GCA_033118015.1 Loricariichthys derbyi
CCATTTTTCTCTTTTTTCTTCTTTTTCTTTTCATTTTTCTTAGTAAAATTATTATTTTTTTTTTTTACTGGTATATCTCAAAAAATTAGAAAATAAAAAGTTCTATATTTTGTCACTCTTTGCAGAAAGTGAAACACATATGGATTCATTATACATATAGTGAAACATTTCAAGATAATGAAACCTCAATTAAGTGTTTCAGAAAATTATAACATTACATAAGATTAAGAGCCTCTACACACAGACGAATCCTAGACACTCTTCGGAGGAAGACTGGAGAGGCACAGAATTCACGATGCTTGATGACCAGTATGAAGTTTTGATTTCATCAGTCAGTGATGATTTGGGGAGCCATGTCATCTGCTGATGTTGGTCCAGTGTTTTCTGAAGTCCGCAGTCAACACAGGCATTTACCAGGAAATATCAGAGCACTTTGATTCCTTCTGCCGATAAATTTTATGGAGATACTGATTTCATTTTCTAGCAGGACTTGGCACCTGCCCACACTGCCAAAGGTACCAAAAGCTGGTTCAATGACCATGGTGTTACTGGGCTTTATGAGCCAGCAAACTGACCTGATCTGAACCCCATAGAGAATCTCTGTGCTATTGGCAAGAGGAAGATGAGAGACACAAGAACCAACAATACAGGTGACTATCAAAGCAACTTGGGCTTCCATTAGACCTGAGCAGCTCCACAGGCTGATCATCTACATGCCACACCGTATTGATTCAGTAATTCATGAAAAAGAAGGAACAACCAAGTATTGAGTGCATAGAAATGAACCTGCTTTTCAGAAGCCTGACATTTCTGTTTAAAATATTATTTTTCACTGATCTTATATAATATTCTAATTTTCTGAGAAACTGAATTTTAGGTTTTCATATAACCCACAATCATCAAAATATCAAGACATAAAGGCTTAATGTGTCACTGTGTGTGATGAATTTATATAATATATGGTTTTCACTTTATGAAATGAGTGAAAAAATATTGAAGCTTTTCATGATATTCTAATTTTGAGTTGTACCTGTATAAGTAATTTATGTACATATTTATTCCATCGAGTGTGCTTTTTAATAATTTTTTTTTTTTAAACATGCAAATTGAATTTTCACACTTGGAGCACCTCGGAGCAGGCAAAGTTCCTTGCATTCCCTGTGATATTTGACTCGGACCCCAGGCTGAGAACCATGGGATTAGAGGACCGTTTTGGATACAACCTACAAATACAGGTCCTTCACAGGGCCAAGAAGCAAAGGTACTATGAACAGCATTAAATTATATTGACGTTAAAATGCGTTCGTGTTTATGCGTTATTAGCTTCGATGTTAAAAATGGTCACATTTGCTATGACGTCTGCTTGGCTCTTTAGGCAGATTACATACATATACTGATGACTTGTGTTCGGTTCCTAAAAATTGATGAGACTTTAGCACGCTGCAAAGAGAAAAGAGTTTTGCCTGACATCTGTTATCATTATTCTATACGGTTTGTTAAAATGAAGATCGTGACAGTGCTGTATGTGCTTGTTTTGCTACAGATTTATGTCTCTCTGCTATTCTTGTTTCCTTCTAGAGTTCATGTGGCTAAGTTGCTGAAGCTGAGGCAGCAAATGTGCAAACAATAGCAAAACTTCATACTGGTCTTGTTCTTTTACCTTGATTTGCCGTAGCACACCATGGTTTGGTGCCGCAGGCTTTACAGGCCGTTTAATACACTGCCTGTATTTTTTTTTTTTTATTATTTTTTTCATGCTCCTCCTCTGCCTGCTGTATTTGCAGGCAGCTTTAGTGCCAGACGCCCTGAGGCAGCAGTAGCGCCAGTGAGTCTTCCCACCTCTGTTTTTGTGGTGGGAGATGACATGTCGAAGCTTTGAAGGGCAAGAGAAGGAGGGAAGGCAGCAAGGGAGGGAGGGAGCGAACACATCACTCTGCAAGAGCACTGAAATGTCATGTGGCCTGCAGTCCGCCCAAGTTCTCTCACTGTCTGTGGGCTGGCAGAAACAGAGACAGGAAGCATGATCAGACTGCACACACACTTCTCTCACACTCAGAATCCACAAGTCCTCCTCTTCGCGTTCTGCACCTATATTGCGAAGTTTCGTATAGTCCGTTGATCCGGATACGAGAGATGCATCGAGCAGCCTAAAGCTATGTGCTTCGCCACACCTATGTTCTGCTGAAAAACTTCAAAGTCCTTCTAAAAAACCTCTCTGGAATGCTGAAGTGCTTTAAATATGCCGACAAGACAACAGACAGCACAAACACACGCACAAACCCAGACGATCCACCCTCCCACAACACCTACATGAAGTAAATAAAGATGCCGTAGCGCAAACAAAGAACATTTTAATAAGCATGGCATAACCCGTATAGCATGCATTGTGTGTAGGCAGGAGTATAAAGGCAACATGCTGTTGTTTGCCGACCTGTTGACTAATACTTAAATTAGTCAGATAGTTGACCAAAAACAAGTCACACAACATATGTATAGAAGAAGTAGAGTTTAAAAACAAAATTGGATCCATAATATGTTAGCTCACCATCACAGGAATGATTTCTGTAGCTGAGGGAGGGGAGACTGATTGTGGAATCGTCCCCTACCTCTGCAACTTTGACACCAACCCAATCCATTTATGGCACGACTAAGCCTGCTGCCTGCATTCTCCAGGAACCTGATTGGGGTTCAAACCCCTTATGTTCTAATTATTGGCACCACTATAAGTTGTTACAAATCAATTGTAGCTCAAATGTTTTCACATACGTTTTTCACATGGATTGCAAACACACATGACGAGCTTCTGTTGTAATATCTGTAATATTGTGCTCTATGCTGTTGTGTAACCCTGTTAGGCCAGGTGAACTAAGATTAGTAAGGGAGGTTAATAGTTAAAAATCTCAGACATAAACTGTAACAATCAAATTTCACTGGCAGCTCCTACAATCCTGCAACTGAAAGATCAAGGGCCTCTTTTCTTACTTATAGTTTTTTTCCTCAGTTGTCATGTTTGTGAGTAATCTGGCATGAAGGGAATGGAGACAGCGAGGGCAGGGCTCAAAGCTTTAAAATGCAATACAGCTGAATGCCAAATGATCCTTCTGGTAAATGGGCAATTGTGTAGCTGAAAAGGATTATGGGTAGCACAAACCGCTTACTAAAGCAAAAGTAGACCAACATGCAAAATAAAAACCGAACCAGTCATACAAGGTCATGTATTCAATATAAATATGAACATTTATGTCATTTCTGATGGATTTTTTTTCCCCACGTTGTTTCCCTGAGCTATAGATATGAAGTGACACGGAGCCAAATATAAGTATATCCCTCAACATAAAACTGAGAATGGCAATGAAATTACTGTATACATGCCTGGAAATGCCCATATGCATGGATGGAACGATAATTATGATGTTTAGACTGGCCAACTTTGTTGTGAAGCTGTCTGAAAGGGGACATAAGGTGAATTTTTAGTTTTAAATTTTTTTTTTTAATATTTTCCCCCCTTTGCCTCTACCATCACACAGTGAAGGAGGAAGGTTAGGAAGGCCAATCTGTTTCAAAGATTCCTGGTTTAACATTTGATTGATAACATTTTGGACACACCAAATCTACAATTAAATAACTTCCAAGTCAACAAACTATTTTGGGGATCATGATGTTTCTGGTAATGTTTCGTCCTTTAGAATATAGAACTTTCTTGTTTAAAATTCCACTCTGCTCTAAGGAGAGAAACAACGAGACCACTGTACATAGTTGTTTCCAGTTCTTGCATAGTTACAATTATAGAATGACAGTGTGTCTATAAATTAAGTCCCACTTTAACATAGTTAATGACATCATCAATGTTTGTCTCGTTACACTGAATCAATGTAATATGGATAAATCCTGAGCTCCTTATGCTTCATGTAAATCTCAAAGCAGCCTCGTTTGTTGACGTATGAATGTATTAAAATGGGACTTTATAGACATGTCCTACTGTAGAATAGGAAATGTCCTATTGTCATGAACTAATTCTGTCTAGAACCATTGAGTACAGCTCAGTGTAGAATACAAATGGGGATAGAAAAGAACATCTAACAGGTGCATAGTAAATAAACCAGTGATGTTACACTGGTGCTGAGCAGAAGAAAGTGGCAAAATGTGGGACTGTGATGGCTTAGTGGTTACGTAGCAGTGCCTTAGAGGTACTGTACTGTGGACCAGAAGATCCAGGATTCAAATCCAGCTTTGGGTCCTTGAGCAAGACCCTTAACTCAGTGTCTTGGATTTTAAGATTTTATTTGTTTCAGTTATAAATTACTCTAGATAATGGTGTCTGCTAAATGTAATAAGGGTTAAAAGCCAAGAAGAAGCCTTGAAAAATGTGGGAAACTTGGGTTGACAGAGGAAAGATATGTATGTATTTGTGAGAAACTGTTAAAGGTTGCAGCCAGAGATATTGAGTGATGTGTAGTGTGATTACCATGTACTGTGCCGGGGCGTGAAAAGGGCTGTTAGCAAAAAAGTCTCCAAAAAGCCACAACGTATATACAACCATATACCATAACCAACGGCCGTTGTGCGGTGCAAGTAAACCTTTTTCATATAGCATCATGCTGACATCAGTGTGCTCGGGCTGAAAACGTTTAAGCACAGTGTGAGCGCAGATCAGCGGAGTAGTGGAGTGGGGAGGATAATCATCCTCTAGCTTGATACAAGGCAACCAGTCATAGTGTGAATACTTCCTAAAAGACAAAACTTTAACACGGGAGGGAGCGTGTGGATCAGAAACTGAATGATTGATAGGTTTAATAGTGCAGAACATATAGGTTATACATTCATAAAGCCTTTTTATATGTATGTCTAGATGTTATGAGGTTCTAATGCTAATGAGCAACCGCTTGTTTTTTACGTTCTGCTTGTAGACGCGTTTTCCAACAAACAGCATTCAGTGATTCCTTTTTAAATACTTCTGCGCAACACTCCGTCTGCGTTGCGTTGTGTGTGTATTTGTGAGTCTGCGTGTCTAAGAGCGTGTTACAGTGGTGCCACCGGCATGTCTCCTCCAGTGTTTACGTCCCCGCCAAGCTTCTGTCTGAAGGGCCCTTCATTTACAGACAGGAAAGATTAGAGAGGAGCCATTCCTTAAACCCTCCTATGGAGATCAAACAACACTGGAGCAACGTCTCCCATGCACCACACACCTACACACACACAGCAGAAAGGATGTTTAGTTGTCTAGTTCCTGCCCTAAACCTGCTTCTCTCAGCCACGTAGTCTTATGAAGTGTGTCCATCAAGGGCGTGCTTGATTAGCGGCGTTTGGTTCAGCTAGGATTTTTTTAAAACATCAAGCCATCGAGTAGAGGTAAACGAGGTCCAAAGCTTCGTTAGTGGAGCTGTTATTGCTGTGAAAGCTTGGCTGTTGTAGACGTGCACATCCTGGCCAGCACAGACCATGGCTGTGTGAGTAGTGGAGATTCTTATCTGGCTAAATCATTAGTTCACTAACCACAGCAAACCCTGACTCTGTACCTGTAATTGGTGTGTGCCTGGAGCTCCACGTCATTGCTCAATCTAAAGTGACCTCATGAAGCGGATCAGTGCTGTACACAACTGACTTCATGGTCAAGGTCACTGCTTTTAGTCCTTGCACAGCTGATTGTATTTTACAATAAACTGCACTAGCAAGACCAACTTTAGATCATGATGAGCAGTTCATTAAGCTGCTGGTCTCCTGCTGTTCTTAGTTTTAGCTTGTTTTTGCATAAGTGCTAACACACACACAAATTTCTGAATCCTTATTTCATTCCCAACACTACATACTGCATTCCTTATTTCCAATTGTAATGGGTGGCTGTGTTGTTTAGATTGATTTGGTTGCATTGTCTGAATGTGTCATTATCCTGGAGTGAAAGGCGAGCAATTACAGGGTAAATAAACACATTAGGCCCTTCATTGATGCGACAGCCTGTTATTATGCAGCAGAACATCAGGTACGATGTCAAAGCATTCACTATCAGAGCATGTCATTCAGTTTCCTGGGTTAGGTTTGTGTTATTTTATGGGATTAAATCACTGTGTTTTAATAGCTACGTCGCTATCCGAAGAAACTCAGACTGGGGCGTGCGTTATTAAACGTGGTCACAACTAATTGGAAATCCTTGGGCCGTGAGGATAAATATTAACAGTCTTACCGTACTCACCGATTCTCTGGTGTATTAAAGCGCGTTTGAACTGCTTTTCCACACCTCTTTGGCACGCATCTGTTTTGTTGTGTTTAAATTTTCCATGGCAGCACTGCTAGCTGCTGAGAGTGCTGTTCGCTGAAGCCGCAATGTGTTTAGCAACAAGGTCGAGTGTGTTAGCTGAGGCTCCACGAGGCCTCTCAGCACCGGGCCTGAGCTTGGCAACAGTCCTAGCCAAAGGGGCATGTGAGAGCAAGCTAAAGAATGAGCTGTGTGTGTCATGTTTATATTACATTGTGGGGACTCCAACAGGATAGAAACATCTGACGTTTTTACCTTGTGAGGACGTTTTGCTGGTCCCCACTGTGAAAATTGCTCTTTATACAGATTCTTTTGAAAAACCGAAAGACTCAACAGAAAAACCAAAAGACTCAACAGATATTTCATTATGTTACAAAGGTTAGGTGCAGGTGTAACAGTAATTGGCAACAGTGATCATTTTGTCAGTGCAAATGATCCGTACAACAAGTATAGAAATCCAGGTGTGTGTATTGACAGTGGGACATTTTGTTGATAATTAAAAAAAAGCATAAAACTTAAAAGATCTCCATTAGATTATAAGGTTAGATGTAGGTGTGACATGAATTAGCAACAATGATCATTATGCCATTGGAATGTCCCCACAATAATAGTGAACCAAACGTGGGTGTGGCTGTTGGTGATCATGATGTTAACATTGGGGGAACCAAATGTCTCCACAGTGATAGGAAAATCTGACTTTTCTTTAACAATGCATTTACTTTTTTAATTGCTTTTTTGTCCTATTTTGCAATGTTATTTTGAAAAGCCAGAACTCAAAAGATCAATTAGGTAGTAAGGTTACAGTTGGGGGTAGATGTAGCATTAATTAGCAACAGTACTCATTATGTCAATGGAAAGTCCTCCCACCTGGACAGTGAGACAATTGTGTATACTTGTGGGGAATAAATGTCCCTACGGTGATGGAAAAACCTCTGGTATTTTAACCTATGAGGACTATTTTACCAGTCCTCACTTCTTTAATTGTTTTATTACGAAAATATTTTACAACAATTATTTGAATACCCAAAAGAGCCTAAAAATTTGCTTTAGATTACGGAGATTAACCCTTTAACATCCTGCATAACTTTTTGGTAGTGCACTTTTTGAGTCACTATCTTTTTAAACCTTTAATGTCCTCAGCAAGAAAAAAAGCAATGGAAAAATTATTTTATTTAATATTTATTTAATAAATAATTAATAATTATTTAATAAAATTATTATAAAAATAAAATGTTCCATTGATTTTTTTTTTCTTGCTGAGGACATTAAAGGGTTAAGGTTAGGGGTAGGAGTCGTGTAGCGTTACTTACCTACAGTAATCAGTGGAATGGATAGTAGTCAATGGAAAGTCCTCACTAGTATAGTGAAACCAATGTGTGTGTACTCCTTCTTTTGTACTTATGAGGACCAAATGTCCTCGCAATATTTGGAAAGCCTTTCACAGGTTGTGAGGACAGTTTTGCCAGGCCTCATTCCTTTCATTTCTTTTTTTTTTTTTTCTTTTTTAAAGAAACTTTTATTTGAAGAACCAAAATAGGTTATTGGTTAGGTTTAGGTGTAGCATTAATTGGATACAATAATTATGTATGTTTTTGAATCAGTGTGTCTAACTCAAGTGAAGCCTTTTCTTTTGGTTGGAAAAGACCTAAGCCTGTGTGTTTGTGTTGGATACCCAGCTAATCACCATTTCAATTGACTGTCTGTTATTCACCCTTTTCAGCTCTTGTATGTCACATTTGACTATTAAAGCAATACGTGTTTTACGAGCCCATGTTTTCTTTGTATAAATTCAGTGGCACTTTAATCCCACTGTAACAGTTAGCCCTTGATAAGCGCTGTCATGCATTGTTGAAAGTGCCTCCTTTAACATAAAGTCGCATTTGACTGAAATGCAAAAACGACCGACTACAGGCGTTGTCTGTAAACACAAAGATAAGGCATCCAGTGTCCGGCGTCCGTTGTCATGGGGAGCAGAAGCTTGCTTACAGTTGACTAAATAGGATTTTGCTTACCAAACAGAAATGTGTTTATCATCAGTGAAAAAGCCGTACAGGGGCACAAGTGTGAATAAGTGTATCTGGCAGGATGCCACGAGCTGTGGCCATCTTAACATACATCAGATGGTCTGGGTAACTGTGGGCAGAGCGTCTCAGGCTGCTACAACCCCGTAAACATTTACATTTACAGCATTTAGCAGACAACCCTTATCAGGTCGAGATAGAAGCTTACAACAGACAATCCAAGCGACTGAAGGTTGGGGGCCTTGCTTAAGGGTCCACGGTGGCAGCTTTGGCCAAGCCGCGAGTTGAACTCAACCCTATGGTCAATAATCCAGTATCTTAGGCACCGAGCCATCAACACACAAAGTACATGTATTGTTTTGGTATTCAATCTTAGAAATTCCAGCGCCCCTCCTCATCATGATACGGAGGGCTTTGCTTGTTATTAAGCTGGAGGCGTGCCCAGATGTGCACAAATTGGACTGAATCACACAGGAAAGGGGGAACATGGTTAAATTGGTTCCATATGCTTCGCTGACAGTGAGGTCATTACAATGTGAAACATCTACATGGGTGATCTGTGCACTGAAGCAAGTAATATCATATTTTGAGTGGCGTTATCCTGGATGTTTGAATTAAATCGTGGGCATACATCGAACAAGGGCTAGCTTTTAACCGTTATTCTGGTAAATGGTCCGATTTGTACGAACAAAATCCTAGCCAGTACCCATGTAGACCATCAAGGTCTGTAGAAATATTTACAGTCTGCCTGACTATCCACATGGAATTGACATTAGTGTGGTGCGCTTATTGCACTGCCATCAATAATAAAACCTCATCTGTCCTCATTCATGTCACTGGTGGGAAATGTACTGCCTGGGGTCTGCTAGTCTGGGATGCTAGCTGTTAAACCACCAGTATATATAAATAAGTATGAATAAATGGACTGGGTTTGCCTCCCGTGCCTTTGTCTGTCCCATATTCTTGAGTCCTTGGCTCGCGGTGGAGCATCTACATTTGGTTTGGCTGTTCTTGCCTGTGAAAACCACAGGAAAAGGAAATGCAGAGCACTCAGAACTCTCTGGAACCAAGCAGACTTAAACAAAAGAGCCTTAAAAACAGTTTGCTTACATCTCCTAACACTTTCCTGCTAGATGTTTACAGACATCAGTCATAAAGGGTTATTCGGATGGAATTTAACTTCCACTTTCTTAATTTTCAGCTAATCCTCTATTCAAAGGAGGAATTTTCTGCTGAAAGTGAAGAAAGGTTTTCCAGGCAAATATAGGCGACGTGACTCATTTTTTCTAGACGTCCATTTTTTTGTTTCTTGCTTATAAACATGGTGACAGCGAGTCTGTCGTAGCAGTGGCAGCCCAGTAGAGTCTGAAGCTAGGTTTAGATGGAGGACACTCCATCTGGGCACTGCTTTTGACTCCTTGAAGTGCTCCCAGAGAAGCCGCTGCGGTCTCTCGTGGCGACTAGCGGCTTGCAGCACAGCACTTCCATCCACTGCGCTGACCTCAGAAAAGGAAATCTGGGCTGGTGAAATGGAAGGGTTGTTCCTGATCTATTTCCAGTGCCTTTGGCCACCCACGATCGTGTGCAGTGTATATGGTACTGTATGTGCTGATGTGTCATCCGTGCAGCTGGCGCAGTCGAATCGTTTGGGTTTCACACGTGCATTGGAGTGTGTCATAAATGGTATCTTCAGTTGTTGCTCCTTCATCCTGATAGGACCACAGTGGGTCCCCTGGATGCAAGGTACACACCCTGGACTTGGCACTGTTTTTAACCCCTTGCTCTCATAACCATAAGCGGTCCTTCTCTTTACCTCATTTGGAATGATCACGCCTAGGGGACATCCGTAGTAGTCAGTCCACCTACTGGCATATTTTGAGAACAGGGCCTTAACTGGAGCTAGGATTTGACCCTGGATCAGCTTTACCTCGTAACTTCAACGCTACCAGCTTTGGCACCACGCCACCTGTTAGCATTAATATATCTAGTTAATTTTGCTTGTTGAGCACCCTGTTGAACTACTACTTTCTATAAACGTTTGAGATGGATATTGTCAATTGCAACACTATCATAAGTCCTCTTTAGTCACTCCCTAAGAGGTGTCGTAGCTTTCCACCAAGCACCCCCACACATGCCTTAAACACCAAACCCATTAAGCCAGTCTTGACAAATAACCATAAAGCATAAATCATTGTCTAGCTTTCTTTTCCATGCCAAACCCTTTTTAGTTTGCAAACCTTCACTAAAATCTGGTGGTTAGTATTTTCCTTTCCAAGCTTATACAAACAGCGCTTAGTCGCTACTGTTGAAAGATATGTGTAAGGGGAGGGAAATATAAGGATGGAGTATATTGAGACCTCAGCAAGTAAAACGCTATGGTCGGAAATTTGGGTTCAGATGAGATCATATGCAATAGACAAAAATCCAAAATAGTTCAAGAGCCAGTTTTCTGTGGCTTTGCACCTACAGCACAAAGTTACGCATTCGAAGACATTAATGGAATTTGATGGAAGGATTGGCAACGACTTTGAACTGAGTGTATAAGCTCACTGTGATGGTTGGCCTTTTTTTTTTGCATTGTCAGCGGTTCAGAACTGAAACTAGATTTAACAGAACTGGAGTGGTATTTAATTGTCAAAAGTAGTGTAGAGGAAAAAAAAACTTACGGTAACTAAAAAAATGCAGAAATCTTTCGTTATAGTGTCGTAAATAAAATCCTGGCTAATTAGGACCAAGTAGCTCGTATTTTGGAGAATATCATCTAATGGTCATTTCTGGTTCTTTATATAACAAATAATAATTTCATG
>JAVSBU010000022.1:6568743-6583117 GCA_033118015.1 Loricariichthys derbyi
CTATTTAGCGCCGGTCAGTTCGGTTCGAGTTCAGTTTCATGAGAGCGTTTCTGCAGTACTCTCATTGGCTGAGATGAATGCTCATCATGGCGCACCACGTGTCCCAAGCTCGCTCTTCCTTCTGCTGGCTCTCTGTATGTGTATTTTTTTAGATCAGCTTGCAAAATAACTAAAGTGCGTTAACGCGCGTTAAAATAATTGTCGGCGTTAATTTATCAATGAGTTGACGCGCGATTAACGCGTTAACGTGCCCAGCCCTAAAAATAAGACCAATAATGTCTCTTGAATGGTCAATTTCACTTTAAATGTTCTGTTTGCGGCACACGCCAAGTCACGTGATAAATCACGGCCCGATGGAAAGGAACAGATTAACTGGTCAGTCTGACCACTTTGGAATCTCCGGGGGGTTTCCCCAATTTATTTCTTCTAAATGTCTTATACACACCAAAATCGGACTGAATTATTCAGTCTGGGCATATAACGGATCTAACTATAAGGTGTTAGATTTTTACCCTATATAATTTGATTGTATGACATACTGGGACTTTAAGTATCCATACTCAACCTGATTGATTTCCAAATGCAGTCATGAATTTGCATATACAATAGAATCCTTGTTTGTAGCTTCTAGTATGTAACGTTCAGCTAATTTCTTATCGTTGGACTATTTAGCATGGATTCTCTCTTCGCTAAATCCTGCGTATACCCTTGAGGAAGCTTGGTTCCATATGAGCTGTGTAGTAAATTTATGTAAGTAATGATAGCCTGTAACAATGGCAGAAATTCAGGTAGGACGATACTATCGCTGAGAAGCATTTCCTGGATAGACTGCTCTTGCACAAATCTCCTCCAACAACTTTTTCTACCACCCCCGCATAAGTCTAAAGTTGAGTTTTGTGCCTTCTGTTTTAATTATGTGAGTACCTTAAATACAGGTTTCAATACCTTGACCTGTGATGTCCTACCCTCTATCATAATATGAACAATGTCACTTTTCTAAGAGGCAATGGCCTAATGTGTGTATGCTATTTGCAGATGCTGTATTATGTGTTAATATGATTACAGATTGAATTTAGGATGGCAAGACTTTGATTTTACTGGTCCACTCGGGGGCGATATTTTGTTGTCTGGGTTAACTGGGCTAAATGTTCCAAGTTGTTGAAACGTGCAGCTTTCTTCAGCTCCATTTAAAGTGAACCATGAATGTGTTTCCAAACATTTGAACCCTTAAATGTTTCCCTTTCTGGCTTTGGTATCACTGCTTTTTGTCATACCGGTGCCACAGTGCAGTGGAAAATCTTGTTCCATTGAATGTTTTCCTCTTTCACTGAGGTCACCAGCTTAAACTACCACTTAGTCAAGCCAAAGCCAACGAGCGATGGGGTCAGCATATTGGAAAACCACTTGGTGGTAGTGTTGAGTCAGTATCTGTCTAAGAACTGTGCTCATGCACTCAAAGTCATACAGCCAAGTTTCTGCATAGCTTTGATTTGATATGAAATATTACCTGTTTTTAACAGACTTTATTCGCCTCCTTTTATTTTGGGATACCGGTGTGCTTTTTGATGTTTTGTAGGTGTTATCTGATTTTTATTCCTTCCACCCCTAGCAACACCATGCCCAGGACTAAAGCTGGTCCTTCAGCCCATGCCTCACTGGTTCTATTGTTAACCAGCAGTAAGAGAAGGCATTGTGCCTCTCACTTCAGAGTTTCCTGTCAGTGAGGCGCATCTAATGTTTAGCCTTGCTTACTGGAATGAAGGATTGGAGTGAAGGATAATTTTGAAAGCGATACATGATCAATCAACAGTCGGTCTGTCAGCTTGTTGATATGTTATCAGTACTTCTTTGAGGGTTGATGAAAAGCCAATGGCCCATGGCAAGATGTGTCATGAACATGTCTACAGTTTTTAAAAAAAGTACTTAGTGTGCAACCATTTTCCCTCGTTTTTATTGTGATGGTGGAGATGCACCACCGCCATTTTTTATTTGTTACATTTTCCTTAACAAACACAACAAATGAATCAACAATAAGTTTTTACATGCTGTCAGATCATCTCATGGCCAATTCCCATAGCTCTAAAGCCCGTTTGCTCCAGAGGTCTTGTCTCCTGCTCAAGTGCCTTATGTTCCACCTGCAAGCCGTAAGGGTTAGAGGTCTCCTGCACCTGAGGCCAGTTCTCACAAATCAAAGCTTTCTACATTTGCGTGCCTATAAAGTACTTCGCTATCATGTGGGCACGGCAGAGAAACAAACGAAAGAACATCTGATCACCAAACATGAATAGATCGCAAGTAAATGAAGGCTGGAGTAAAAAAAAATCAAAATGCTGACCTTCATCTTGGTTGCATTGTTATTGTAGTATTGAATTGGTCAGACTTACTTTACTTGGTATTGATGGAAAATTAAAGCAAAGCAATTGACTTGGTTTGGAAATTCTGCATGCAGAACATTAAGAACAATCAAAAAAGAAAAATAGTTCCACTTTTCAAATCCAATACATGGTATCAAAAGTAGGCAGTGATAGCAGAAGAGTAATCAGTAGTCAAGGTAGAAAGTACAACTCAGAACTTGGCAACTATGACTCTTTCAGTTTACAAGATAGTACACACAGTATGAATCTGACAAACAGAATTCACAATGGGCCTGGCTAGGTATGCTGGGTTTTCTGATATGTGGCTTAACTTTAGGGACAGGCACCTCTACAGGAAATTCTGGTTTATATGCTAACACAAAGGATGCAGAGCTATTTGATAAGATGAGGTAATTTTTAACAAACAGCACTGATTTCTATTGATTATATGAATTGGAAGTGAGGCAAACTTTAATCTTTCTTACAGTTTGATCTTTTGACCAGATTAAAACTGAGTACATCTCTGGTTTGTTAGTGTGTCTCAGGTCTTATCTCTGCAGTGATAAGTCCTCTACAGTGCCTTGCATGTTATTTCACTATGACTGGCATGCTCAATGGCTTCTTTACCATGGAAGGCTAAAAGGGGGTGCATAAAATTTATGCGGTATGCTTTTAGAAGGTATCCGGTGTCTTGGTTTAGTTATTCGGTTCAACTTGGCCCAGTTAATTGAGGGTAGTATCCAAAGACAGATTAACTTGAATCTTGAGGTCTGTCCAAACATGTATGACTTGGGCTGCTCTGTCAGAAACAACATTCACTGGGAGCCAAAAGCTGTTGGCAGTTTAGGTATTGGGATCAATCTACAGGCTTTTGGGGATCCAAATAAAGTTCTTACTGTACATAGCTAACAAATGTAGTTCATTATGGTCTCTAGAAATAGAAATACAGTTCAAAAGTCTTAGGCAACCGTTAGATTTGTTGTTTCAGCAATGGCAATTACCATATACAGCATATTGTCAACACTTGGATCCCAAAATTTCAAACTTGGATTAGTCACACCATAATACTATTTTCTACTGTTTTTTCTTCCAATTATTATGAGCTTTAGCATATCTTAATCTTTTCACTCTGTTCCCCTTCCAAAAAAAGACCAAGCTTCTTCAGAGTGTAAGAGAGTCAAGTTGGCATCCCAATGAAGGTGCCAGATGCTGCTATGGCTCAAGTGTAAGGGGAGCTCACACTTACAATACCTGACACAAGGTGACACTGTGTCGATTTTTTACTTTTAGTTTCTTAATACTGCATATGATTTTTTTGTGTTTTCTGGTTGTATTCTAATAATGATATTGAGGAATAATTGTATGGTCACTATACAGTACTATTGTTAAAACAATGGCAGCCTATATCTAATGTTATATCTACAGTTATGGTGGTCTACGACTTTTGCACAGAGGATTTTTCTCTTTCATATTGAACTTTACTCTTTTTGATACCTTGGTATACGTAGTGTTTAAGATGGACAATAGGGTCCACTTTCTTTTTTAGGATTCGGGTGTTTGGGTGACCTTAAATGCTTGAACTTCTAAACACAAATATGTTCTACATGTCCTACCAGGCTTCTCATGTCTTTAGGTCAGGACAGGTCTGAGACATGCGTCAGAAGCATCAATTTGAACAAAAATGCTTGGTTGAGGATAGGTTTGCTGTGAATATTTTTAGCTGTTAAAAGGCCTGAAGTTTGAAGTTTCCAGAAGTTTCCTGAAGGCCTGAAGTTTCCACTTGAGCTCTTTGGATTGCTTTTTACCACGAAGGGCTGGTTGATTACTGAAGTTCTGGAGGAAGCTTCTTTTAAAGTTGAAATCCTCTGTATGTTCTGACAACTGTCAACTGATCCATCTCAGCTCTGTTTTCACAAATAAGATAACCAAGGGAAATTAAACTGATTGAAAATGAATGTTTGGCAGCATTGTGGTGAGGAAGGCCAAGAAAACTTGTTGGTGGTAGTAGCATCATGGTTTGGGGCTACATGAGTTCTACCAGCACTGGTGAGCTGCAGTATACATATGGGCCAGATGACAGTTTTCCAACATGATAACGACCCCAAACACACCTCCAAGATGACAATCACCTTGCTGAGGAAGGTAAAGGTGTTGGGCTGTCCAATTGTCTCCAGACCTAAACCCATTTGAGCACCTGTGGTGTATCCTCAAGCTGACGGAGGAGGATTGAAAGGTTTTTAACACCCACCAGCTCCATGATGTCATCATGGAGGAATGGAAGAGGATTCCAATAGCAACCTGTGCAGGTCTGGTGAATTTCATGCCCAAGAGGGTTAAGGCAGTGTTAGATAATAATGGTGGGAGCACAGAATAATGACACTGGGCACAATTTAGACGTGTTCTGTGTGGGGTGTACTCACTTTTGTTGCCAGATATTTAGACATCAATGGCTGTGTTGAATTTCTTTGCAAAGTTAATACATTTCAGAGGACAGTATATTTGCATAAATGTGAGTGGTGTACTCACAGCAGTATCTCTGACACATTTACATATTGTTTGTACAGGCAGTTTTCTTGTGACAATAACCTTTATATTTACATTACAGTAGCCTAAGGCGAGTGATTAAAAGGCACACACCTATACATACATTTAAATGTATATTTTGTGTAATTTCAGCAACTGTATTGTAAATCAAATGTTTCTTGAATAAACTGAAATGCAAATATCTGATCCTTGTGGAAAGTTAGAAATAATAAAGCTTATAGCGTGTGTGTGTGTATATTTTTATCTTTGTCAGTTGGTTAACTACAGTTTGTTTGGAATGTTTTGTGCTTAGTAAATAATCAACACGTCTTTGTCGTAATTAAACTTGAAGACAACAGCAGGAAATATAAGAGAATCTAACTTAATTCTAATTTATTCTAATAAATCTTTATCAAGGCCACATGTCATAATTATTAGCATCCTTCAATTTCCTCTGTTGTGCAAAAAACACAACTTAGTCATCACCTGTAATGCTTGATGAAATTGGAGAAGACAGAGCAAGAAAGATGAGACACTTAAAGTCTGATTCTCCAGTGTCCTAGGTCCTCTCCTGTGGAGCCTCCCTTTCAGCTTACCTGACAGGTTTTCAAAGGGGTTTATGTCAGGAGATTGCAATAACAAAAGCTTGATTCTGTGGTTATTTATTCATTTTGTGTGGATTTGAATGCATATTTTACTCATTGTTCTTCTGGATGATAGAACCATGTTATTGGTTCTTGGCAGAAGCATTTCAGATTTCCATTCAACATATCTTGGCACTTTATGAACTCCATTACGTTGTGTTTCCTAAGGATTCTATACAGTGTACACCCCCGCAATATCTCACATGCTTCACCATACTTAACAGTGAAACAATGGAAATAGGTTTCTCATTTCTTACCATGAAAGTTTATTTCCAAAGTCACTTAACATGGAAGTAAGGTTTCTGCAAAAGAAGGTTTTGTGTAAAATAAATGTAAAGCTTTCATCGTCAGTATGCATTTAAGCTAATTAACCACAAAGGTAATTTTTCCATAAGATAGCATTTCATCTTTTTCTGAAGGTTTCCAATAATACTGGAGCACCAGCATATAAATTATGGAGGACATTTAGTTAAAATAAGGTTTATATCCTTTCAGTTGTGCTGTTACCTCCTTACTTGCTTCTTAGATGAAACAAGACTACAACTTCAGTCATCTATTGTATACAGTGTATTAGATACACTACTAGTAAAGTTCAGGCTTCCTGAAGTGTGTATTTGGGGTGTGTATGATAAACCGACAAAACCTGTTGTCGAAATGTTTTTATATTAATATGATCACATGCTGTTTCTATGTGAAAAGCCATTTTAGGTATATTTAGTATTACAGTACTACAAGGACAAATTTTATAAGAAAATAAGACTAAATTGTGTCTTTCTAGATTTCTCTAGAAATGACACTGACAATAATACCTTTTTACATAGAAAGGATTTATTAATAGCCCATCTACAATTTGTCCACATTTCTCTCTTTTGCGTTGATGGCCATTGCTATGTAAGTTGAACCTTTTGATGAAGAAACACTCAGGATTATCTAGTGCAGGCCCGGTTTGCAGAACATCTTGGATAACTTTCGAAGAAATACACTATTCTAAGTAAGTAGAAGTTAGAGATTGGCTTTTAAAAAGTTTGGTTTAGTAGAACTGTTCAGGACTGTACAACAATGAAGAAGGATAGTCTCACACGGAAATATACTCATCTCTAGAACCAGCAGTTATGTTGTCCAGGGTCTTGTAGGTCTCAGCCAATGTCTGATCCATATGGATAGCAGATTTGCTCAATGCGTGGGAGTGTTGGTTATGCAACAAGCTCTTATTAGAGAAATCAGAAATATTGTCTTTGCCAAATGGAGACTTTCAGTCATTCTGAAGAGCAATAGAAATTTTAGACTGCTGTTAGCCAAACTGCAGATGAGAAGCAATCAGGCTCCAAGGTTACAAGCTTGCCCTGTGGTTCCATTCAAACAAGCTGTCAAGTCTTTGAATGAGCAGGGTTAATGCTATTCAAAATGGATCTCTGAAATTATAATATCAAAACACTGCTATATTTCTACAGTGATTAGCCAGAAAAGAGATGTGAACAAGTGTGGGTGGAGAACTCATAACTGTTCTGCTACTGAGGCAGATATACAGCATCCCAAGTCACAAAATGGTGTAGCTTCATGAATATATCTAAGGAAAAACTGTAAACATGAAACAGACCCTCAAAAGAATGTTTCTATTATCTTGTGGAACCCATGTCATGAGGAATTAAGGTTGCTTTAAGAGCAAGGTGATTGGGTATTCACTGTCTCGCCAAAAAAAAAAAAAAAAAGGTCACCACCTGTAGGGCCGGTGCTATGATCTGGGGTTGCTGCTACAGTTGGTCAGGTCTCGGTTCAGCAATGTTATGAGCCCAAAGAATGAGATCAGCTGATACCTGAATATAGTGAACCACCAGGTTATTCCATCAATGGATTTTTCTTCCCTGATGGCACATCAATATTCCAAGATGATCCAATACCAGGATTCATCAAACTCAAATTGTGAGAGAGTGGTTCAGGGAGCATGAGACATCATTTACACACATGGATTGGCCACCACAGTCTAGATCTGAACCTCACTGAGAATCTTTGGGAAGTGCCGGAGAAGGCAGTGGGTCCAAATCTCCCATCATCAATACAAGATCTTGTGGGAAGATTAATGCAACTCTGGACAGAATTAAATGTTGTGACATTGCAGAAGTTTGTGAAAACAATGCTACAGCGAATGCATGCCGTAAAACTAAATGCAGTCCAACAAAATGTGACCTTTTTTTGGCCAGGAAATTGTATTTAGCACAACACAGCTGATGAAATTAGTCTAGGGATTATCATAAACTTTAGTTACCTACATTTTAAGGTACAACCCCAAATAAAAAATGTTGGGACAGTATGAAAATTTCATATACATACATATACATAATTCAATACAACTGGAGTATATGTTTCATTTATTTTGACTTTTATTTAATTGCAGACAGTATGAACATAAGATATTTCATGCCTTGTTTGGTCAAATTCATTTAAATTGATTGATAAACTTCCATTAATGCATTCTAAATAAAGTTGGAGCTAGTAATCAGATATTAAAACTAAATTAACTTACAATGTGAGCAGGTGATTATAATGATTTAGTACAAAAACAGTGTCTATAAAAGGTTGTGTGTGTTTGAGGAGTAAAATAGGGCAGAGGATTTACAGCTTGTCAACAAACTGAATTTTTGAAATTTTTAGGAAATGTAAAAAAAAAAAAAAACCAAGTACATGGGCAAGGGATTGTTTTCTAGTCAAGCCCTAGAATACGGAATTGCATTCACAAACGGCACTTAAAACTTTACATTGCAAAAAAGAAGCCTCATGTTAACCATTGCCCTGAAATGATGTTTACTTTTCTTGACTTAGAGGCATCTGGGATGAACGGATATACAGTGGAAACATATTGTGGTCAGACGAATAAGTATTCCAGATATTTTCAGAGGAAATGGATTTGGTGTGCGGGAGCAAAGATGAAAAGGATCATCCAGAAATTTATCAGCAACGAGTCTGTTATGGTATGTGTTTTTTGTCAGTGCCCTTGGCAAAGGTCATTTAAACTTCTGTGATACAACATTAATGCAGAAAAGTACATTGAGATTTTAGAGTAACATGTGCTACCTTCAAGATGCCATCTTTTCCAGGGCCTTCCATGCATTTTTCGCTAAGGCAATGCTAAATAACTTACTGTGGAAATGTAGGGTCCTGACCTGTCCCCAATAGAGAATGCAGTGATGACAATACTGTTACACAACTTAAGACGTTTTCAGGAATAATGGGACAAAATAATACCAGAGAAAATTTGTTTGGTATCCTTGGTGCCAAAATATATTTTATATGTGTGGATTGTAATGTGCAACATTACAAAATGGTAAATTTTTTTACCATCCCAACTTTTTTTGGTCTGTATCTCAGGCCTGAACTGCAATACTAAATGTTTTTTTAACAAATGACATGAACTTCACCAGACAAACTAAAATATCTTTATATAAGTCAAATTTAAGAAACCGCATGTTATTTTTTTAATTTGCATTTTCCATACTGTCCTGTGACTGAGTCCTCACCCAACACTTCTAAGACAATATCATTATATCTCACACAGAAAACATCTCTGCCAAAGAGAAGTTTCACATCAAGCTTTATCCCATTATAAACCCATTATAGGAAAATGCCACAATGCAGTTTATTGCACCAAAACAGAGTACTTAGACAGTAATTTTCATCCATAAAGTCTGAAAGAATTATAGTAGGGCATTCATAGGTCATTCTTTCGGTACATTATAATGCATTTTTTCCCTTTGCATGAAGCACTACTAATGAAGCATAGACCAGCAGTGACCAGAAACAGAAAATTGTAGCCTCAGTGGTCAAAAGCTCCATTGTTAGCATAGGGAGTCTACCGATTCATTAGCTTTAAGACTTTACTAGCTCAGTTAAATAAGCAGAGCGTTAAATGTAGACATTTTTTAACCAACTGATGGTCTCTGATATTGAAAAATGCCAGTTTTTTAATGTATAGCCTACAATGGATTTTCATTACGAATCATATAATCAGAATAAAGATATGAGTGAAAAATTCAGTCTTTGAACAAAATGCATACATTTCAAAAAATATTTTTTATAATGACAGCATACTCTTGAGCCTGCATGGACTAGTTTGTGTAATGGATCTGTAGTTCCAAGGAGAATTTTGTGATGTTACTGAATACCTGGCTTTCTGTATAATCATTATTTCTGTATCTTTTTTTTTTCAAATATTCAACTTTTTATTCAGTTTGTTTGCCAATTTTATTGGTTTTTGACTCTATCAAATTCAAGAAAAATGCAAACTTGAAACATTTTTGCTAGTGGTCTCACCATTTTGATCCCCACTGTTATGTTGGTTATATAAGTATTACATGAGGACCAGTGGTGTATAGCGCTAAAAGAATTTGGTTCGTGAGTATCACTGGAGAATGAACAATTGTCTGCTCAGTCTAGCCTCTTTTCAGTTTTCTGATGGAACTTTTGGTTTTTCCAGTGGTCTCTTTCCATCCATTATAGCCCAAAGAGAATGTATATATTTTGCACCAGTGCCTTGATTTACTGTAAGTATTAAAAACGGTGTGGTAATCCTGCTTTTGTGGTAGCACCAGGGGTGCCAACCCAGGCATTTATTCAGTGCAAACAGTTTACATATATAGAAGCATTAAAGGCAGTTTACAGTTACAGTTGTCAATGTGGGAAAGTTCTCCTCGCAGCAGTCAGGGTCATGAACCACATTATGGTTGTTTGAGTTTTTGCTGTGGATTGCCTGTAGCCAATATCAGGTTCTTAAATGCCATATAAGACCACTTTTAGGATAGGGTATAATTAGTGAGAGCTGTAGCCCCCTACTTCTCCCCTGTTGTTATTGTCAAAAAGAAAAGTGGCAGCCCAGATGTTTGTCGACTGCAGAGAATTGAATGGGGAAGACTTGATCATTCCCCAGAACCATTGTTCCTAGATGCTGTAAGTGGAACCAGATATTACAACATTACATATAATCAGGTGGTGGTGGTCAAAGAGATATCGATAAAACTATGTTTGGCACACTTTGGTTATATAGGTTTTGTAGAATGACAGGTGGACTGTTCAATGCCAGGCATCTTGAACGAGGGTATTCTTGACGACAACAACAGGTTTTGGATGTCATGATGATGCCAGCAGAGGTCCATATGTTTTATATAGAAGACTGACAGCTTTGCCCTTTATGCTTCACACGTTGTGTTTTTTCATTTGTGCATGTAATGTGGAGACACCCTAGTCTGATCATGTGCCAGCCACAGACCCAACCCCCACCCAGAGAATTCCTGACACTCTTGTACCTGTCCCTGGCATTAGAGGTAATCCAGTGTATTCAACCTGAGACTGAAACTGGTACGAAACACGAGGCTATAGTAAGAGCACCACTAACCTTCTGGGGTTAACAGTGATGGCTTGATAACTAAGAAATGCAACTTCGCACTGGGAACCATGCTGTACTGACAGAGCCAATCTGGTTCCTAGTGTTGAGATTATCTGATTCATTTCCCACCCTGGCAAAGAAAGGGCTGTTGATTAGAGAGTTGTGTCCAGTAACCACTGTCCTGTAACCAACCCTCTGGGGTTCCTTGCCATTAAAAGTCCAGTCGTATGTTTTCCTGGCTCCCAAACTTGCTCCATACGATCTATTTGTTCTATGCATTTTCCGGTTGGAGTAAATGTGGATTCTCCATATTGTCTGGTGGTCACCAGGTGCAGGACGTCTGAGGCCATACTCATACTATGCCAGTTTGCCTTGTAAAAATAAACCATGTTGCTCAGGCACGGTTTGTGATCAAGCTATATGCGCACTTTCTCCCAACCCATGTCCGAGCCCAATCCTTAAAGCAGACATGAGCATGGTTCAGCCTAAGGTGCTTGGGCACGGTACAGAATGATCACACTAGTCAAACTAGCTGTCACATGACCAGACCAGGGATCCCCTCCCTGTTAGAGTACTACTTTGTCTGCTCTGAACTAATATCCTAATAATCCTCCATCCTAATAATAATATCCCTGAGGTAATCCTTAATTACATCACTGTGATAAATCTACTATGGTCCAAAATAAGACTCTACTCATACCTGGTTACTATGGGTGGTTAAATTTGTAATGCACCAGACCATAATGATAAATATACCTAGTGTACTATAGGATCTCCATCTACATATTAAAAATATGTAAGTGTAGACAAACTATATTTAAGTAATTCTGATTACTTTTACTGGTCTTTTATTCTGCAAATACTAAAAAATTCTAGAAGAGTTGCCTACTTGCTGTCCCAAATTTGTGATAAGCAAGTGAGATATATAACCCAGTTTTCTGACTCAGTGTGTCTGGCTCCCACTCAAGTTAGTCAGATGGGAGTTTTCGCCATGCGTATTGTTTTGGGGATGAGGCGCTTGGCCTGGGAAGAGCAGAAACGGGGGCTTTGGGGAGTTTAGCCCCTGGTGAGAGGCAGAGCCGTTAAACACAATGGCTCGGAGTCCTGCTTGTTCAGACATGAGTGCAACAGGTGAGGGAAGTCCCAGTGGCTCAGCAGGGGTCAAGCCAAAAACCACCGACCTCCATAGCACTCCAGCCCGAAACTCTGCAACATGGATGGGAAAACAGCAGGGCTCTCTACACTTCCCGCCCCTCCTGCTTAGGCTTCTTGCTTCATATGCACATAGACAAGGGCACACCCATCCCCTAACATTCACAAGGCACTCCCCTTTGTCTCAGCAGGCAGCTGTATACCTGCTTGAAAACCACGGAGAACCATTAAAATGTTAATAAAATAAGACTTGGGATGGGTGGACAAAACCTTTTTTTTTTTTTTTTTTTTTTTTTTTTTTTTTAAGAAAGTGGACTTCCTAAAAATTTGGAAGATTGGAATGGTGACCTTACAATATATACCATTTTTTGAAGACCGGATTCGTCACTCTGTTATCCTCTTTTCCCTAGATATTCATTTCAGTCTTTGTGAACTTTAGCATATCTTAGACATATCACCATGTTCCCCTTCTGGAAAAAATGGTTTCTTGGCTACTACCCTTCCAAAAACCCTATTCCTCTAAGCTTTTGACTGTAGAATGGTAAACTTGGCATCCTGATGAAGCTGCTCAGGTGTAAGGGGAGGTCATGTTAAATACTTGCCACTGTAGCCTAAGAATAACCTCATAAAGTTTCTTGTATTTTCTGGTTGTATTTTAATAGAGAGCAAGAAATAGTTATATATTATCACTATACTGTTGGTATATCTAATCTACTGGTGGCCTAAGACTTTTGCACAGTATATATGTATTGTTTTTGGATGGTAGACCTCTCAGCTCCTCTTGTTTTTCTGTATTCAGTGTAACTCTGTACATCTCAAGAATCCAAGTCTGTACTTTAACATTGAGTCAGCATGGTGTCTAGATCTGCATCATGAAAGAACAGATCTGTCATCGTTACTGCCAGGAGCTGCATGTCTGTTCTGACTCACAACAAAACTAGTTTGTAAACAGCCATAGAACAACTTTACCCCGGTCCAGTCCATCGAAATCACACTCACAGACGGTTAGATCTGACTTCTCCACACAGTGCCACACTTCAAACCTCGATCCTTTGGCAGAACAATGTATACCATACAGCTGTGACATTTGTCTTCGGTCCTATCTGCATTCTAACACACGTAGATACAAAGCAGCGTTGGCATCCCATGTCAGAGCTCAAGTGTTTGTTTTTTAGCAGGAGACTTTCTAAAAAGTCTTTTGGAGATTAAAACTGAGCAGAAGCTCTCGTTGTGTCTCTAGCCTGAGGCAAAACAGGAACCTTTACACTCTCAGTCTGCAGTCACGCAACCCTGCATGACAGGCATGTACACACAGTGCCAGCGGTGCCTCTCTGAATATTCTCTGTTTACTCATTTACTTACAGTATTGTCCAGATGTTGTGATAGGCACCTTGGGATTAGAATTTGTGATATCGTCGTTCATAATGGAGCAACAACAAGGCCCTTAGCATTAACTTGTCAAGGTTTTTTTTTTTTTTTGATCCCCAGGAAAGCTGATTTTAATTATACAGATTGGAATATGGGTCAAACAATTCAGGGTGTGTTGAAGGAATAGGCACTGAAACTACCATACCGAAACCTGCAGTATGGTAAAGTTTTGACATGAGGGATAACATTTGAAAAACTGCTGAGAATATAACGAGGTGAATCTACAGTACAGGTGAGCACCATTTAATGACAGCATTGCATTCTGTGAAACCGAAATGGCTGTTATGCACTATAAATGGTCTCAAATGTTTGTTTTAGGCTATGATAATGTAAATATAGAGGACATTTTCACAAGAAACGTGAAGGTTTGCTCTGCAAACAATATGTAAATGCATTAGAGATACCTCTGAAAAATCAGCGATCTCCCTAACCTATAACTATATAAACTGGTTCACATTCAGTATACTGGTTTCGAGGGGACAAACAAAGGAGTACTACTTTTGAGAGGAGAACGCTATTTACAAATTAGCATAGAGTCATCCACACAAACAGGAGTATCTTGTTCTTTATTCTTCTTCTTCTTTGGGCTTTTCCCTTTTAAGCGGTCGCCATGGCGAATCATCCTCCTCCATCTCACTCTGTCCTCACACCAGCTACTTCCATGTCCTCTCTAACTACGTCCATATATCTCTTCTTTGGTCTTCCTCTTCATCTTTTCCCCTGAAACTGCATTTCTAACATCCTTCTACCAATATACTCACTGTCCCTCCACAGGACATGTCCGAACCATCTCAGTCTGGCCTCTCTAATTTTATCTCCTCATTGTTTAACCTGTGTTGTACCTCTGATGATCTCATTCCTGACTTTATTCATCCTTGTCACTCCCAAGGAGAACCTCA
>JAVSBU010000022.1:6727327-6737424 GCA_033118015.1 Loricariichthys derbyi
CATTGTTCACAGCTAAAGAGTGTTAAATAAAACTTTGGTGGTGATTAATGGTTTTTGTGTTAGGTTAAGAGCAGTTAAAATAGGTCGGTCAAATTTGACCGGGAAGACTAAAGTAACGGGTGTGGAATGAAGACGACAGGAGGGTTAATGTTATTTCAATTTTTGACATTAAATACATGACATCTTATTCATTTAATTAACCTTATTTAGTTCTGAGTCATTCAGTGGACATCGCCACTGAATTATTGCACTTAAATAATTTTTGCTTCATTAAACTAAAGGACTGAAAGAGTTTTCAAAGTTTCAAGATCAGTGTTATGAGCAACACTAAGAAAATTTGCCAAACTTTGGGGTAGGCCCCCTATTTACTGATATACAGTACATCTCATTCTTTCAGGAAAATAAATAGATGATAAAAGGAGGTCACTTTCTTAAATAACAATACTTCAGAGGCATCAATTTTTAGATTGACCCTGGGATACTTTTTTCCTCTTCTTTTTCTTCTTTTGAGCAAAACTTTTTTATCTATGACCGCAAATCAGAAAGATTTGTGGTGATATGGAAAAATGCAAATAAAAAACCTGCAGTGTTTTTTATATTTTTTATATTATATATTTTTTATATTATATTTTATATTTTTTATATTTACTTTGCCTTTTATTTCATTGCAGACAACATGAGCCCAAGATATTTCATGTTTTCTCTGTTGAACTTCATTTAATTTTTTAATAAACATCCATTCCTACATTTCAGGCCTGCAGCACAAGTTGGGACAGATGCAAATTAAGGCTAGAAATTAAGTAAAAGATAAAACGAAATAACAATATGATTTCAAACATGTGATGTCAACAGGTGGTTGGAATCATGATTTGACACAAAAGCAGTATCCACAAAAGTATTGAGTCATTGAGGGGCAAAATTTGGCAGAGGATCTCCAGTTTATCAAAAAATGAGTGAAAAAATTATTGAAATATTTTAAGACAATGTTCCTCAAAGCATAGTTTCAGAATTATGTGCATATTTAAGTCCTAACTTTTTCTGATTAGCCTTTTTTTACAATATGTTGCTAAAAAATGCATGGACGTTCCTGGAAAATATGCCATGTTGATGGCAGTTAGTTTGTACATTTTCTGCATTAATGCTGAGATCACAGAAGTGTAAATGGCCAATCTCACAGCCTGACAGATCCTCTTGTTTGGACTTGTTGCTGATAGCAGTCCGGATGGTCTTTTCGTCTTTGGTCTGGAGCACATGGTGACCATTTTTTACAAAAAAAAGACCTAGAATACTAATTCATCTGACCACAATACACATTTCCACTCTTTGATGGTTCATCCTAGATGTCTCCAAACCTAGAGAAGTCATCACTGCTTCTGGCCAAAATTAAAATAAGGATTTTTATTTGTACAGTACTGTTTTAAGTGGCATTTGTGAATGTAACTCTATATTCTAGTGCTTGACAATGGGTTGCCATAGTAATCCCTTGACCATGTGGTTTGCTAATGTTTGTTCTTGATGTAGTGCTGTCTGAGGGATCACGGGAGTTCAATTTAGGCTTGTGCCCTTGCCCACTGAAATTCCTCAGTTTTTCTTTGTAGAACATTGTTTTTAAATATTTCACAAATGTTTGCATGCATTTGTTGACAAAATGCCGATCCTCTGTTCATCTTTGCTCATCAAAGTCTGCTTTTGTACCAAATTACAATTATACATATCAGTATATTTTTAACGTACATTTTAGCTCTAAACTGCCCCATCCCAATGTTTTTGGGATTACAGGTCTAAAAGACAGGAATGGATATTAACAAATGAAATTAAGTTGACCAGAAAAAAATGATGATGAAGTATTTTGGTTTCACGCTATATTCAATTAAATAAAAGTCAAAGTAAATTTAAGAAACATTTGCATTTTCTATACCATCCCAACTTCTGATTTGGGGTTGTACTACAGACACTTAGACCACATACACTTAGAGCTTATCAAGCTTATTTTGTATTCTCTCTGATTTCAGTTTTGCTTAGTTTATTGTGATTTAAATCATTTCTCCTCATACTTCTCTAATACAGGCAGTTTTTAGAGGCTCTAGAGGATCTCAGAGAAGCCATGAATTTGTGTCCCAGTAACCGTGAGATTATACGCCTTCTGCAGCGTGTTGAGGAAGAGTGCAAAAAAGTGGCCCAAACAGAGGAACCTGATCTTGAGCCCCCAGCATCACCAACCCCTTCTCCTTTAAATGTGGAGGAGGAAGGGCCACCTCATCACAGCCCACCCCATGAACCAAGGCTGGATGACATGGAACCAGTGCAGGATCTTTTTGAAGATGATGCCTTTCTAGAACAGGAGGTGGAGGGCATGTCCATTGGCCTTCCTGCTGAAAATATTAATCAATCCAGTCTGCATATTTCCCACAGCCCCCCACCCATCTCTCCCATTCCTCTAGCACGAGAACAGGCCTTTGAGTTCTATCCAAATCCAACTTCCTCCACCTACAACTCCACATCTCCTTGTGTCTCTCCCACACACCAAAGCTCCCATTACCAGCACAGTCCTCCATATACTTCTCCCACTCACCAAGCATCCTATTGCTTCAGTCCACTCTCTCTGAGCAGTGGGGGACAGGGGATAGAATACCAGAGCCCCCCACCATCACCTCATTGTCATACAAAGCCATACAGAGTCAGCCCCCCTATGGACAGTGTGTGCCTCTACCGTTCCCAATCAGGATCTCCAGTTCGCTACCAGCAGGAAAATTTGCCCAGCCACCCTAAATCACCTCGGTCCAAAATGAGCAGCCAGCGGTCCTTCCATCTCCAGTCACAAGCATCTCAGTGCTCTCAGTCCTCACAGCACCACCAGGCACAGGTTCGACTACAGTCTTCTGTGGCCCAGATTGTACGCACAAATCAATCCGGGGGTGGTATCTATGGCCAGCTGGCCCACCCACTCAGCAGCAAATACCAAGGAAGCTCCATGGACATAGATCATGAGAGGGAGCGAGAGGTTCAGTTGGTATACCAACCATCTTTGGATGGAAGGTCAGTATCTCAGATGCAGTCCAGCTTGAGTGTGGGTGGTTTGTGCCATCACGGGGGACGACTTGGGTCTGGAAGTGTCCTTGAATCTGCTTTGGGAAAAGAAGCCCCTCACCGTCCTGCTTCAGCCTACCACTCTGCAACTGGAGGCCTTGGAGGAATGAATTTTAACCAGACACCTCAGATAAGTCATAGCCAGTCAGGAGCTTACTATCCTGTCTCTAACCATGAGCTAGAGAGGGGCACAGTGGCATCCTCCATACACCCATGTCAGATTGGTTCACCTGAGATCCAGCATCTGGTTCGACGGCCTATCAGTGCCAACACAGGGGAGCTGAAGCAGCACATGTCTACTCCTAGACCCTTAATACATTCTCAGAGTGTGGGTCTGCGCTTTTCTCCCTCCAGCACCAATATCTCTGTCTCTGGTGCAAATCTATCTTCCAGCTTCAGGTCGTCATCTTCCATAGCCCAAATGGAAATCCCGCTGCAAGTGGCATATGACCGTAGTTTTGATGAGCCGTCCTCACTGTCACCCTCACAGAGTGGGTACCCCAGTGAGCCAACCCGTTCCCGGACAACTCCCTTCATGGGAGTCATTGATAAGACAGCTCGGACTCAGCAGCAGTACCTACACCAGCCTTCCCGCGCCTGGCAAGTCACATCCTTGGACAATGTCATAACCAGCCCTATGTCACCTGGAAATCTGATCCACCAGGCATCTACAGCCTCCTCCTACAGTCCACCCACTTCTTTAGGCAACATTGCCTACTACAACAAGACCAACAATGCCCAGAATGGACATATGCTGGAGGATGAGTACTATTCCCAGCCACAGCCTTCATCCCTGGGAAAACTATCAAATGGTGGGGCCCGTGATAGAGACCTCCTAGAGCGGGTCAGTCAAGTACCAACATACCAGGATGTGAAAGTGGCACGAACAATGCCTGTGATGCAGGCCTACCAGGAAAATATGTACCGTCAGCTCTCACGTGAAGCCCGGCAAGGGCCCACCTCACCCATCTTACCAAAGAGACCCTTTGTAGAGTCAAATGTGTAAAGGATGTGTAATGATATTTGAGAGTGTATTTATGTGTTGGTGGGCCAGTTTATTATAATAAATAGGAAGCCGAAAACTCATAAACAAAGTCATTATTTAATGCCTTATTTTAGTAATGATAGCTCATAGATAAAAAAATATTACAAGCTATTAATTGTTCTTTAGGTCTGCACATTTTATGAAACCATATTCCACAACATCCCTGAAGAAACTGAAGAAACAAAAACACACAGGCAGGTTGAGGAACACTATTTGTCTGTTCCTGTTTGTCTGAGTATGAATAGGGGTCAGGAGCAAATAAGAATTCAGAAGTCACTTTATGAATATGCATGCTCAGTTGTAAAATCCATCAGCAATTACAAACAATCAAAGCCCTCAGTCAAAGTCATATTTACATGTATTCCTATAATGCCACCTTACAATAGAACATAAATGAAAAAGAACAGCTTTACAACAATTTATGCAGACAGTCCCACTTGATCATGCCTAGGGTGACAATGGGAAAAAAACTAGAGAAGACCATGATTCAGAAAGGTACTCAACCTTCTTGGGCAGCCTAGAAGTTTTATGTAATAATTAAGTTAAATTACTTTATTATATCAAGCTCAGGCTTACAGGAATGCTAGGCCCTCCAAACTATAGAAAGTTGGATTGCACAGTTGTCTAATAAGAAAAAGACTCAAATCTAACCAATAAGTTGTAGTCTGGATTTTTAGTTGCATACTTTAAAACAAGGCTTAACAAAAATGACTACACAATAAAAATAGAAGGGGACAATTTTGTTTTTAAATTTAACTTAGAAGAGGCTCTATCAATCTCACTCTTCAGTCTCTTTTCTCATGAATTATAGTAATTTAGAAATTTTTCATTTGTAACAGCATTTTAGCTTTAGTAAATTTACATTAAATTTAACTTGAACTTTTCACTGATATTTTTCTAACTTTGCTGCACTGTCTAAATGAGTGGATTAGATAAATGTGAATACATTCTCCATATGGGTGTGGGGAATGGTTTATTGTTGTTTTTTTGTTTTTTTTAATAAGTACCAAACAAATACTGGGAAGTTATTTATTCACCTAAAAATTAAAATAACAATTCCTTGTTCTTGGTGCAATTCTTATAAAAGGCTCCTTTATAAAGCACAAGAGAAGGTAGACATTGTAAAATTGTAACTATTTAAAAGTGTTTTAATAAGCTATGAAAACATCTATAGAATAGACTTTATAAAGCGCATTGCTGTATATACTGGCCCAAATGTGTTTATGCCTAATCAATTCATTACTCTTATCTCTACAGGTCTTTTAACTGTTCTACAGTTAGAGATAACATTCAATAACCAAAGCTGCAAATGTTTAACGAAACACAACATTTGGACTGGGATGTCTAAAAACCAACCTCATGTCAGACATACAGACCAAGGGTAAAGAGCATCCAAAAATAGTGTAGAGATGTCAAATGACCTCCACATGAAGTACCAAAAAATACTAACTTTTTTTAAAACGTCGGGAAAAAAATGTTCTCTGCAGTGGAAGTATACAAACTGTGTCAGTGCTCAAATATTATTACTGATAATAGCCTTTAGAGAGCTAATGTCAAGAAACTTAAGTTTTTTCAAACCTTAACCTATTCTAGTGTAGAGAATTGGTAGTGGCTACAGTGGCACTTGAAAGTTTGTGAACCATTTAGAATTTTCTATAGTTCTGCATAAATATGATCTAAAACATCATTAGATTTTCACACAAGTCTTAAAAGTAGATAAAATGAAACTAGTTAAACAAATGAGACAAAATATTATACATCAACATTTATTTATTGAGGATAATGATCCGATATTACATATTAGTGAGTGGCAAAATTGTGTAAACATTTACAGCATCTGGTGTGATTGTTCCTATGCTGGAATGCAGTGTTTTCCTTCCTCCAAACACAACACTTTCTTTTAAACCAAAGTTCTATTTTGGTCTCATCCATCCACAAAACATTCTTCCAACAGCTTCTGGCTTGTCCACATAATCTTTAGTTATTTTTGGAGAGCAATGGCTTTCTCCTTGTAACCCTGTCATGCACCATTGTTTTTTTCTGTATTCTTCTGATGGTGGACTTAATCCCTTACATCTCTTTAGAGATGTAACCTTTAGTAACTTTTTCCAGCCTGATGAGCATCAACTGAGGTCCTCAAAAATCTCTTTTGTTCATGCCATGATACACTTCCACAAATGTGTTGTGAAGAGCAGACTTTGATATTTATCCCTGTTCTTTAAATAAAACAGGTTGCCCACTCACACCTAATTGCCAATCCAGAGACATCTGACTCTAACTTCACTTGCAAATGAACTGCTAATCCTAAAGGTTCACATACTTTTGCCACTCACTAATATGTAAGACTGGATCATTTTCCTCAATAAATAAATGACCAAGTATAATATTATAACAATATGTATGAGAACACAGATGAGCATGG
This sequence comes from Loricariichthys derbyi, assembly GCA_033118015.1. Taxonomy (NCBI): domain Eukaryota; kingdom Metazoa; phylum Chordata; class Actinopteri; order Siluriformes; family Loricariidae; genus Loricariichthys; species Loricariichthys derbyi. The sequence goes on from JAVSBU010000022.1 coordinate 6,733,882, forward strand.
ATGTACACAAAATAATGGTTTATTATACACACCGACGAACTGAGAAATGAAACCAAACCGCTCACAAACAAAAATAAACAGGACATGATAACACAGACTAGAGGGGCTAAGAAATAAAAATACAGATCAGGGTCAAAACCAGAGCAGAGCAAACAACGGCAGAAGGGCTAGGCAAGAATCGGAAATGAGGAAATAATCAAACGTCAAAAACCAGTAGTACTCACAATAGAACGCATAATTGCACACAGGTAAACAGGCACAATACTTCACGAGGAGGCTATGCGAATACGGCGTTTAAATACCCCTCAGAACTCCGGAGACCTGGATCTTCTCCTGCGTGCCGATACATCACTCGGGGTGACGTGCCCCGCTGTTGCCTGTCGGGACTTGTAGTTTGCAGGAGCGACCACAGAAGAGTTGTTGCCAGGCATGACAGTACCCCCCCAAAGAGTCCAGGATGGGCGAGGAACGAGGCTGCCATGACTACCACCACCAACTCCGGTTACGTTGCTGAGAGGGTGAGACCCAGGGCTGTCTGGACCCCTGACTGGATGGGTTCTCCTTGGTCGACCCCTGGGAAAGAACCTTCTCTCAGTACGGTCATTCCTGTTAGATTCTCTACGTGGTCTTGCCTGCTGTGAAAGTCGGCTCTGAGACCTGGGTCTAGGATGTCTCTGGCAGGGACCCATTGGCATTCCTCGGGTCCGTAATCCTCCCAATCGATAAGGTATTGCATCCCCCCTTCTCTCCGTCTCGAATTCAGTATTTGGCATGTTGTGTAAATCGGGGTGCCTTCCAGTTCCAGACGTGGTGGTGGGGCCGACCCGGGCGACACCTCGTCCAACAGCCCTGGCATGACAGGCTTGAGGAGAGACACATGAAAAGCGTCAGACATACGATATTGTGCGGGGAGGTTAAGCTTATAAGACACTTCATTGATTTTCTTAACAATTTCTAATGGGCCGATGAATTTAGAGCTTAGCTTGCATTTGCCCTCCTCAAACCTGAAATCCCGGGTTGACAGCCAGACCCTGTCTCCTGGCTGATAGGAGGGGTTTTCAGCTCTGTGCCGATCTGCCAATATCTTTTGTCTTTTGATGGCCTTATATGTTTCGACGTATCTCCTCTCATACCTGCTCGCTTTTGTTCATCCAGTCATTGATGGCTGGGACATTGGTGACCACCCCAGTCCAAGGTGCGAGAGGGGGTTGAAAGCCTAAAATACATTGAAAGGGTGTTATGCCCATGGAAGCATTACGCATTGAGTTCTGTGCTATTTCCGCCCATACCAAATACTTGGACCAATCAGTTTGGTTATTCTGACCATTGGACTGTGGATGCTATCCGGAAGTAAGGCTCACCCCGAGGTGTTCAAAAAAAGTGGACCAAACCCTAGAGGTAAACTGGGAGCCCCTGTCCGACAGGATATCTTCTGGGATACCGAAATTACGGAACACATATAAAAATATTCAGCAGTTTCAGCGGTCTCCCATACAGTGAGGGTTCCTTTAAAAGGAACAAATTTCAAACCTTTGGAAAAATGGTCCACTAGTGTAATGATGGTATTATTTCCATCCGACAGGGGAAGGTCAGTAATGAAGTCAACTGCTACGTGTGACCATGGGCGCACTGGAACCGGCAATGGTAACAGTTTTCATGCAGGCAGTGTCTTGGGCATTTTGCTTTGAGCACAGACTGAGCACAATGCCACAAATTTGTGAATGTCCCTACACATCGTCTCACACCAGTACCTCTTCCCGATAAATTGTTGTGTCCGTGTCTCCCCTGGGTGGCCAGAGGAAAGGGAGGAATGTGCCCAGGTTATCAGTGCCGTGCGATGTGGAGGGTGAACATAGACTTTATCGGGTGGACATTGTTTGGGTCTGGGCTGTTCCTATAAGGTCTGCCCTATAGCCTCGTCTAGTTCCCATTGGATGGCGTTGATATGTACAGATAGAGGTAGGATGTTCTCTGGTTCTCCGAAAACGTTGTGGATGTCTCCTTCTGGATAGCTTTGTGAGAGGATGTCGGCCTTTATATTCTTCGATCTGGGTCTGTATGTGATACTAAAATGGAATCTGGCAAAAAATAACGACAACCGCGCCTGATGAGGGTTGAGCCGCTTGGCCCTTTTTAAGTATTCCAAGTTCTTATGATTGGTGAGCACCGTGAATGGATGTTTGGCTCCCTCTAGTCAATGGCGCCATTCCTCTAAAGCTAATTTATGTTCAGCCGGTGACAACTTATGGGAAAAAAATCGATCGGGTATAATTTTTCAGGGTCACCCTGTCGTTGGGACAGAACTGCCCCTACCCCGATCTCCAATGCATCGACCTAGACAACAAAGGGTGTCTCTGGGTCAGGGTGATTGAGGATAGGTGCGGTTGTGAATGACCTTTTGAGGTCTTTAAATGCTGCGTCAGCCTGGTCAGACCAACGCAGTTTCCGGGGATTGTAATAAGGCCGTGATTGGGGATGCCACCATACTGTAGTTGCAGATAAACCTTTGGTAAAAGTTAGCAAACCTTAATAATTTTGTAACTCCTTAATGTTATCAGGTACGGGACAATTGGTAACTGCCTCCACCTTCTTGTCGTCCATGATGTTACCCCCCGTGCTGATGTAGTACCCTAAGAACGACACAGCCTGTAGGTGGAACCTGCACTTCTCCCCCTTGATGAACAAATGATTTTCTAGTAAATTTTTCAGGATGGCCCGAACCTGCTGAATGTGACTGGGTAAATCAGGGGAGTAGACCAAAATATCGTTGATGTAGGAAATTACAAATTTGCCTAACATCTCTTGGAGAACGTCATTGATAAGGGCCTGGAATACCGAAGGGGCTACAGATAGGCTGAAAGGCATCACTCTGTATTCATAATGTCCTCAGTTTGTGATGAAGGCAGTTTTCTACTCGTCTCATTCTTTCATGCAGATAAGGTTATACGCGCTTCGGAGGTCTAATTTGGTAAAGTACCTAGCTCCTCTCAATTGTTCGAAAGACGCTGGGACCAGTGGTAAGGGGTAAGGGTATCTTTTAGCCACCTCATTTATCCCTCTGTAATCAATGCAAAGGCGAAGACCTCTGTCCTTCTTTTTTACAAAAAAGAAGCCTGAAGCCACGGGAGAAGTAGAGGGTCTGATGAACCCTTGTTTTAGGGCCTTGTCAATATATTCATTCATGGCTCTCTCCTCTTCTTGTGTTAGCGGGTAAATCCCCCTCCAGGAGGTCTATGGAGCAGTCATATGAGTGGTGTGGGGGCAGTTTAGTGGCTCTCTTTGTAGAGAACACCTCCCGAAGGTCCTGATATTCGGGAGGGATGACTACCTCATTGCTGGTGGTAGGGCTCTCCACGGAAGTAGCATTGATGTGCAGTACTGGTTGTTTGATGAACTCCGTGTAACACTTCTTGGACCAGGCTTCTATCTTCTGGTCTCCCCAAGATATACGGGGGTCATGTTGGCCCAGCCATGGAAGGCCGAGGATGATGGGGAATGCTGCGTAGGTGAGAATGAATAGTTGTATCTTCTCTGAATGGCAGG
>JAVSBU010000022.1:6757204-6772565 GCA_033118015.1 Loricariichthys derbyi
TCTCTCTCTCTCTCTCTCTCTCTCTCTCTCTCTCTCTCTCTCTCTCTCTCTCTCTCTCTCTCTCTCTCTCTCTTCCTATCTCTTTCTACAGTTCTATTGATCACTAACATATTGAATAATGCATATTTTGTTGTTAACCAATTCAAACTGAGCCATATGTTTGAAATCGATGACTGAATTCTTATGTTCAAACATTTTTATTAAATTAAACACTGATAATGCACTGAATGAATCCTAAATGACTATGCTGCTGACATGAAACAGTAATGATGGTTATAATGTAGGATTATGAAGTGAACCTAATAATAATGGTTGTATAGGTACTCTCCCAATGATAACAGATGGAACAACTGAATTTTTTTAATATAATTTTAATATGTTGGTGATAAAAAAATAAAAATTAAAAAATTAAAAAATAAAAAAAAAAGCAAATGCATATGACCATGGAGGAAAGCTCTGTGAATCCGTATGGTTAAGAGGTCACCCTCCACTTTAGCTTAATTTAATCAGACCTCACTTTACAATGAAAACATCCATTAGCAGGTAAATGGCAGTTTCAACTGCTGCATGCACTTAAATTACAGTATATCAGAAAAAAGATGGATTGGTCTTAAAAACAAGAGATTTGTGTAATGGCATGTCATCGGTTAGCACTGGTAAGTATTGATTTGAAAATAATGTTCTCACACAACAACTTTTCTTATCAAAATACTAAATTCAAAGTCACTACAGGCTACTGAACTGTATGGGTGATTTCCAGCCCTGATCCTCTTCCTTGCACATTTTCATCTCCAATACATGAATGTGTGTAAAAGCACAGAAAAACATGTGCAGTGCAAGATTATTTCAGGTCCAGATTTAGAAATCAGTGACATATAGTTGAAATCTGGTAAAAGTATCAGTTCCCTGACTGACTGCATCCATCCAGATCTTGCTACAGTAGGTTCAAACATGGAAATGAGCAGCAGGCCCTGCATACAGCCTTAATTCACTGGTAGAGAATTCCAGCTCATCAGTTAAAAAAAAAAAACACTCAAATCGTCCACGTTGTACTGTAGATGGATTCTCGACATGGTTTTATTCTTTCTTGGCGAAGGAGGGTCTCTCTCTCTCTCTCTCTCTCTCTCTCTCTCTCTCTCTCTCTCTCTAGAGAACATGTTAAAGATGTTGAGCGCCTCCCAAACACTCTTGCTGATATAAAAGAGGGATGATGTGTGTGTTTGGCCAGTAGGGAGTGTGTGCTGGGGTCTGGGCTTGGAGTTATAACCTCAACGTGTATGATTGGCGCCTGTAGGAACTAAAGAAACACTCTTCCCTCAAAGAGTCTACATGTCTAACATTTAGACATGTTCAGCTTTGTGGATGTTCGGTTAGGGCTTTTGCTCGCGGTCACCGTGCTCGTGGTGAGAGGACAGGGGGAAGATGACAGTGAGTATCGCCTGCTTTTGATTCCTATGTATTATTATTCCAAGGACAATTGTTTTCCTCATCAATTATTTTGCTCTGTACGGTTTTATGGGCCTTTTCCATCGTTTGAGCGTCGTTAAATAGGCGCGCTTAAATAGGAGCGTCTGTGATGGAATGTATCCAGCTGTTCTTATAACGAGCGCAAAACTCTGAATTCTCTCCTGCTTAGTACCTGAACAATGTCCCGAGTCCAATCGAAAGGAAAAAGCACAGCTTTGCCTTCCTGAGGGAGGCTATTCGTGCGTGCAACAGATGTGCAACATCTGGACTGCAAGATCTGGAACTCGATAATGAAATGAAAAAAAAAACAATCAAACAAGGACTCGATAAAAGAAAATACTTAAACAATACTTAAAAAACTTAGACAATACATGACGAAAGCAGCCATGTCCTGTTTCTGAGTTAATTCTTAGAGGATGCTGTAATTTGGGCGTAGTGGTAATGAGTTTCTGATCAAATGGCGACCTCATCTGGTGGACTTGTGTTTTGCACGCAGCTGTCTGGGTTTTTTTTTTTTAATGGGCGGAGTAAATAACCGACACGCCCATTTTAAACTCATTCCTTTTAAAGGATGTTAGTAACTCCTACTGAACTTCTGACTATTATGCAAAATGGTACAATAATTAAAACTATTTAAACACAATAATGATATATGATTTATATAACCTATTATGATTTATAGTGGATTGTCTTGCACAAGTTCTGGCATTGCATTTTAGTCACATGTAAGTAATCTATTTTGTGTGCACAGACCTTGTTTGCACTGAGTGGTTTATTCATTCCTGAACACGTGATGTAAATATTCCAGATATAGATGTGTAGAATGATGTACATTAGAGGGATGAAACACAACAATCTTCTTCCAATAATCTTATTAATCTGATTATATCAGAACTACACTGGTCTTAAACATTTCATTTATTTAACTAAAAGGGCTAAAACTGCTAGATATGCTTTGGCTCATTGTATTTTTCACAGGCTGTGTCCGTTTAATGCACGAATAAGGAACGTAGATCAATTTTATGACCTTATTGTCTGGTGTTTTATTTTAGGCTACGGTAGCTGTACATTAGATGGTCAGTCATACAACGACAGGGATGTCTGGAAACCTGAGCCATGCCGGATTTGCGTGTGTGACAGCGGAACCGTCATGTGCGACGAGGTGATTTGTGAGGATATACCGGATTGCGCCAATCCAGAAATCCCTGAAGGAGAATGCTGCCCTGTCTGCCTCGGTATAATTGCCACTTCTCTGCTTTCTTGCGGCTGTGCTAGTTTTATGTCGCCCTCTAGCTGAATTTTGTTTGCCTGGTCTTGGAAATATCAAAGCAAAGTGGGGAGTTTCTCCTCTACTGGCAGATGGAGACTCGCACGGTTTGGGACAGAGTATTGTGGATGTACCATTTATGAAGTACTTTCAGTGCACAAATACTGACTTTATCTATCTGTTATTGTGCATAAACTGTCAGCCCCTTGTTCCCTCTCAACCACCAATGGAAAACAACCAGTATTAGAATCGCCTCAAACCAGTTATCATTTAATTTTTGGCAAAACTCAGCAAAGCAGTGTCACTGACAAAATATTAGTGTGTGCTTTGCAGAGACACGTGTAATAGGCATAAGGAGCGATGCTAAGACTGTTCAAATTCTGTACACTTAATTGGCAATTTCGGGAACAAATAAGGCTATACAAGCCAACCACCATAGTAGATACACCTTCTACGTTAAGGTAGATTTTATAGCTCACCTTTTACTTACACAATAAGTGTTAATCATTCTGTAGCCCTTTATCAGTGATCTGTGTTTAATATTAGGTTTGATATTTTTGGTTCACTCGTTGTTCTGCACAATCCAGTTATACACAATTCTCCAGCAAAGCTGCATGGTCTCATTTGATCATACCACCATCTCAAACACTTCAGCACTAGCCTGTCAGTGTCAGTGCTGTGCTGAAAATGGTCCACCCTCTATTACAGACACATTTATGGACCAATAATATTTAGTGAGTGGTGGTCACTTTTTAGGCATGGAGGATAATAATGGCTGACAAATTACATTGGAAACGTTTGTCCTCAGCCTGTGTTATATCTACAAATTGCACATGGAGTTTGTTCATAAATTTGAGGTACATATACATTACTTTTTATTGAGATTGCCCTTTCAGTTTAGTGAATAAGAGAATAAGATTTCATAGCCATCTCTGACATTTGTTTGAGGCAATTTATAATCTTTCTTATAATCATCTTGTAATTCCTCAATCATATAAGAGAACTTATTTGTGAACCATAGACAGACAAACCACTAATCAAAAACTGATTTTTTTTTTAGATGATACAACTTTCCCACCCCCAACTGACTCTACGGTGAGTAACAAGACCACAAATCTTTTATCTCTCAGTAAATGATCAGTTTTAAAAAATATCTTAGACAAATTTGATGCACCATAATTTACAGTAACTAAATTGATGCAAAGCTTGTGTATAAAATAAACTCAAGACAATTCCAATATTCTTAATTAAAAATATTTTAAGTGCGTTTTAACTCATGATGACATAAATCTGTTTGGGTTTTTTTTTTTTTTCAGGTCAATGGGCGCAAGGGTCCTCGTGGACCTAAGGGTGACAGGGTGAGAAATAATTTCCTTCTATGTCTCTTGCAAGTTTTTCAGAAATTCTTTAGGTTTTGCACATAGTTAACTTGTCTGTAACTAAACTAATGCACAGCAGTTTAAGATATTCAAGTGACTGCACATGAACCTTTACATGTAGCTTTGATGTCTTTTACAAGGAGTTATATGTGGCAGTTATCTATTGAGCTGACTACACAATACAATAACATAGTAGCTGTTATTATTTCTCCAAGAAGTATATTTTATTATAAGAAAGACAGATGACACAGTAAACTGTTGCTGAATTAATGGTTGCTGTGTGATCAGTTACACTTCACAAGACCTTTGACCTTCACCATATGATATTAGTTGTGGAACTAGTTTATACTTCACTGTTAATATTTAAATATAGGTTCACCCTATGTTGTGTACTCATTTTATGAACACAATTAACCATCACTTTTTTTATATTATTGATACATGTTTAATTGAGTCATAAACTTTAGTTAAGTAAGCAATCAGTTTGTCATTCTCAGTTATTTTAAGGTTGATTTGCCATTCTTATTTGAATTTGCGTTTGGTTTGCTAGGGTCCTGATGGGGTTCCCGGTAATGATGGCATTCCTGGACAGCCTGGACTTCCTGGACCTCCTGGCCCTCCTGGACCCCCTGGCCTCGGTGGAGTGAGTACCTCACTTTATAAATTTAGGTCACTGATTGGAGGAACTGGCAAACAATGTAGACAGAACCTATTATAAATGGCAAAATAAGGCAAATCCTTAACAGCTGTGCCCTAGCATCTGGGTTGCCGTAGCAGTCAGAGCAGGTGACCAATGGTGTCAGTACATGTCAATACAACTAGTCAATGTCAGTGCAGAATGGGGCAAGAGGACATACATTTATTCACTGTTGATACCCAGTACTATACATTAAGGAAGAGACTACATGTATTCCTCTTCATTTTAAGTTTAATTAGACGATCCAATCCAGTTATAGCTGTTATTGTAAGTAATAACCATGTAAGAGATTTTGCCATACAACAATAGTTTAACTATAATGGATTTCATAAGAACTTATTGCATCTCCCTTTAAACCAGCACCAGTGAGGTAGACAGCACCTTTATTCCTTCTGCTGGCAGCAAACTCACAAAATCATTTCATGCAGAGTTTGTAGGTTTGAGCTAATTTTTTCTGTCCTTTTATAGAACTACCTGCCTCAGGTCTCCTATGGTGGGGAGAAGTCCAGCGGCCCAGCTGTTCCTGGACCAATGGTAAAAGAACTTCTTCCAAATTTCCCCCATCTTCTTTGCCCCCACTGCACCTGTCTCTTTGCCATCTCTTTCTATCTCTCATTTTCTCTTCTATCTCCAAGTGTTAATAATGTGACAAGACTCCCTGTTTTACTTTTCACATTTTCAGCTACTATTGTTGTAACACTTTTTTGTCTTTAAAGCATTATTCTGTTTCTTTCTGCGTTCCCCTCCATTAGGGCCCAATGGGTCCCCGTGGTACTCCTGGACCTGCAGGTTCTATGGTAAGTTTTTTCAGTACATTCCAATACCTAGTGAACATTTTACATGTCTTAGTTTCATAGTTCATAACAATTGTTCACCACTGTTAAATTATAAATGTCATGCTAGATAAAGGTCAGCTATGATTGAGATTGTAGTGGAAACAACAATTTTAGTAACAACAATTCCCTAATCTTTACTCTCTCTTTGTCTCTCAGGGCCCTCAAGGATTCACTGGCCCTGCCGGTGAGCCTGGTGAGCCCGGCTCTCCTGTAAGTATTCAGTTCCTTGCATTGAATATATTACACCATTCTATGGGCTCGATATATAGTATCTCACACTCTCATCTGACATTGTTGTTTTTTTCATCTAGGGTCCAATGGGTGGCCGCGGCCCTATGGGACCTCCTGGAAAGAACGGAGATGACGTGAGTCCAAACTGATCTCTAAACATGTTTTGTGATGTTGTTTGTGTAACTCAAATGAAAACATATGTTCCAAAATTTTTTATTACCATTTGTTACCATTTCCATACCTTTGTTACTTACACTTCTCTTATCTTTCTAGGGTGAGGCTGGCAAAGCTGGTCGCCCTGGTGAACGTGGAGCTGCAGGTGCTCAGGTCAGTAGTCTTTCTTACAATTGCACTTCCACCATCCATTCATCCTCACAATGCACTGATTGATTATAAACCAATGAAGTACCTTCATGCACACATTTGTTGGTATCAGTCAAAATCAGTCAAACTCACAACTCTAAACTGCGATATGTGTGTCACAATAAGTGCTACATTTATTCACACCAGGCCACATGACCTTTAAGGAAAAATAAATTTATTATGTTACTCAACTTATGTTAACAGCAATCACATATCTTTTGTAGGGAATTCGTGGTATCCCTGGAACCCCAGGACTTCCTGGCATCAAGGGACACAGAGTGAGTATAGCAAATTGTAAAGTCCTTTGCCTGATCACTCCTTAACATAGGATCCTCATACTGAAGTTTCTCTTTTAGGGATTCCAAGGTCTAGATGGAGCTAAGGGAGATAGTGGCCCTGCTGGACCTAAGGTAAGAGTGTCCTACAATTTTTTTTCCCTACAACTTCTTAAGTGTACTGCTAATTTAGTGCTTGGTACATATGTTTCCGCATGATGTAGCAAATACTTTAAGGTCACTGATTCTGGTTGAATTTACATACAATTGAACATATGCTGTGTGCAGGGAGAGACTGGTATACCTGGTGAGAATGGTGTCGCTGGAGTCATGGTGAGTACATTTTTTTTGTTACTGCAATATCAAATAGTTCACGTTAGTATAATTCCTTCAATCTTCATATTATGATATGACACACACTGATACTATATTTGTTATATGTGCTTTTTTCCTACATAATCACTAAAAGACTACTTCAACACTCTTTTTCATTTTTTCCCTGGGTTTTAGGGCCCTCGTGGTCTGCCTGGTGAGAGAGGCCGTCCTGGACCTGCTGGCCCTGCTGTAAGTGTATCTCTAACTTTTTTGGTCGTCCCTGTTAAAGCTACACCCTTCTATGGCAATGCAATACATGAAATAAATAATATGCAGTCCTGAAGAGGCCGGAAAATATTTTTTAAATATTTATGATGCATGTAATTTAGTCTAATATGGTGGCAAGAAAAAAAATCTAGACCATGAAATTATAGTAGATGCCAATTTACTTTAGTAAAGTAAAATACTGTAGTTAATGATTGTACCTATGGCTTTTTTCATGTTCTCCTTTACATATATTGTACCCACAGTTTTTTGTTTTTAAATGAGTAGGCTAACCAAGCAGTCATCTGCCTCTGCTGTGCTACAACTTAGTTAATAAGTCTCTGTTAATGTTTCTTTAATTAAACTTTCTATGGGATATATTACAGGGACATATCAAGGACACTTGCCTATCATTTTAGTAGTGTGAGCATAACCACTCTAACAAGGTTATTAAGGACATTTGGGCTAGAATGGTGAATTTGATCAATTTTTTTTATTCTGGCACAAGACATCTGGAAATTGCTATGGTGATGCTTGAATACAATGGTTTGTGAACCTTTTAGAATTGTTTGTATTTCTCCATAAATATCACCTAAAACATCATGAAACTTCCAAATCCTAGAATGGGATAATGATAACTCAGTTATAATGATAGTAAAATATTATACTTGGTCATTTATATAATGAAGAAATAGGCCATTGGAACACTTACTAGAATTGGTCACCCAACAAAGATCACTAAGGAGCAAGGAGTGTAATAGTCTGTGAGTTCACTAATTAACCTAGGGTAACTGCTAAGCAACTACACACCACTCTCACACTGGCTATTGCTAATGTGCATGAGTTCACTATCAGGATAACACTGAACAACAGGGGTGTGCATGGGAATGTTGCAAGGAGAAAGTCAATTCTCCCCATTACTGCCCATCTGTAGACTGCTAAAGATCAAGTGGAAAAGTCAAAAAGGCAACTGGAAAAATTATTTGTGAATGCATTGTACTGCAGTAGAATTATCTGGTATAAATGAGAAGCATTATGTCTGTAGAAAGGAAAAATGTGCATTGCTGCAAAATAATTAATCCCATTTGCGAAACATGATGGTGCTAGTATGCTGCTTTGGTCCTATTTTCCTACATATTGGAAAGGATTGTTTGCCATCACTGATGGAACAAGAAATTATGGATAATACCAGCAAATTCTAAAAGAAAATGTCACGACATCTGTCTGTTTATCTCAAGAGAACATACAGCAAGACAACAACCCTAAGTACACAAGCTGTTCGACCCTAGAATGGATAATGAAGAATAATGTTTTTGAAAGGCCAAATCAAACTCCTGGCCTTAATTCAATAGAAAAATTGTGGAAGGCTCTGAAATGGGCAATTCATGTGGAGAGACCTATTAAATATCCCAGAGATGAAAATTCATCCAAGCAAATGTGCAGTACTGATCAATAGTTACCATAAACGTTTATTTATGGCTGCACAATTGTGTCACACTAGATACTGAGAGAAAGGGTTCATATTCTTTTTCCCCTCATAAATAATATTGGATCATTTTCCTAAATAAACAAATGACCAAGCTTAATATTTTTGTTTAATTTGTTTAAAGTGTTTCTCTTTATCTGAATGAAGGACTCGGGATATTTTAGATTACATTTATAAAGAAATAAAGTGTTGACTGTAGACTTAATTATGCTTGTTTGCCAGAGGGCAATGTGGGCAAGATAGAGAACATTTTTTGGTTCAGGAATCTTATCAATATGGGAACGCAAAATGTTGGCCATTGCAAGCATTTATAAATTAAGCACACACATAACAATATTGTTAAATTGATTAATTAGCTTTATGCTTACGTTAAGCTAAATAATGCATACAGTTAGGTACATTGTAAACACAAAATGAATTAAAATTATTTGTCTAACATCTCCAGAACTCTGTAAATATAGATTAATAACCACATTACATTTTTTTGCATTTTTAATACTTACATATCTGACCAAATATGAAATTAATAAAAGTATATTTTTCACAAGCCACACACTGTTGAATTTGGTCAAATCATGAGTCCTCCTAATAAAATAGACTAACTTTTGTGTATTCTGTTAATATTTTCAAGTTTATGACATGTTCAAAACATAGTAAGTGACTTTCTTTTGAACAGGGAGCTCGTGGTAATGATGGAAACTCTGGTCCTGCTGGACCTCCTGTAAGTACCAGATATATTTAATATACACTTCAATTAAATTCAACAATAAATTTACACTTGTGCAGTGGAACAGCACTGTATTTAATCACTGTTGGTGCACTGTTACTATTACATAACATAATGAATATGTTAGATGTGGTTGTATAGAGAAAAGAACAGAATAATTAATGTTGTATATTATTTTCACTAATTAGGGACCCACTGGCCCCTCTGGAGCTCCTGGATTCCCTGGTGGTGCTGGCATTAAGGTAGGCTTCTAGTCACCCCATCTCTTAAGATCACACACACACATGCACGCACTGACACATACAATCATATATTAAAGATTCACTTTATATTGGGTTTCCATCTTCTGACAAAAATTATGAGTTAAATTATGAGATGACAATTTTGGATAAAATAGGTATTGGTTTCCTTTGCTCTTTAGCCAGAGATGTTTATTTCTGGGTGGGAGTGCTTATGTTCTGTTTTCTGCTTTCTTCATATTATGATTTTCAAATATTATTAGCTTTAATTTAAGAAGAGAAGATTTAAGAAGAAATATTTAACATTCCCCTATACTTTTATATCTGATTATTTTTGCTGCTAGCCAAAAATCTTTATTATTTTATAAGGTATGTATCATGTTACTTTGAAACATTACAGGTTTAAATGACTAATTCTCTATTATTATAAACACATATGTTACATATGTTAACTTGTGCTTGATTTTGAACTTGTTTCCTGAATCAGGATAGCCATCGTAATCATATCATAATTATGCCATCGTAATTATGCCATCGTAATCATATCATTTTGTATTGGATGGAATAAACTATAAACACACATACATGCAGAGGTTCTTCAACTCTTACTCTCCTGCAGGGTGAGACTGGCCCCGCTGGAGGCCGTGGCCCAGATGGACCTCAAGGAGCCCGTGGTGAACCTGGTAACCCCGGACCTGCTGGAGCTGCTGGACCATCAGTGAGTTGTTGATAAATGATTGGATACAATTCATTTAAACTTGCACAATATTCAAATTGTTATTAGAATATATTATGTTAACTATTTATCTTATCTCAACTTCACTTTCTAGGGCCCACCTGGTTCTGATGGCAGCGCTGGTTCCAAGGGTTCTCCTGTAAGTAGTTTAATTTGTCTTTATTGCCTTTATTAGCTTTATTGCCATTATTGTATGACAGTGCTTTACATATTATCTATGTTAGTGCTGAGATGAATATTAAATTTATGATAAATGTATTGATATAACACATTTTAAACTGGGAATTCCCATCTGCAAATCTTCTTAGTGTATTCAGTAATTAGTCTATCTAGATATAATGATGTATAGATATAATGATGTATAGATGTAATGATGTATAGATGTAATGTCCTTTTTTGTGATGTTAGTAGCTGATAGCACAAAAAGGCCACAGCCATAATATTAATCATTAATCATAACATGAATGTTGTTTCCCTCCTTATAATCAGCCCCTTTTGACAATAGCCAAATTCTCCTTTATTCTCCTTTTCTGCTAGGGCCCTGCTGGCATTGCTGGAGCACCTGGTTTCCCAGGAACCCGTGGACCCGCTGGACCCGCTGGACCTGCAGGTGGTGTTGGCCCCAAGGGAAACCCTGTACGTACACTGCTGCAAACATCACACCTTCTAAGCATTAGTATCTTCATTGATATGCTAAACCATAACAGGACATTATTGACAATCATTCCAGAGATTCAGTGCAAGTGAACATATTCTGATTATCTGAAGTTATGCTTAGAATCTTTGCTTTGCCATTCACAGGGTGATCCTGGTGCCCAAGGACCTAAGGGTGAGACTGGTCCTAAGGGAGAGCCTGTAAGTATTCCTAAATTTTTACAAAAGTAAACACAGTCGAGTTGAATTAAAAATTTTACTTAATTCTCTCTGACTTTGTTACTATATCTAACTGTGTTATTCTGTTTTGTATCTTGTAGGGTCCTTCTGGACCTCAGGGTCTTGCTGGACCTCCTGGTGATGAAGGCAAGAGAGGCCCTCGTGGTGAGATTGGTGGTCCTGGACCTCTTGGACCTCCTGGCATGCGTGTAAGTCATAGATTTTAGATCAAACCAAATTCCAAATCAAACCACATCTTCTCCAACACAAATTCAACCAAGAAGTGATCAAGATTCATTACAGAATTATAAAGACAGTAGTCGTGTGACGATATAGTATTTTGTATACATTTTAGGCCTTCATTCTAAATACACACATGAAACATACTTACACCATGCTTACCTGTAGTGTACTGGAGTGAATAAAAGCTAGCACAGTGCTGCCCCATTTCAAACACCACAGCACCACCAGACAGCCAAACAAAACCTTACATGATTAAAAATCTCATAGACCATCATTGTCAAGTTCAACACATCTTTTTCCACACATGTTTAAACATGTTTATTTCTGCCTTGTTGTTTAGTCATCATTCTGTTAATCTCATCATGCAGGGTGCCCCCGGCAACCGTGGTCTCCCTGGCACAGAAGGTGCTCCAGGACCCAAGGTAAGTCAGCCACTTCCATGATCCATCAATCATTCATCTGTCAATGTGAAATCATTAGTCCAGTTCACAGCACTGTAGGTTAGAAGAGATGTGGTGATGATATGCTCAGCTATGTTAGCTGTTTATGCTTTATTACTTATGTCTGGGTATGTAATCTTAGTATGAAGAAACTAATTCACTGAAAGCCTTGTTGTCCCTTGTTTTATTATTGAGTAGTTAAAGCCACCATGGTCACATAAAATGTACACTGTGTAAAATGTTGCTGATTAAAAAAAAAAAATTAGCAAAATAGATAAATGTGGCTCGAGCAGGTAATCCTTATTCCTAATAGCTGTCCATGGTTCTGGATCAGAGCAGTCTAGCACATAACACCTAGGATGTACTGTCTATCGAAAACGGTTCAGATGTTCATATAAAAGTACCTGTTCTTGCATTGTAGGGTGCTCCTGGTGAGACTGGCCCCACCGGACCCACTGGAGCTCAAGGAGCCACTGGCGAAGCTGGCCGCCCTGGAGAGCCTGGATTGCCTGGATCCAAAGTGAGACCAATGTCCTTTTTTGTTGATGATTTTTAATAAACCTCATTTCTAGTCTTATCCAATTTCATTGCTCTCGTATATCTGTCCTGTAGGGTATGACCGGTGCCCCTGGTGCTCCTGGACCTGATGGCAAAGTTGGACCTGCTGTAAGTCATGTTATCTGACAGCACTAGTACATATCTGTTTAATGTGTTCCTTACAACATACAACATTTGATTATGTTATGCTACACGTGTAATAAAATATCAGTATTTTACTCACATTTTGTAGAAGATTGCTCTGACTGTCCTGTTGATAGCTAGAACCTGTGATTCTGCATTGAACTGTTACATCTATCAATAATTAACAGGGTGCCCCTGGTCAAGATGGTGCTACAGGATCTGCTGGCCCTGCTGGATCTCGTGGTGCTCCTGGTGTGATGGGATTCCCTGGGCCTAAGGGAACTGATGTAAGACAATTCAATGCTACCTACGCTTCCTACCTTGCCTATGCTACCCAATCTATCACGTAGCAATTCCATACTATATCATTTTATATATATTTTTTATCTGATTTGTGAATTGAATCCTGGCTACTGATATGAAAAGTGTACTGATATGCATTTCAGGCAATTACACATTTATTTTGTCGTCTCACTTTCTGTAGGGTGAGGCTGGTAAGACTGGTGAGAGAGGTGTTGAAGGACCTGTTGGTGCTCTTGTGAGTAACTACTTTCACTCTGTTTTAGATTATTTCATTTTAGTAATGAATGAACTGTTACATTTTTATTAACGTCAATTCCACAGTACCTGCATTGTCCCAACTGTGGCTCTCTCTGTCTTTTATAGGGTGCTCCTGGTAAAGATGGTGATGTTGGCCATCCTGGTCCCCCTGGACCCGCTGTAAGTTGCATATTAGAATAAATCATACATTTATAATACATAATACATTATTACACACTCTCTAGAGTATAATTTCTTATATTTTTTTGTAACAGGGACCTTCTGGAGAGAAAGGAGAACAGGGAGCTGCTGGGCCACCCGGATTCCAGGTAGCTATACTCAAATGAACTTGTGTAACTTTCTTAGCAAGGCATTATACATGTACTTGTAAATCTTTATCAATAGTCAAATTAAAATGATGCAGATTTAACTGCTGTAATGCTGTTTTGACAGGGCCTTCCTGGACCTCAGGGTAATGCTGGTGAAGCTGGCAAACCTGGTGAGCAGGTGGGTTCTAACACGACTTATGTCTCATTCACCCACACATTATGTCAATTTAATATTGAACACTTTCCCAAGTTGTGTTATATCTCGTTCTACTCATATGATGTGCTATTCAAGTATCATTTTTTGTAACAAATAGTTAGATACTTTCAATTTTTTGTCATATAAGGTATTTTGAGACTGATTTTGTTCCAAACCAGGAAAAGATCCTGTATTACAATGTTAAGACGTTATTCACTGTTTAACTGTTATCTGTTTCACTGAACAGGGACTGCCTGGTGAGGGTGGTGTTCCTGGGCCTTCTGGTTCTAGAGTGAGTGTTAATTTGTGATTTATTTAAATCCAGATCCCAAGCTTTAGCTCTATAGCCAGCAGTAGATATTAGATAGTCTTTATTGCTGAGCCAAGAATATACTCTAATATTCTCTATGGTACTAGAGAACTAAAATCTGAATCACACTTCCACAGGGTGATAGAGGTCTTCCTGGTGAACGTGGTGCTCCAGGCCCTGCTGGACCTACCGGCGCTCGAGGATCACCTGGCCCTGCTGGTAACGATGGTGCCAGGGTACGTTTACTGTGTTTATGAAAATCATATATGAAGATCAGGAGCAAAACCTCTATATATCTATAAAAACATGTGTGAATGTTTTAGGGAGAGGCTGGTGCTGCTGGTGCTCCTGGTACTGCTGGTCCAGCTGGAATGCAGGGAATGCCTGGAGAGCGTGGCTCAAGCGGACTTCCTGGCCCAAGAGGCGACAGAGTAAGTGAACTACTATCTTTTGAAAGTCTAAACCCATACTGTAATGTCAGAGAGTGTCTGATTTTATAAACTCACAATGTAAGTTAGAATCATCCTTTTGGACCAGGGATTTATATGCTCACACTGACCTGCCATGAGTTTTGTGTGCTGAAACTGTATGATTTCCACAGACAGTTTTGCTTATTTTAATTTTGCATTACATGCAAATCAATACAATTGCACCTCTTCAAATTTACTAACATGCAATACTGTAAAAAAAATTAACATAAATTGGCACATAGCGAACAAGACATGGACATTATAGCATACAGCTCTGTAAAAAAAAAATATCGCTCTTTGTAGTTTTACTATTTGTAGCTACTGTATGTGTTTGAGTGAAATACAACATTTTTTATGTTGTATTTTTATTTTAACTACTGATACGTTTCAAATAAAATATTTATTTGCATCAGTGACCATTTATCACTTCTAAATCACTACTGGTCTAAGTAACAAACACAATGCATTGATTTTTAACAAAACAATACTAATATTTTCACTTGGGAAAGTTCAGAAATCAATATTTCAAGTCACAGCTTTCATGTGTCTTGTACTTTTCCACAATAAATAAGCTACTGATTAGGCGCTCAGAAGCTCATCAGATGCTGGGATGGAATTGCTGCCATACATGTAGATATGCTGATTTTAAGAAAATTTGGATTGGTTTTTTAATTGTTTCCAGATCTGCATATATTTTTATTTACCTGTCAGTCATTTACAATATTTGTCAGGCTTTTACATACTAGGAATACCTTCTAGGTAATTGTAATAAGTAGAAATGGCAAAATAAGCCATTATTGGTGAATAAACTAAAAGTAAGAATATATAAAGCAGATATAGAATAAATAATGGAACAGAGGAATATTGATTATGTACATGGAAATGTGAATATCTTTTTTTATTATTATTATTATTATTATTATTATTATTATTATTAAAAAAAAAAAAGAAATGTGAATATCTAAAATATTTCAAGAGAAAAAAAAATAAAATATAT
>JAVSBU010000022.1:6772665-6786418 GCA_033118015.1 Loricariichthys derbyi
GAACACTCCAGGATACACTGCGGAAGTTTCGGTAAGCCAAATCTCGGTTAACTCGGGCGCAACCGTGTATGTGTGAAGGAGGCATTAAGGGCCATGCTTAAAGGCCAAACTGCAGCAGCTTTGGCACCCTCTCAACCTTCTGATCATTAGTCCAGTACTTCAACACTGCAGCTCCACTGCCCTGCAGTATATTTTAAGAAAGCCCATGGCTAGAGTCTAGACTGGTCTAGATATATAAAATTAAGAACTGCAGTGCATTTTGATAAGGTAGCAGTTGAACTTGCAATTTATCTCTATTTAACTCCGTGTATGTGCAGGGTACTAAGACTGTAACTGAAATTGTATCGTACATCATCTTAAGAAGAAACTTGAGCTCACAACATTGGGATATAAACAGACAAAGTTCATTTAAAAATTAAGTAACCAGTGTTCAGGGAACTAATAGATAAGATGTGTTATTAAATTATATAGGTTTGATACTCTATTTATGTAATTCTTTAATAGTCCTAAAATCCTAAAATAGAAACTATCCAAAATGTGTCCTGTATAATGAAATAAATATATATGTAAACAAGAGATGCTTGTATAAGAAAATTACAATTGGTGCATGTGAGTACTAAAGTAACCTAAAGAACTGAAGATCTGAAGAACAAACACAGATCTTCAAAATCCTCTCCGTTGAACATTGCTTCTGATTTCCTCCAATTTTGGAGAAGATGCCATTTACTGGCTAGACATTAGTATAAAACCAGCCGTACTTTGAGTTGATGTTAAAGCATAAGGCTGCCCTTCACAAGCAGTTTCATCAAGTACTCATCAAATACTGTATAGTATATAAAGGTCAATACAGAAGTATGCATGACTTAAAATAAATTAATACTACACGCTTCTCTCTCATCGTATAATGTATTCAATACAGTGGCAAAAGGTCTTGCATTGACTTTATCAAATATTGATGACGTAATGACATAACTAAGTGATCAAGTACAAGCATGATAGAAACGCTAATAATTAGGTACAAGACACATGGTATCAAATTGTCTATAACCTGATATTTTAAGATAGTGAAAAACAATTGATCGTGTAAGGTCAGGTTATTGTATTTTTTAACTGTATAATATTTAATAATGAATAAATAATTAATATTTACGATGTATGTGAATTTTATATTTTAAATGTGCCAGTTGATTACTAAAGCTTTCATCTTATAAATCTACAGTATACAATAGACAATATACTATATTTGATTGTTTTGGTCAAGATCTTGCTATCTCTAGATAAAGTATCCAGTATATGGGATTTCCATTCATAATAACAGACTTTTATTGAATAAATTGCCTGAATTGAAATATACACAGACTCTTAAAATAATGAATTAACCTGTGTTTATGTTGTGAGGAGATAATACTGCTTTTAAAAGTGAGTGCTCTCTTTCCTACACAGGGTGAACCTGGACCTAAAGGACTTGATGGTGCCACTGGAAAGGATGGTATTCGTGGTATAACTGGTGCCATTGGATCCCCTGGACCTGCTGGATCTTCTGGTGAAAAGGTTAGAATAACACAGCTTGTACAGCAGAAATCTTGTTACTTGCCAGTCTGAATTAAATAAAGCTTATTTATATTTATTCTGGGAGGTTTTATTTATACTATATTTTATTTAATCCAAGCCATGGCTTTATATTTAATAGCAATGTAATTAAATAATGTATTTTAGACAATACAATACAAAATTTATACTATCACTGACATGATTGTAGTGCAAATCCCATCTGTGACTGGGACATGTGTTACAAGACAGTATGATTGGCCCTGCCAATAATAGTTAGCAGGCTTATCTCCCGTACCAACCAGAGCAAAACTAGATGGATACATGTCAGCTCATGTATAAAAACAATGTGCACCCTAACCCTATTAGATGAACTTTAGTTTAAATAGATGCACTCTTCCTCGCAGCTTGCTATTGGTCATGCAACAATAGCAGGCCAGAACTAAAAAAAATGAGGAAATTGCGCAAAAAAACATAAATACAGACATATCTAGCATATTTTATGAGTAGTATACACCTACATTTACTGTATATTTATAATTGATGGAGGTCTAGTGACTTGGACTCCAATCAGTGTTGTAGAATTAATGCCCAGTGGGTTATATACAGGACTGTAGACAAGTATTACTGTTGTTTGTGTCTTTCTGTGGTGGATCATAAACTACGACAATAACATGCCCATTCTGTCATGCTATAGGGAGAACCTGGACCCGTTGGACCTGCTGGACCTACTGGAGCTCGTGGTTCTCCTGTGAGTAAAAAAACCACAAAATGCTTCATCCCAGTAATCACACCGCTATCACAACACATCACTGTAAAGCACACAGAAACACAACTGAACCAATGAAACATCAAAATTGTGGCTAATATAATGACCAAACACAGACTTTAGACTGAGGTCTAAAGGTGTGTATGCAAGAAGGTGGTGTGACCACAATACACTTTTGGAAAGTACATGAAATGATTAAGCTTTAATCTGGTGTTAAATAAACCAGTTATCTAGTAGGCATTTGCATTGCATACCTGATTTTTGAAGGTGGAAATCATCATATGAAACCATCAAATGAACCAGAGTTGCCCAAATATTAGCAAATAAATGCTGACCACACTAAAGATCACTAAATACACATATTAAAATGATTACTGATAAAAACGAGACTATTGCATGGTTTTATGTATAATCTGTTGATCGTGAAATTTTCTCACCAAACCAGGGTGACCGTGGTGAGAGTGGTCCTCCTGGACCTGCTGGATTTGCTGGACCCCCTGTAAGTACTGTAGATTCACTCATTTAGCTTAATATCCCATATAGTGAGAAGATACAAGCTGAAGTGTATTTTTGTATTGACACAGGGTGCAGCTGGTCAGGCTGGAGCCAAAGGAGAGAGTGGTGACACTGGACCCAAAGGTGATGCTGGAGCTCCTGGATCTGCTGGACCTGCTGGCCCTGCAGGACCTCAGGTACTGAATTTACAACAATTCTGAATTATAAAATACATAATTTATTCTTACATTATTTCAGTGATGCTGATATACACCATGTCCCGAACTATATAAATATTAATATACTCTCCATCATAACATTATATTATTGGCTTACAGGCACATTCATGCCAACCCTTCAAAATACAACTCCTTATTCATTCTCTTTTTCATGGCATGATCTTTTCTTTTCATGTAGGGTCCTTCTGGTGCTCCTGGACCCAAGGGTGCTCGTGGTGGTGCTGGACCTCCTGTAAGAACCTTTTTTGAAACACTAGCTAATATTCTTAAATTATCAAATAAAGTAAAGAATTTAAGAGTGTACTGCTTTCTATGAACATATCCCATCTGTCAGATCATGAACAGATCATGTTCCTTTATACTACAATAGGGTGCTACTGGTTTCCCTGGTGCTGCTGGTAGAGTTGGACCACCTGGCCCTCCTGTAAGTTACTTCATCCATGTTATGTTCTTTAGGTTCTCTTCTCTGTGTTGACGTAACTGTAGTCCATTATTATTAGCTATTGATGTGCGCTTGAAAATCTACCTTTACACCACACATTTCCATTTGTTTCTTTGCTTTTTTAGGGTGGTTCTGGACTTCCAGGCCCTTCTGGCCCCACGGGTAAAGAGGGTCAACGAGGTGCTCGTGGTGAGAGGGGAGTCCATGGTCGCCCTGGTGAAGTCGGTGGTGCTGGACCCCCAGGACCACCTGGAGAGAGAGGCTCACCTGGTGCTGATGGACCACCAGTATGTAACTATTATAAAATAGGTGACATATAGGTTATATGAGGTGAAAATACCCCGTATATAACAGCCAATGAATATGCTTTTGGCCTTTGTAGTGTCGTAGTGTTACACAAAGCCACGGAGCATCTGGTGTACATTTTACACCTAGCCCTCTAATTGGCCCTTCATTTGTTCTGGTGTTTATGTTCATCCATAAGCCATTTTAAATAAGTGTGATGAGAAAAGTTTCAACATTGTGACAGCAGCAAGCACAATCTAGTCACTCCATGGTGAGGTCCATGGTTTCTTATGTATACTCTTCTGCAGTGCACATTGCTTGTTCCTCTAACTGTTGCAGCTTCAGTGGTGATATTGGTTTGATTTTGAAACTCTTCACTTAACAATTAGAGTGTCCACCAGATATACAATCTGTTAATCCACTCCCTAATTCTGCACTGCTTATAGCCAAAGGTTGGATTATACCAATTAATTAATTTGTCAGACTTGATTTGATAGATCCAGCAAGTTTTGAAAACCTGTTACCTTCTTCTTACTATTATTATTATTATTATTATTATTATTAGTAGTAGTAGTAGTAGTAGTAGTAGTAGTAGTAGAATTACAGAAATAAATTGCGAAGAAAAGTCTATGCATTCCGAAGCAGTGATTGATAGTAAACAAAAGTAATAATGACTAACAAATTCTGCAATAGTTGTCTAACCTTTTACAATGCTTCTATTTGTCTAGGGTCCCCAAGGTATGACTGGACCCTCTGGTGTGATTGGTATTGTTGGAATTCCAGGAGCTGCTGGACTTAAAGGAGAAAGAGGAATGCCTGGTATGGCAGGACCATCTGTAAGTCCACTACAGTAACCTTTCTCTTGATTTTAATCAAATAATAATTCTGTGTCTGTTGTAAAACTGATTTATAACAAAACCTATTTTTGTTTACCCCTTACTTAGGGAGAGCCAGGAAAACAAGGACCTCCTGGACCTTCTGGTGAGCGTGGACCTCCTGGCCCCATGGGTCCCCCTGGTCTCTCTGGAGCTCCTGGTGAAGCTGGACGTGAGGTGAGTAAATAATGTTTGCAATGTATCAAAGTAGGTAGTTGTAATAATATTATGTCATGTGTCATCAGAAGTAACACCAAATCATATAATGTTAACCTTATTTCTTCGAAATAAACTGACAATCTTGGCTTGGTTCTCACTGTAGGGTAGTACTGGTCATGATGGTGCCCCTGGACGTGATGGCGCTCCTGGCCCCAAGGTAATATATACCTTCTTCACAGCAAAGCCTAATTCTTTAATGCTGTACACTTCATTCAGTATTCTACAAACAGTTCAATATTAAACTTGTGATGGCATTCTTATGTTAAGGATATCAGTTAATATTAACAAATGTGATTTACCTGAACACTTAAGTTCTTTTAAAATAAGTTAGATATTTCTTAAGGCTACTAAGCTATTGTAAAACAATTGTTTTGATATTTTCAGTCCATATAAAAATAACTGCTCATTATTTATTTATTATGACAAAATATGGTTCTTTAAATATGTCCTATGACTCAAGTCATTTCAATATTTGATCATTGTCCAGCAACGCTTCTGTTTCTGAAATATTCATGAAAGAATAATGCTAGTGTATTAATGTGATTGTTTAGTGTGTGCATTTGTCAGCATGATCCAGTGTTTCTCTCACTTGTAACTTTTCATTTACAACAGGGAGACCGTGGTGAGGCTGGACATGCTGGTGCACCAGGTGCTCCTGGACCCCCTGGACCCCCTGGACCTATGGGTCCATCTGGCAAGTCTGGAGATCGTGGAGAGGCTGTGAGTTGCAAGAATTGCGAACATTATTTTTTACATTTTAATGTGAAACTGAAACTGAAAAAATATGAAACATTGTTAGAACAATGAAAGGCTAAAATGGAGAAAATTGGTTGCTGAATTTGAAGTTTAATACAAGAAAAATGCAGAGAACAAATTTTCTCTTTGCTTGTAGGGTCCTGCTGGTCCTGCTGGTATGTCAGGTCCTGCTGGTGTACGTGGACCTAGTGTAAGTGTGCTTCATTACTTTTATTTAAATAATACTAGCTAATAGCACTTATAAACAGGCATTGTGATAAACACACATTTGTGTGTAGGGCCCTGCTGGTGCTCGTGGAGACAAGGGTGAGACTGGAGAGTCTGGCGAAAGAGGCATGAAGGGACATCGTGGTTTCACTGGCATGACTGGACTCCCTGGACCACCTGTGAGTGTGCACAGTTATGACTTATTTATTATCATTGCTCCACTGCATTATTGTTTACTGTTGACCTTTTTTTAAACTACTTTGCACCTCTGTAGGGCCCACCTGGTGAGCAAGGACCTGCTGGAGCCACTGGCCCTGCTGGACCTCGTGTAAGTTTTTGATGCCAAATCTATATTACAGATCACTTAAGGAGAATACCTGTGATGTGGATGAACTAATGAATATATACATATATAGGGACCTGCTGGATCTGCTGGTATCCATGGTAAAGATGGCATGAATGGTATCCCTGGACCTGTTGGACCTCCTGGACCTCGTGGTCGCACCGGAGAAATGGGACCTGCTGTGAGTGGCATAACGTCTTTTTAATCCAGCTCTCCATCTTATCTTTACATCCAAATCGAAGTGGTAAGGTCGTGACTCACCTTTGTTTTTTGCAGGGTGCTACTGGTCCTCCTGGACCTCCTGGACCTCCTGGCCCTTCAGGCATTGGTGAGCCATTCCCCATCATTCCTCAGCAAGAAAAGGCAGCCGACCCAATGCGCAGCTACAGGGCCGATGATGCTAATGTGCGTGACCGTGACGCTGAGGTGGACACCACACTTAAGTCCCTCAGCCAGAAGATCGAGAACATCCGCAGCCCAGAAGGAACCCAGAAGAACCCAGCTCGTATGTGCCGAGACCTCAGGATGTGCCATCCCGAGTGGAAGAGCGGTACGTAAATAAAGACTAACTAGCATATTCCAGGTCACTGATAGCTAGTGAAATTCATAAATGGGCCTGCAGCAATTTATAACTGCCACAAAATGCCTTTTTTTGAAATTTCACTTAAAAAATATCTGTACAAAACCAGTGTCATATGTCTGTACTACAGCAGTATTAGTTTGATATGTAACAGTGAAGACTGCCTTATTACCCAGCTTAGAGATGATTTTTAGAGATGATCACTTCATTGTAATTTATTGTGATGCAATTAATTTTGGATTTTTGAATGTGCACATATAGGAGGATTCCAAAAAACCACAAACTTTTAAGGCATTAATGTCTCACCTTCCTCTTTATTTTCGTTCTGTATCTTGTACATTGCTACAGGACTGTACTGGGTGGACCCCAACCAGGGATCTCCTCTGGATGCCATCAAGGTCTTCTGCAACATGGAGACTGGTGAGACCTGCGTCAACCCATCTCGTTCCAGCATTCCTCTGAAGAACTGGTACATCAGCAAGAACCCCCGTGAGAAGAAGCACATCTGGTTTGGCGAGTCTATGCCTGAGGGTTCCCAGGTAAGAGATGTTCTGGGTGTTAACACATGGTGCTTAGTGTGGGTTTAAAACAGATCTTCCTCTCCCTCCACAGTTCCAATATGGCAGTGAGGGCTCAGATCCTGAGGATGTGAGCATCCAGATGACCTTCATGCGCCTAATGTCCAATAAGGCATCCCAGAACATCACATACCATTGCAAGAACAGCATTGCCTACATGGACCAGGCAACAGGCAACCTGAAGAAAGCTTTGCTCCTTCAGGGCTCCAATGATGCTGAGATCAGGGCCGAGGGCAACAGTCGCTCTACATACACAGTCACCGAGGACAGTTGCACGGTGAGCAACATCACCTTGTTTACTCATTTAGAGCTTTAAAGTTACATTTATTATTTAATACTAATACTCCATATTCCAAAATTAAAATAAACAAGGAGAACTTACAAAGAATAAGTTCCAAGATAATGAAAAAGACCTCTGTCACTTAATTTGTCTTTTTTAATGTAACATGCTACAGAGACAATTTTGCTGTTTTACTTACAAGTAGTGACATATTACGCATCTAACCGGCCTCTTTCTTTCCTTCTACCCTAATGAATACATTAATATGTACATGAGACATGAGCAGCACTCCAACTCCCACAAAATTCTCCTATCCAGAATTTCCTTTTCACAATCTCTTTATTTTAAGGGTATTTTAAGTAAGAATCTGATTGTACCTACAGTATAAGTATGATGACATGAACCAGTAAGTGTTTGTTTATTGATGGCTAATTAATTACCATTGTTTTTTCCTCTCTCCACAGTCACACACTGGCACTTGGGGCAAGACAGTCATCGAATATCAGACAACGAAAACATCTCGTCTTCCCATCATTGACATTGCTCCTATGGACATTGGTGCTTCCGATCAGGAATTCGGCATAGAAGTTGGCTCAGTCTGCTTCTTGTAAAAAGATAAATCTGGACAATAAAAATGTTGTTTTGTTTCTAGCAACCGTCTCCAAATCTTTTTCTATGCATTAAAAATCATTCGGCTGCAATCAGTCCACATGCTTACACTTAAACATTCCTGAGGACAGAGCTTGTTGTGATCTTGAGAGACGTTTTTTTGGTGAAACTTTTTTGAGGACCACTATGCCAATCTGCATCAACATCATGGACACTTAGCAAGAATGTTCTGACAGTCGTTTGACAACAAGAAAATAATATAAAGTTGTACTTGTAAAGTTAAAATCACCTCCCCCTCAAGAAGCCAAAGATGAGCAAACAAGGTACATACCCAAAGGTAATGAAAAGCCTGGTCATTTTTTACTGTCTTTTTTGCCACTGCAGAAGGACAATGAAAAACCACATAAACACTGCTATTATGTACCATTCTCTGGTTTGAATAAATATGAAAAATGACAGTCAAGTGTCTTGTTATTCCAGCTACAAAAGGAGTCTTATTATTGTGTCACACAGAACCTTCGGTCAAAAACTTGTAATGGCTACCTCAGGACATGAAAATCACATTACCTACGGGTGTTTGGGGGGCACTTAGGTTATTACCACCCAACAAGCATTAACAAATTAAAGGAACTGTTGTGAAAAGGTGCTACTTTCTTCTTCAGGT
Source organism: Loricariichthys derbyi (assembly GCA_033118015.1). Taxonomy (NCBI): domain Eukaryota; kingdom Metazoa; phylum Chordata; class Actinopteri; order Siluriformes; family Loricariidae; genus Loricariichthys; species Loricariichthys derbyi. The sequence continues at coordinate 6,781,555 of JAVSBU010000022.1, forward strand.
CCCTAACTGTGGTGTATCTATTTTATCTAAACAGAAAAAACTCTTGCTTATTTTTGTTTCTGTTGCGTTGTGCTTCTGGGACCTCTTTGGTGCTAACTGTCATCAGAATGTCTTCTTGTCAATGTGATGCAATGTTTCTCTCATTAAAGTGTTGGATGAGATAAAATAAAAGAGCTGAATACAATGCTTACTGTAGGTGTAAGTTAAGTAGGTGGACCGATTGCCATTTTTTCCCCCCAATCCCAAGCCCCCACCATTTCTCCATAAGTCTTTATTTGTGTCTGCACATGACCGCCCTCCAGTCCATTTAATATTTCTGTCTCTTCAAGTGCAATGCATCCCTCCTTTCATTGTCCCCATTTTGTTTGGTTTAATTTGTTGTGAAATGAAGCAGCACATAAAGAAAAATAACAATCAGACACTTTAAGGGTTCTAAGCAGAGGATCTGTACTTATTTTGTACATGTATAATATGTCGAGATGTTTTTAATTATTTTGGATGCTGAAATAAAGCATGTTTTAAAGTGGTTAAATGAATGTTCAGCATGTCATCTTATTGCCATCGCCTCCTTACTTTACTCTAAAACATACTTAGTCTGTATTGTATATACAGTATAGTCAGATTTAGTGTGGATTTGTTTGCATGACACAGACGAACAGATGAACTACAGGTCTGCATAATTACAAATGTATAAATGTTAGGAAATTCTGTTTATAAAATTATTTAAACGTAAACAGCCTAAAGTGTTATGCAAGGGTTTTTGGCACCTGGTTAAATTACATTTAAGTTGTTTTCACACCTAATAGTCTGGTAGACTCGGTTCGATTTCTATTATCATCTGGTGCGGTTTGCTTTCACATTGCACTTTTTTCAAACGAACCAAACCTCTTGACCAGCCTGTTTCCCTCCTCGCCTGTGGGGGCGCTGCACCAAGAACCATTGTAGAAAGATGTCTGTCCGCAAGCTAGCTCCTCTGCTACCGCTAGCCATATGCCGCTAGCCACGCGCGTTTGTTTTGTAAGTTTTTTACCCAGAGTGCCCTGCGTTGTGGTCCGCTTCCTGCTTTTGGAGCGCGCTCCGGTCCTCTTGGCATTCACATTTGTATTCTCACCACACCAGAGTTCACTTCAACCGAGCCGTTTTGAGGCGGACCAGAGTTCGGTTGTTCTTTCACACCTACCGAACCGAACTTTCTGGCCAAACGATCTACAGTTCAATTAAAGTAACTACTAAAGACTAAACAGTAACTACTAAAAAGTAAGACTAAACATTTTTGGTTCAGTAAATATATTTAGGTTGCCTTGCATGTACAGCTTGTTTGAGACCTACCCAGAGATTTTTAAACAATATTCTAACAATTCTTCCAAGTGTAAAAAACCATTCTGTCAGGATGTGGCAAAAATGGAGAGCGCATGCAAGTAGTTCAAGGCAGGGGTGTTGCTAGACCTAAAGCTTTACTGGGGCGCAGGACCCCCAGCCCCTACCCCGACCCAACCACCACCAATATTTACCCTTTCCCCCACAACCCACCCTTAATTGTTATTCTGTACTTTTTTAGACCTGATTTGTATCCTGATTTATACTTGAAGTCCTCCTGGTCCATGTTTTATTTTGTTTTGTACTATTTTAGCACTAACACAAACTTGCTAATGTTACGGTGGAAAACAGCACATTAAAGCAGTAGGCGATGATATATATGTTTGGATTATTTTGGGATTTACTGTTCACTATGCAGTCTGTGGACAATCATGTGGATGTATTTGGAGCTTTTTAAGTCTAACAGGACTGTTTTTGGTGGAATATGCAGAGGCTTTATTGGTGAGTCCTATCAGTGTCGTTTGTTGCATGATGTGCACAATAGGCTATTTAAATTCAACATTTATGAAATTAGTACAAAAACAGGTTGAGAACTAATGTTGGTTGATAAATAACAGGTTGGTTAACTAATGTTACACTGTTTATTTTGTTTAACTGAACTATTACCTGTAGGGAACTCCTCTTTCCTTTCTGATTCCCTCTCCTTCGTTCGTGAAAGAACTTTCTTATATCCATCTACAGAAGAGTCAGATGGTAATATATCACACATAGAAACTAGTTATATCTTTTATCCATTCATTAACCTACCATTATACTCATATTATAAAGGCATAAAAAGCAGCGTTTGTATTTGCCGGGTAAGAGCGTGAAATTTAAATTCTCTGGTACGTGCATGCGTGTGTTGCTATGGTTACTATGATTGATAAGCGTCATGGCTTTCTGTTTAAAGAGGAAGATTGTACTTTCTGTTTGCTGGCTGTCCTAGTTTTAATTCATAATAGAGTGTACATGAATGCTTTGAAATATGAGGTAGCTGAGATTTTTATTATACTGGGGCACAGCAGATTCACACTGGGGCACGTGCCCCAGTAAAAGTGGTCTAACAACGCCCATGGTTCAAGGGGTTCTATTAAGCACCAAAACACAGTCAGAAGCAAAGAAAGGTAGAGCAGAGAAGGATGAAAAAATACTCCAACGTTCAAGTCAATCCGAAACACTGGGCAAAGATGGAATGAAAAAGGAAGCAAACCCCATTATCCGGGAAACACAATGATAGGAATATAAAAACACTCATCAGGTGACTGTGTTCCAGTGTGTTTGATAAAAAAAATGTACGGATCAGCATAAGGGACTGAAAGGCTGTGGGCAGTGAGGCATGGTGGGAACAGAGGTCAGGAAGTGACTGGATTTTTCAAAAAGTTAAAGCTTGATTTTAAAATTTTATACAATGCATTGTTTTAATATCCAGCCACTCTGAGTGCCTGTCTTGTGAAATGCATCACTTTTTTCTCAAGCATAACTTGAGTGAGCTTATGGAATAATATTTGTTTTATCAGTTCGCAGTGTCTTGGCTTGCAGTATTGTCTGTACTGACTTTTATTGTGTTGTATTGCATACTTATTCTGAGTCATTATATATATTAGCAATCACAAATAATCAACCCCCAAAGAAACTTAACATTTATAAATTTACAGTATTTATCAGAGTGAGATCTTGCTTTAAATTAGCTTCATCAAATGAATAATACAACATATGAACAAAGACAATTAATGAAGTAGTATTTTAGAGTAGTGGGATAAACCAGCCACTAGGGATCACTCTCCAGTGTATCTTTTGTGCCGGTCCCAAGCCTGGGTAAATGGTGAGGGTTGTGTCTGGAAGGGTATCCTACGTAAAACACTTTGCCAAAACTAACATGCGAGTTCATCTAACCGACATCACCTTAGTCGAAGACCACAAGGAGGGAAACGAGTGAGGAGACAAGAAGAGAGGAAGAAAGTCCTGAGTAGGACTGAGGGTGGCAACTCTGCAATTGACAGGAAGGGGAAGGGGAGGAGGACCAGGGAGGGGATGTATGGATGCGGTTGGAGAGGATATGGAGGTGGTTGGTGTGGGGACGGAGGATACGGAGGACAGGGTGGGATGGAGGAGGATGACTCACTGTGGCGACCCCTGAAAAGGGAAAAGCCAAAAGAAAAAGAAGAAGAAGATTTACAGTAGTGGGATATTTTACTAATTCTGTCATGTAACAACTATTTAATCCCTATATAATATTCCTGATTTTAAAACCTACTGATGAACATTCCTATAGACAGCATTGAAAGCATTATACAGATGTTTATAACGTATAACAGCACTAAACATGAAAGAGGCCTTAGCCACATCACCAGAACAAAGAAGAAAAATTCCTGTATTACTGCAGAATACTTACATAATGACCTGATGAAGACTAGGACAAATGAGTTAATGTCCAACATAAGATGACCAATTAACAGCTAAGAATTTCATGGCCAGACGTCACAATGCACATCACTCTTGACCAGAAGCACAAGAACAGTCAACTGAATTATGCTAGAATGAGTTGGCAAGAGACCAATGTGCTGTGATTCCATGAGGGAGTTGTCAGAAATGTGTGAGCACTTTTGTAAAATTGCTTTAGGTTATCGAGGAAAACGGATGATAAACGTCTAAGAAATACCAAAGCTAGGTGTTGATTTTGTCAACAGAACTTTATTTTTATTTTTTTCATTTAAATTCAAAATTAAGGAAACTTATCAAAATTACTTTTTTGTAACATTGAATATTCTTTCATTGTTTATTGATATTTGTTGCACATTTTCGTTTATGCACATCTCCATGATACATTTTTCATTTGAGGATGGTTGAATATTTCCAATTACAAATGTGGATCAAATGGATCAGTGCACACCCGTTCCTTAAAGACATTTCTGACAATGGAAACTGTAACCAGACGATGTGCAGGTATCTTTTTATAGCTGTCGTTTTGCTCTGTGAGATTATCAGATCCTCACTCAGTCATTTGACGTAGCCATTAGTTGTTGGGTATAAGCAACTTCACAGGCTTAAATTGTCACAGAATTTATCTGTTAAGTAGTCTGATGATTATGTTGGTCCTCACATGTCCTGGAAATTGCACTAATCCATCATAGGAAAAGTGGGGTTAAAATACAAAGAACGTAAAAATAACTTCTGTAAATATACTTTTTGTCTGTGTATTTCTGTTAGTCTGAAAGTAACATTAGTATGTTGTTAAATTATTTTGCTATTACAATATATTCAGTATATTCACTTTAAAAGTTCAAGAGTCAGGTCCCACAGTGTATCTAGTTGTTATCTCTTACGCAGGTATGCAATGCACACACATCTGGCTGTTCATATAACTTAAAGGAAAGCATGATTCACCAGAGCAGATCAGCTTCTTCCTTTATGCTATGTTCACACTTACACGCTGCGGCCGAGTTAACTGAGATAAGCCTTTTTCGGTTTTACCTGCAAAAATCCCGGTTAAGCATTTAGGAAGGTCAGG
>JAVSBU010000022.1:6840459-6853459 GCA_033118015.1 Loricariichthys derbyi
AGAAAAAGTTACAGGTCTGTGAGAGCCAGAAATCTTGTTTGTTTGTAATTGACCAAATACTTATTTTCCACCATAATCTACAAATAAATTCTTTAAAAATCCTACAATGTGATTTTATGGATTTTTTTCCCATTTTGTCTCCCATCGTTGAAGTGTACCTATGATGAAAATTACAAACCTCTCTCATCTTTCTAAGTAGGAGAACTTGCAAAATCACTTTTTTGTCCCACTGTATATCTGTTTGAACATTACATATCTTGTCTTTGTAATGTATTCTATTGAATCTGGGTTGAAAAGGATTTGAAAATAAGCATATTCTGTTTTTATTTATGTTTTACACAATGTCCCAAGTTCATTGGAATTGGGAATGTAAAAACTTTAGTGTTAATCTCTTTTTTCTTTCTTCATTTCATGTGTATATCTATGGCAGAACAATCAGTCTAAAGCCTCAACTGTGTGTTCCCCAGTACAACAAGTAGTCAAGAAATACCCCTTCACTTATAAGAACAACTCATCCTACTGCCACTGTTTTGTCTATGAAGCATCCAGAACTCTATGCTTTATGTTATGAATGTCCTCACACTAATAATTAGAATGGAACCCCACCAACCTGTCTATATAGTGTATGTCCAAGACTTTGACATGCTCTTTTGAAATGAGCTACCAGTGGGACTGTGATAGCCAAGCATTTAAGGTATTGGACTACTTATGCGTTCAAATCCCACCTCTCCCATTCTGCTACTGTTGGCTGTTTGAGCAAAGCACTTAACCCACAATGACTTGTATTGTATCAGTTGTTAATTCACTCTGGATAAACTTCTTTTAATCAACTTCTTTTATCTGGGAGTGGTCATAATGTTTTGGTGGTTACGACAGGTGCAGAGTGTACGTATGTCAATTAGACGTATCTTTTGACTTCGGCCTTGTAAGTAAACTTATGGATGAATGCTTTGTGGTGTGTGTGTGTGTGTGAGGGAGAAAGGGGCAAGGTGTGATCTTAACCTTCAGAACAGACGCACATCACTCAACATGGCAGCTATCAATAAACCCGAAAAGAGCAGTGTAAATCAATGTGACTTTGCTGTCCCTGCACAACTGTCAGAGATCAGTACATTTCCTTTCTTGTGCTATTACTTACATAACCTGTCTATGAGAAGAACATAGTTGAATGATTACTGGAAATAACGAGATTAATAATCATGTATAAAATGTTATCTGCATTATTTGTATTGAGTTTCAAAATCCATCACTGTTTCACAAATCTAGTGACATTTTTAAATGCGACAATCTTGCATGTAATAATTGACAGCATATCTAGATTACCCTGTTTAACACACATACACAAACACTGGGGCTTATTCATGAAACTCTCGCAGGATAAATGCGTGTAAATCGTTCGTAAATTTCCGCATTCATGAAAAAGTTTGTAATCCCAAAATGTTAGGGTGTATTAAGAAAATCAACAAGTAAAGGAGGTGTACCTAATAAAATGATGGGTGAGTGTAGATTTACAGCCCATGTATACAGTGAGTGGACACTAGGGTTCAAATAATTTTCCAGGACCCAACCCTGGGTAGTACACATGCATTTACTCACAGTGGGACTCAAGAAAACTGTCACATGATGACATGTGGGGATGAAACAGGCACTTCAGATAGACTACAAGGAGAAAAAAGACAGACCTGACCAGGACGACTATGGGGAGAGAAGGTTTGATGCTGGGATCATCATCTAGTGCAGTATCAGTTCTGTGATGGCCTGCACAAGCTTGAAGACTCAAATGAGATGCATAAAATAATTGTACTCCCAAGACATAAAATTAGCAACTTTGCATGTTTAAGGTGGTAATAACATTAAGCTCCTGTAGATGGCGATGTACAAGGATGCGACCGGATTCATAGGTTGAGAAGAGGTGGTACAGCGATGTGAATGTCTCGATCAATGTGTAGAAATGGGTCACAAAGCAGATGTTAATGATTAGCAAAAAGGAGTGATTGCATTTGGATGTGCCAAAGACCATTGCGTGAAGGAAGTCGTTGAATTTGCAGGTGTATCAAAGTGTATTCTCACACAGGTCTAGCAGCAGTGGAAAAATCCCAGGAAAAAATCTACATGAAATGCTCATAAGAATTTGTGGCGTTATTACACATGGGAGACAATGGATTTGAACCCTAGACTGTCTGACCTTCCTCCAGTCCCAAACTGATTTTTAAGTATTTAAGGCTATTATATTACATGGTGCACTATCAGCATTGTTGTGTCTATATATGCCAGGTCTTTCATACTCAATGCCCACAAATTAAGCACTGACCATAATAATATGGTGGGCAATGTAACAATAAGTTTGACCAATGGGTAAAGAGGGACACAAACTTGACCTTCAATATCGTCATATAGTTGTGTATTTTATCAAAAACTACTGTTTAATTCGTCTCTGGGATGTCCATCTATAAATGTTTAAAATTCTGTAGATGTGATGTCATATCCCAGGGGGTTATCGAACCAAATTTAAAAAACAGAAACGGAAGAAATTATGGTGAAATGACATAACATTTAGAGGTAAATGTTGTTATGGTTATAAAGAAAATCCTGATTTAAAACTTCTACATTTTATATAAATATGAAAGAAGATGGTGAACTGTACCAGAAAATCTAAAAATTATTTATTTGTCTTTTTTGGTTGCTTTTCTTCTGTCCCACTTTAACAGTAGCAAATTTGTCAGTAGTTATTAGTCTTTCCAGAACTTATTCATCTTTGACCTTTCTCCATGTATTGTACAAATAATTCTTTTTTGAGTATATTTTATTGAAGATGTGTTAGTAGTGGGGTGGCACGGTGATGCAGTGGTTAGCGCTGTCACCTCACAGCTCTGAGATCCCTGGTTCAATCCCAACTCTGGGCCCCACCTGTGTGGAGTTTGCATGTTCTCCACATGTTTGTGTGGGTTTTCTCCAGGCTTTTTAAATAAATGCATGTTAGGTTAATTGGTGTTTCAAAAGTGTGAATGTGTGAGTGGATGAGCCCTATGATGGATTGCACCCTGTCAAGGTTGATCCTGCCTTGCACCCTGTGTTGCCAGCCAGGCAAGTGACCCTGACACGGATAAGGAGATAAGATGAATCAATATTGGTAGTCGACATGACCCAAGTAGGATGCTGGTTTAAAAAAGACATACTGTATATTATTGAATGTTTCAATGTTTAAATCTATAGGGGAAAAAAATCATCATTTAGGTAATTTATTAATCATTTAGGCCCTGCCTCGATACGTTTAATTACAGCAAGCTGAGTATCGTGCCTTACTAAAATCCTATATATAAATTTGGGTTTTGGTCAGTTGAGTTTTGAAGAAGCAAGATTTCATTTGTTTTTGATATTTTATAGTTTGTGTAAAACACAACCTAAGCTTTTAAAATGATATTATGCTATAATATATGACATTAATATTATAGTAAAAAGTGACAGAGGACATGAAATTGAACTAAACATGAAATTTCCTATTCTTCATCTTATGTAAATAAGCAATGAACTTTCTTTCTTGTCTTATCTGCGTATCCTAGTCAGGGTCACAGGAAAGCCAGTGCCTAGCTGGTGACACAGAGCGCAAGGCAGGAACAACCCTAGACAGAGTACCAATCCATCATAGGGCACATACACTCACACCAAAAGACATTTAGGAAACACCAATTAACCTAACATGCATGTCTTTGGAATGTGGGAAAAAATAGAGAACTCAGAGAAAACCCACACAGACGATTGGAGAACATGCAAACTTCACACAGAGGTCGGGATCGAACAAGGGATCTCAGAGCTGTGAGGTGGCAGTGCCAACCTCTTCACCACCGTGCTGTGCTGCAATGAATGTATCAATCTGTTATAGTTATTAGGTAAAACATGGGAATTGTCTCAGTAAAGTCCTGTATACTGAACATCATACAGTATGTTGGACATAAATCTGGTGACCGTTTAGTGTCTAATCCCCCGCAGCACAAACAGATTTTTAATTATTAGCAATAATTTAGAGCAGCACAGTGGTAAGCACTGTCGGCTCACAGCTCTGATATCCCTGGTTCGATCTTGACCCTGAGCTCCAAATGTGTGGAGTTTGCATGTTCTCCCTGTGTCCATGTGGGTTTTCTCTGGGTACTCGGTTTCTTTCCACATTTCAAAGACATGCATGTTAGGTTAATTGGTGTTTCAAAAGTGCCCTTAGTGTATGACTGTGTGCCCTACAACGGATTGTCTGCCTGTCTGGGGTTGTTCCTGCCTTGCACCCTGTGTTGCCGCCTTGGCACGGGCTCTACCTGACCCTGAGCAGGATAAGACACCAAACGAATGAATCAATAACTTAGGGCGTTTTAAGATCTCGCCCGTTAAAGCGCACCTGTAGTTTGCACTTTCAATCCGCGAACTAAAATCCAGGCCGCGTTTGTTTTTTGCACTTAAAGAAATAGTTCCTCGGGTCTCAGTAGTTCGGTCCGCGTAACGCGATCCGCGCAGCGTCCAATCAGAGTGCGATGCAAATAAACGTGCTATTTATGAGCGTCTTGACCCTGCATACTAAAATGCTAAGTAGTACGCCGCTTGTGTGATAGTGTCTAATTGTAGGCAGTGCGGTGGGTTGAAGCTGCTAGGAACGGGAGGTTACCGACCATTTTCAGTCCGGGCGCGAGCTCTGTTGTAGAATGGGAGCAGCTCGCGCGATTTGGAGCATGAGAGTGGGAGGAGAGGGAGCGGGAGGAGGAGTGTACGGGGCAGAAAAACGGCCGCCTTCAAAAAATGGCGTCTGCGAGGGGCAAAAATGACTAATAATAAGAGGGAAAAGCAGCAGGCCTCGAGTTTGACGTCTCTCAGACCCGGTCGCTTTGTTGTGTAGGGTTTTAGCAGGTCGGTATCGCGGTTGAAGAGGAAGAAACGGCACGGAGAAGAAAAGCAGCCGTTGGAAGCAGTGGCGGTTCGTCTTATTTTGATGCGTCGACAGAGCTAGCTTAGCTCGCGGGCTAGAGCCCATAGCTCACGACTCGCTTAATGGGTGGGAGCGGCTGCCTTCATTGTGACTCGTCTTAAGCTTGAGATCTCCTATTTAGTCTGGTTTTAGTGTAGCAGCCTGGAATTTTTGTGCAGTCTTGTTTTTCTGCTCGTCTTTTTCCTCCCCCTCCCGTTAAGTAGTGCGAGCGCAGGAGGGAAAGGTCGTGGTGCGGCTCAAGCGCGTGCATCAGTCGTATGTCCGCCACCCGTGCATGGTTTAAACGGTACATCGGCGGAGTTGCCGCCGCCTCTGGCCAAAATGGCGTTAATTAGGTTGATTTTGAAGCCGAAAAGGAAGTGAGGTGTGTGTTTTTCGGAGGTGGTTAGTGAACACCCCCTTGTATCTCTCTCTTTCTCTCTGTCTCTCTCTCTCCTCCCCTCCATTTCCCTCTCTGTCTCTGCCTGTGTCTCTTTCAATATGCTATTTTCACTCCTGTCCATTTCGTTGTTCATCAAAGAAGAATGACCGCGATTTAGCACCGATCTCGTCGTGCACGAGCCCCGTTCGGACCCGTTTTTTCGTTCGCTTTGCCTTTTTCGATCCAGTTCGGAAATGGACAGGAATTACCCGGGTGCAGGTTTCGGCGATTTGGGGGCAGGAGCCGGATGGAGCTACGAGCGATCGGCTAAAGCAAGGTAAAGAGATCTGCATGCACCGTGCATCCATTGCGCGAGATTCTTGTGTGTTTAGTGCGATGTGTGTGGTCCTCATAATGAAGTGCGTGATGCATTCACGTCTGTGTCTGACGATGCATCTGCGTGGGATGCTGATCCATAATGTGCAGGCTTTTTTGTTATTCAAATAAGCAAGGGAAGAGGAGGGGGGGTGTTCAGGTTGTAAAGGCGAGGACTCTGATTGACAGACTAATGTGCGGGTTTGTGGCGGTAAGAAGAGAGATATGGAGGAGAGAGAAGAAAAAGATGGGGGCGGGGTAAAACCCGTACCCCCCATTTAACCGTGCTGTTCAGGCACATTTATAGCATCTCCCTTCGCGAAGGACGTCTTGGATCGATTGAGCACAAATCTGAACCGATATCTAGCTCATCGTTAATACATTTAGGCAGCCATGTCTTGTCACTGAACCTGCAGCTACCTTCAAAACGCAGCATTGTGATCTCAGAACAGATTTACCATTTGAAGGAGGGGGAACGTTACGAGTTGGTCGTACCTCGATCGTGCTTAGTTAATAAACCGCGCCAACTTGGGAAAACTAAAGACGATCTGCTCTTAGGAGCGCGGACAATGTGCACACGGCCTCCTCTTTACCCCAGCTAGCCTAGCTGTGCTGCCTGCTTCTAGCATCCATCTGACAACATAATGGTCGCCGCTGTCGCATACGGGCCTGCAAAAGACATCGCATGCATTAGCAACAGCAGCAGCATTTCCTTCTGCAGTCCCCACACAAATAACACGCTTTTAGGGCGCGATCAAATGCGAGATCTATCTCGGATCTTTTCTTCATCCGGCTCATGCAGATGCTAGTGCTGCTGCTACAGCCCATCCGCCACCGTTCATCTCGCTTGCACCCATGTTAGCCCTGCAAATCTCTCCACATGTGCAAACATTCCGGGTGCAAGCGTGCATCCGCTTTTCGAGCAGGCTCTGCAACATAGCCACTAATGCACCAGCCCATTTTGAACAGCTACCTGCTTCTTCTCATGGTGTGCTCCACAAATGTTTCCCAGCCACGACTTTGTATAGGTTTGAGCTTGAAGCCATTTTGAGTCTTATTCACTTGTTTTCACTTGCTATAATCTTAAAGAAATGACAGTGGAAAACATGCATATACACACAAAAAATGAACAGTACTTATACACTCACTGGCCACTTTATTAACTACACCTGTTTAACTGTTCCTTAAGGCAAATATCTCATCAGCCGCTCACATGACAGATTGCAGTTTAGCACATTTTGGTATGTAGATGTATGTGGTCATGATGATCTGATGAAGTTCGAACCAAGCATCAGAATGGGGAAGCAAGGTGATTTGAGTGGCTTTGAACGTGTCATGGTTGTTGGTGCTAGATGAGATGGACTTATTTCAGAAACTGATGATCTACTGGGGTTTTTACACACAGCCATCTCTGGTTTACAGGGAATTTTCCAAAATGGAGAAAAAAAATCCAGTGAGTGGTGGTTCTGTGGGTGAGAATGTTGATGATAGAGGACATTGGTCAAGCTGGTTCACTTTCTATGAACTGATAGAATGGCAACAGTAATAGTAAATAGTCACTCGTTGAAAAAAGGTGTGCATCTCTGACTTCACAACAGCACACCTTGAAGCGGCTGGACTACAGCAGCACAGAACACATCAGGTGCCACTCCTTCCTGAACTGAGCCTACAGTTTACAAAGGCTCACCAAAATTAGACGACAGAAGATCTGAAAAACGTTGACTGGTCTCATGAGTTTCGACTTTTTCTGATGGCAGCATCAGTTTGGTGTAAACAACAAAAATATGGATCCATCATGCCTTTAATCACCGGTTCAGGCTGGTGTAATGGTGTATTTTCTTGCTGCCCTTTGGGTCCGTTAATACTAATTGATCATCGTTTAAGCACCACACACTACCTGAGTATTGTTGCTGGCCTTGTCCATTCCTTTTATGATCACATGTCACCAGGCTCAAATCATCTCAAGCTAGTTTCTTGAACATGACATGAGTTCACTGTACTCAAATGACCTCCACAGACACCAGATCTCAATCCAATAAGATGTGGCAGAATGCGAAATTCGCATCATGGATCTGCAGCCGACAAATCTGCAGCAACTGCATGATGCTGTCATGTCAGTATGGACCAGAAATCTCTGAGGAAAGTTTCCAGCAGCTAGTTGAATGCATGCCACAAGGATTTAAGGCGGTTCTGAAGGCAACCCAGTATTGCCAAAGGTGTGCCTAATATGGCTGGTGAGTGCATGTGTAAATTATGAAGGGCAGAAGTTGTCTGTCTTGTTTATACATGGTAAACACTGTAATGAATTTACAATGCAAGTATATGTCACTTGACAAGTGTTCGGTTATTACAGTAATTAAGGTAATTAACTGGCTTAACCCTTGTCAGATGCATTAGTTGTTCCTTTAGCCGTCTCTGTTCATTGCTCTTTTCTGAAATATCTCCTTGAGTCGTAAATACAACAGAAAAAGCCGCATGACGGAAGTAAATAAATGAGTGAACAAACCACATCAGGAGACAAAGTATAGACACCACCAACCTTGCAGTTTATGTCATAAAATTTAAGTGCTAGACACCAGTCTCCAAGCTGTCAGAATTTGTTTGCTGTTAAAAACAGCTCGGCAGTGAACTTATTTCACCATCTGCAAACCAGCGTGCAGAACATGAAGATTATGAAAACTTGGAGTCAGCCGTGCATGACAGCCAAGGTACCGGCATAAACATACACTGCAAACATTGACAGAATCGTGCAACGAAACTGCCTAATGATAAGAAATAAATCAGATGGCAAGACATGACATAAATGGTGTCACCTATTCGATGGTGAAAGACAGTGACGATTCAGATGAGATGTGTTTAAACAACTTTTGAATACCTTCGACCCAAGATATCATCATCATCAAGATATCACCGTCATCAAGAGAATCCCAGAAAATATCAAGACATAATTTTTGGTCAATGTTGTACATCCCTATTGTAGCACCTGATCCAGCCAGAAGGCACATTCAGACCTCACCAAGATGGTGGGATAAGCAAATTGCTGCTGTGCCACTCAAAGGCAAATTTGTTATGATTGTTGTTACGTGGGGAGATAATAATTGTCGCAAGGTTGGTCCATAGAATTTACATGAGTTAGTTGTTGAGATTTGTCTCTTCCCTCTCAAGCTCCATTTACATTAGGCAGAGAAGAAAAGAGAACCCAGTTAAACAAGAGTCAAAAATATTATACTTGGTCATTTATTTATTGAGGAAATGATCCAATATTACATGAGTGACAAATCTATGTGAACCTCTAGCTTTAGCAGTTAATTTGCAAGTGAAATTAGTCAGGTGTTTTCAATCAATAGGATGATAATCAGGTGTGAGGGGCCACCCTGTTTTATTTAAAGAACAAGAATCTATCAAAGTCTGCTCTTCACAATCCGTTTATGGATGTGTTTCGTGGCATGAACAAAGGAGATTTCTAAGGACCTCAGAAAGAGTTGTTGATGGTCATCAGGCTGCAAAAGGTTACAAAACCATCACTAAACAGTTTGGAATCCATCAATCCACAATCAGACAGATTGTGTACAAATTGAGGAAATATAAGAACGTTGTTACCCTCCCCAGAAGTGGTCGACCAACAAAGATCAGTCCAAGAGCAATAATTGGCGAGGTCACAAAGGATCCCTGGGATACTTCTAAGCAACCAAAGGTCTTGCTCTCATTGGCTAATGTTAACATTCATGAGTCCACCATCAGAAGAACACTATAAATAATGACGTGCATGGCAGGGTTGCAAGGAGAAAGCCACTGCTCTTTAAAAAGAACATTGTTGCTCCTCTGCAGCATCTCATTGACAAGCCAGATGGCTACATGAAGAATGTTTAGTGGACAGATGAGATGAAAATATAACTTTTTGGGGTTTAAAAGAAAAGCATTATGTTTGAAGAAAGGAAAATGCTGCATTCCAGCATAAGAACCTTTTCCCATCTGTGTAACATGGGAACATGGGCTGGTAGTATCATGGTTTGGGACTGTTTTGCTGCATCTGGGCCAGAACGGCTTGGCCTCCTTGATGGAACAATGAATGCTGAATTATATCAGAGAATTCTAAAGGAAAATGTCAGGATATCTGTCCATGAACTGAATCTCAAGACAAGGTGCATCATACAGCAAGACACGGACCCAAAGCACACAAGTCTTTCTACCAAAGATTGGTTAAAGAAGAATAAAGTTGATGTTTTGGGATGGCCAAGTCAAAGTCCTGACCTTAATCCAATTGAAATGTTGTGGAAGGATCTGAAGCGAGCAATTAATGTGAGGAAAGCCATCAACATCCCAGAGTTGAAGCTGTTCTGTATGGAGGAATCGGATAAAATTCATCCAAGCCGGTGTGCAGAACTGATCAACAGTTACTGCATATGTTTAGTTACAGTTATTACTGCACGGGGGGGGGGTCACATTTAGATACTGAAAGCAAAGGTTCACATACTTTTGCCACTCAGCAATATGTAATATTGGATCATTTTCCTCAATAAATTAATGATCAAGTATATAATATTTGTCTCATTTAAGTAGGTTCTCTTGATCTACTTTTAGGACTTGTGTGAAAATCTAATGTTTTAGGTCATATTTATGCAGAAATATAGAGAATTCTAAAGGGTTCACAAACTTTCAAGCACCACTGTACATGGCTCTCATTCTTGATTCTCTCTGTTTCCCTTCTAAACAGGAAATGAATAGTTACCGGTTGCTTTGGGTTTTTTTTTTGTTGTTGTTGCTTTTTTTTTTTTTTGCCCTTTAGTGTCAACATAAAGCAGCACTCAGTTTGCTTGGAAGAAGAAGCATCAGTATTTTACTTTTTATATTTGCCAGTCTACTAGGGTGTACAACTAAAATATTTTCTGGGCTTTTTGGTCAATTAACGATAGACAGTACTTCTCTGTGTATCTTGGGTATAAAGAATTGGAAAAATTGTTTGATCCCATCTCTCAACCACCCTAACTGGCACAGTGTATTTTGCAGTGTAATTGGTGATTTATTTATTTATTTATTTTGGCCCTTCTGTTTTTCCTTTTATTGCAGAGTGATTTGCAGTTGGTGAAATAAACTAGCTGTCGCGGTACTTCCATTGTATTTTTTTGAGCATTATTCATGTTATCAAACCAAACTACCTCCATGCGAGTGAGAATGAGCCAATTAAATCGGACGACACAGAATGAGGCTAGTGATGTCTGCTTTTGCTCATGCTGTATTTTGTTCACTCATTTTTAACTAAGTGCTTTTAGGTAGAATGCTAGCTTTTGTTTAGCACGCTATCCTACCTCGATAAATGACACTTTGAATGTGACCTCTTGGTCTGTGTTTTTTTTACTGTTTTCTTGCAATGTCGGCTTGTACGTTGTTAAAACAACAATTAAGATATTATTGTTAGTGATTCATATCACACTCCCTTAGTATGCAGTGTATAGGACTGAGTGTTCATATAAGACATTTGCTATGTAGTCTACTTTGTATTACTTAAGTTCTTATTTAAAGCTGTGAAGCTGATCTGTAGCTCAATTGATTACGTGCATGCTTTGTATTAGTAATCTAATGATTATTACAAACAGACCTTACACACAACGTTTTTCTTTTTCCCAGTTTGGTGTATGGTAGCTCCAGATCGTCACATCCAGAATCTGAACTCCTCCATCGGCAAGCCTATGCCACTCCCCACCCTCTGCAGGGTTATGCAACCAATCACCATCCTGGCAGCTCCGGACAGGGTGGAGCATGGGGTGCAGCTGGGAGGAGTCTAGGTGAGTACTGAATTCTAGATTTTGTAGATACACAAGCTGGTAGATCCAGTGTCTTCAACTCCTGGATTCAGATGATTATTCAGTCATTGTGTTCCAACGAGTGGACTTTTTATTTGTTTATTTATTTTTGTTTGTAAGTTGGAATGGTTTTTAGACATGCTGTTGATTGGTGTTCTAGAGGTACTGATAATAAAGTAGATAAACGTGTTTGTGCAGCCGCTTCCCAATTTATGATGGGAATATGTTCCAAGAAACACATTGTATGTTGAATACACCTTAAACTAGGGATGTACCAATCTGACTTTTTTAATACTAATACCGATATGTAAATTGTGTATCGCTCAATTCCAATCCGATACCTTTGTTGAATTAATAAAAAGTGTATGAGTGTGGGTGAGACTTAAGGCATCAGGATGAACTTATGTGGGTGAGACTTAAGGCATCAGGATGAACTTGGACATTACTAACTTTGTAAAACAAAATTTAACACAGACGTAAATTTACTGAAGTGCTACTTACTTAAGGTATTGTGCAGGACCTTGGCACAAATTGAAGATAAAGAAGTCAGACTTCTTAAAATATATTTTAATAAATAAAATGTATCAGCTGAAACTGAAAATAAGTAGCTTTACTTTGTCAAATACAGGAACGGCAAACAATCTCTTCAATATTTAGTTTAAACAGTAAATCCAAATAAAATCTAGCAGCTGAACTTGAGAACAAGCAAATAACCTGGTCAAATACAGTCAGTAATCAAATTATGCAAACATTTAATGCAATTTAAAAAATGTAGCATGGTTTGCAAACGAATTAAAGTGAAGTAGTCGGTCCTATGGACGAGGCTAATTGTCCAATGCCTGATCCAGCTAATTTTGTTAACATCTGGTCCGATAACTGATCCTAATATCAGATCGGTGCATTCCCATCTTAATCAGAGATGTTTAACGCATACTGTTATGTTTTATTTTACCATAAACACGCATTGGCCTACAGTTGGCTGAAAATCATTTTATTGCAGAAATATGAGGTGTGTACTCACTTTTGAGATACTGTATATACAGGGTGTATATACATACTCTAATACTTTGTAGTTACAAATACATACGTTTGTGCACTTGCTGAGTACAAGTACCTATGAGTATGTGCTCTTTAACGTTGCTGAACCTAGAACTGACCAACTGCAGCAACCCCAGATCATAGCACTGCCCCAGAGGTGCTGACCGTGTTTTTGGCGAGGCAGTGTTTGTGTGTATGCAGAGCTGTGGTATAATAAGAATACATTTTATTTTTATAAGATGTTACTCACTTTCTGAGTGTAAAAAAATTAAATATACATAGTTGCTTCATTTAACATTTTACTATTACCGATTATGGTTATTATTACCAATTTATTACTGATAATGGTATCAGTAGCATTACCACATGAAAATTTAAACTGCATAAAATTCAATATTACTTTATGCCTTCTAATGCAGCTAGATTCAAGGATCAAAAAACATTTTGAATTTTTAAAAT
>JAVSBU010000022.1:6853559-6864329 GCA_033118015.1 Loricariichthys derbyi
AAAGGTTTTTAACACATTGGCTTTTTTCAAAGGGGTGTTTGCCATATTCCACTGCTCAAGTACAGTCATTTTATAAGGTAGGGGCAATGTGGTAATGCTAGTATCAGGACTTGTCATGGGAATTGAGTTACTCCCAGTATGATAGAAGAATCAGTATATCATTCCAGCCAAAGAGAACTGCTTGCCATTAGAGGTCAAATTACTTCTGACAGTAGAAAAAGCTCAGGTTAGTATTTACAAAAAAGCTGTCATTGAAAGGGAAGACCTCCAGAAGAGCCACCTAACGTAGTTTAGACTAAACAGGGCAAGGAAACTGATGCTTTATTACCACTGACCTACCTGAATTGCTGTTTTATTTATTTCAGTTGCTTTTCTTTTCCTTGGGAAGTGCCTAAGTAACCTAATTTTATTAGAGCACCGTGTTTGTCAAGTTCCAGTTCAAGATAGCCTATTAATGTTATTTAAACATCTGAATTCTGTAATGTGTGCGTGGGAACAAGGGGTCCCAGATGACTCGCCAAGGTATTGGATTAAGATGATTTATTGATTCAGTTTATTTTTTTCTGTGTTTTTTTCTTTGCCACCATGATCACACACACATGTTATCAGAGGAAAACTGTACATGTTCTGATTCATAGGTTTGTCTGGGCTTTTCGATGCTGGGCTGCACCATGCAAGTCCGTCAGGCCCAGATGCATCTGTAATGAACTTGATCTCCGCTCTGGAGTCCAGGGGTCCACAGCCACCGCCTTCTGCCTCTTCGCTGCTCTCCCAATTTCGTACGCCATCCTGGCAGACTGGTAAGTGCTGAGGTGATGGGTTTTGTACCCATTTTGCACTGAGAAGAAAGAATGACAAAATGGCAAATTCAATGATATATTTACCACTGTGATGTGTATGTAGTGTTTTAAAGCCAGGCAACTCCTTGAAAGACATACTAACATAATTTGATTTCTACGTACTTGTGAACCATCTGGCTTTTTAAATGTATTTGGTACTATATGATTTCTAGATTTGTTAAATATTCAAATTTATCTCCTTTCCTGTTTCTTCATTCTTTAGCAATGCACACACCTGCCCCTGCTGAGCTTTTCATCTCCAGTGCCCTGCCTGGTTCTGGATCATTCCCATCATCCTCTGCCTTATCAGCCTATCAGCACCCAGCTTCATTTTCTGGACGTTCCTTTCCAGGGGTGACCCCCTCGCTCTCTTTACAGGACACTCCTACCTTTAGCCCCACCTCTAATGGCCTCTTGTCTCCTCATGATCCTTTGCTGCATATCAAGACATCCTCTCAGTCAAGTCTAGGCTTTGATCGCCTGCTGTCATCTCAGGGTGCTGCTGCAGCTTACCGTGGAAGTCATGATCCTAGTAGTGGTAGCGGTGTAACTTCAGCCCAGGCGTCTTCAGCGGCTTCAGCTTCTGCCCGCCATTTGCAGTCTCATCAGTTTAACCTGCTGTCATCACAGCTTCAAGATCAATCCTCACAGCTGTACAGTGCATCCGTTTTCTCGTCCACTCCAGCTCCACCTCAGCCGACCTCCCAGGAACGGACTGTACCACGACAAGACAGTGTCATTAAGCACTACCAGAGGCCCTCTCCAGCACAGGCTCCCTCTTCCACACCCCATCCCCTCCAGCACTACCTCAGTTGTGGAGTGTCTGGGTATCAGCAGGCTCCTCATCCTCGTCATGCTAGCCTATCCTGCAGCCCATTGGGAGAGCACAGTCCTTCCTCTGACCATAAGCCTTCACCCAGAACAGAGCACTACCGACCCATCATCCAACCCCCTTATGGGTCGTCGTCATCCTCTGGTGGGCCAGGAAAGGGGTCAAAAAGCAGTTCCAGCAGTGGCTACTCCTCATCTAGCTCTGGCTCCTCCTCAAGAACACCCCATACACCACCTTCAGCATCCTCCGCCTCATCCTCTTCCTCCTCCTCATCGTCCTCCACTGCATCTGCCAGTGTTCGTCAGTCAAATTCCATTCCAACTTCTAGCTCTGCATCTGCATCCTCTCGACAGCAACCACCAACCCAATCTGTACCTCCACCCCCTCAGACACACTCCCAACCACCACCTAGCACTTCGAACTCCTCTCAGCAGAGCCTTCCCAAAGCCTGTCTCTCAGGCTATGGCTCTCCAGTAGCTCCAGTTAAGTCCTCTAGCAATTTGACAGGTCAGACCCCACCCCAGCAGCAGCAGCCTCAGTCTTTCTCTCCCAGTCAGCCACCATCACACTTAACTCAGTCCTATGGGGGATTTAATTCTCCACAGACACATGACCTCCCTTCAGCCAGAACCTCTGGTGTTGCGAAAGGATATGGGAATTTAGGAAGCCAGTCATTTACAGCAGAATCAGTATATGGGACGGATTCAGGATATGGCTCACTGCCTCCATCACTAGGTGGAGCTGGAAGCCCCTCAATGGCCTATGCAGCCTCAGGACACTCTCCAGCACTGTTGCGTTCAGGGGCTAGTGGAGGAGCAGCTAGTGGGAGCAGCAACGGAGGAAGTACCAGTACAGGAGCTGGAAATAATGTAGGTGGGGGAGGTGGGTCTTACCACATTCCAGATTCGAGCCCATCCTCTGGCAACTCTGGAATAATTCGGCCAGATCTTCACTCCCCTGCTCCTTCACGCCCTGCTCAGTCACCTGTCGGAACAGGATCCAATAAATATTTATCGTCTGTTCTCTCTCCTTCTTTCTTACCCTCCCCACAGGGGTACCCCGATACTCGAGGACCTCGGTCACAGTCCTACCATCCTTCTGCCCCTCCCAAAACTAAGTCCGATAGCAACCTACTTGGTGTAACTGAGTCTCGGCCACAACAGGATGATGACGATGACGACTTCCTCATTCAGCACCTGTTACAGGCTCAAAGTCCTACCCCTCAAGCATCCCATCACCATCCCCCTCAAAGCCATCATTCGTCACAGCCTACTCAACAACCTCCAGTCCTTCCTCCCCAGGATGGGAGCAAGAGCTTGTCCTATGAGATGGGCAAGAGCTCTGAGGAAAGATATCATCTTCAGAGTGTTATTAGAACTCATAGTGCCACATCTAACGCTACAGGTAATGGTGCAGGTCTGGACGCCCAGTTGGAAATGTCTTTAAAAAAACAGCAGCAGCACCAACAGCAGCACCAACAACAACCACATCAACCACAGCATCAACAGCAGCAGCAACAACACAAACATCAACAGCAGCAGCAACCGAAGAGCAATAGATCTGTCACAGATGGAGCAGCACGAGGAAATGCTGATCAAGCTCATGCACACCCACAACATCATCATCATGATTCAATGGGGTCAGTAGTTCACTATGGGCGGGGCGACCATTACTCAATTCCTCCACATTCTTCCTCTCACCATCAACATGCTCCACACACACCAACACATCCACACTTGCATTCTCACCCTCACATGGATCTTCAAAAGAAACCACAAGATACTGCAGATATGGCTTACATTCGCAAGACACCCGATCTGCAACACCACCATCACCAACAGCAAACGACACATCACCAGTCTCATCCACGACAGCACCAACAGCAGCAACAGCATCAGTCTCAGTCCCAAACACTCATGGAGTCTCCAACAGACCAATCCCACCAGCCTCCTCATTTGTTACAGACTGTACAGTCTCATACCACCCACAGCAAACTCGATGCCCGCCAACAACAACACAATGCTAGCCAGCAGCCGTTAATGGAAGGAGCAGGTGGAGTTACAGCCACAGAGACTCAACCCCAGTCCCAAGCATCTCAGTTACAACTTCAACTCCAGACCCAAGTTTTGGAAGCTGCTAGCCACTATGGTCATGGTTCACAGGGGCAAGATCAGGGCCATTCAAAATCATCTGCTGTGTCCTCCCTGGACATGTTGGAGCGTTCCCTTTCTCGGACATCGAGTCAGGATGGAGCAATGGTTGACGACAGAACAGGAAATGAGGGAGGAAGAGGAAATTCCGGATCTGGAACTGGAGGAAGCGTTGAGAGACACAGGCCACAGGATCAGCAGCGACTTTCATCTCACCATCCATCACAGCACCATCCCACTGAGTTGCATTCATATCTTCCTGAGCCAGACCTAGGCTTGCCTACTCCCACCCATGGCCATCATCTTTCACATCACCACCAACAATCACAGCAACCACCTCAAGCTCCTCAGCACCCCACATCCCACCACCAACATGCTCATTCCCAGCATTCAACTCACCACCTCACTCCTCAGTCAGCCACTACAGCTGCTCAACAACAGGAGCAACCTCAGCTCGATCAGCAGCATCAACCAGACCATCACTTTGATGCTAGGGGCTCAGCAGTAAAGTCCAACTCAAATCAGAATCAGTCCCATCAGAGCCAGAGGTTTGTACCTTTAACATCTATCTGTTTCCCAGACTCGCTGCTTCCAGATGAAGACCGTTCTTTCTTTCCTGGCATGGAGGACATGTTCTGCCCAGAGGAGTACAAGTCCAGCTGCTCTGGAGGAACAGGTCAGGGTCAGGATGGGGTTGCACAAGGCCAGGCAGGACACGAAGGCATGGATGGCATGAAGTCATCTACAGAAGCTGGAGGAGACGATACGGGTGCAAGCTACGATATGCTTGCCCAACATGGCGATCAAGATTATGGACAGTACTGCCATGATCTTTCAGAGCCTGACAATGGAACCATGCATCTGGACCTTGACTCCTTGAAGACACATGAGCTCCCATCTACAGTCAATACTGAGCAACTTGGACTGATTCAATCTCAGCCAACCGGTCTTGGAATGGGAAATGCAGGGAATGTCGGGGAAGCAGCTGGTGCCAAGTTAGGAAGTTCTGGAAGTTCAGGTTCTGGATCAGGAGGACTCACATCCCCAATCTTTTGTTCATCCCGTCCCAAAAAGCTCCTGAAATCCAGTTCTTTCCACTTGCTGAAAGAGAGACCCGATCCGAATTCCCTTCCTAAAAAGAGTTATGCACAGGAATATGAATTTGAGGACGATGAAGATAAGGCCGATGTTCCTGCTGACATTCGACTAAATAGCCGAAGACTTCCTGACCTCATTCCTGATCTTGTATCCAGCTGTCGGAAGTCTGGTGGTGGAACTATGAGTCCTTTAATGAGTGACTTGGATTTTGGATACCCCTCTCTTGGTCCTCCTCCACAATTACTACCCCATGATGGACCGAAAAGGAGAGGCAGAAAGCCTACAAAACCCAAACGAGAAGGTCCACCAAGACCTCGTGGTCGGCCACGCATACGTCCTTTGCCAGAGCCTCACCATTCGAGGGCTGCCATGGTAGAGAGTGGAACGGGATACGTTCCTGAAAGAGGCAGGGGTAGAGGTAGAGGGAGAGGGAGAGGCAGACGTGATGAATCTGTAATGGACAAGGATCAGAGTCAGCTATATCAACAGCACATGCAGCAAATGCATCACCAGTCACAACAGCAGCAGCACCAGGAGCCAATCAAACCCATAAAGGCAAGTTTGAAGGGAGGATCTATAATGCATTACAATATTTTTAGATTTTATTTATTGATACAACCTGATGCATATCTTACAAAATGATCTTGTCTTGTTGTAGATCAAGCTTCCTATTGGTACTATGTCATCTTCGGATGCCCTTCTGAGGACGGATTCTTTGTCTGGTACTGACCCGGCCCTCTCAGATGGGTCTGTGGGGTCCGCCCCTTCTTTGGGATTAAGTCCAGGAACGCCAGGGCCACCTGATGTAAACAGACCTTTAGACAAGAAAAAGGCTAAAACTCAAGAGGTGAGAAATAAGCATGATGTTTTTGTATTTTAACTGAATTGAAATTTAGAACACGCTGAGCTTTAGAGTTTGGTTCTTGATTTGCATTTGTAATTCCATATTAATACCCAATTTTTTGTATGTAATGTTTGGGTGTCCACAAAGTTTTGGCTGTAGAGTGTATATAAATGTCGTCTACTCTCTCCAATTCATGTAAATTTCAGTCCATAAAGGGCAAGGGTGCAAACCTAAACTGGAGACTTATGATCTCTGATCCCTCAGATGGCACTGCATAGAAAAATATAATTCAGCAATAAATGACACAACCATATGGGGAAGGGATTACTTTGGTAAAGCTTTGTACTATAGTATGGAGTTGCAATCACAAATGGCAATTAAAATTCTTTTCGCACGCTAAAGTTTTAACTTTAAGCCTTCAGCCTTATGTTAATTATTTTAATTTTTCATACGGTCTCATCTTTTTCTGATTCATGGATATACCCATCTTATTCTGTATTTATGATCTTTGACTTATTTTACAGTGTTTAGCCACATAATATTTTGTCTCTTTTAGATGGAGGAGAAAGATTCTGAGAAAACTGGCTTTGTGGACTCTTTTTTGGATTTTCTGAAGTCCGGAAAACGGTCAGGGAACAACTCTGGTAATGGTGATCTGTCTCCAGGGAAGAGTGGTGGTATCCATCCCATATCTTCGCCGCCACCACCCACACCAGCAGCTGTAGCTGCGCCTGGTTATACGGATAGCGAAGGCGACGGAGGACTGTCATTGGGCGGATGCCCAAGCCCTTGCAAGCGTTTGGATGACGAGCTGAAGAGAAACCTGGAGACCCTTCCGTCTTTTTCCTCGGACGAAGAGGACTCGGTGGGGAAAAACCAGGACCTGCAAAAAAGCATTTCCTCTGCCATTTCTGCCCTGTATGACACTCCACAGCTCAGCACTTCCTCGATGCAGCCTCCCACTCTTCCTCCGCCCCCACCTCCGCCACCTCCTGCACCACTTCCGACGGCGCAGCCGCCGCCTTCGCTCAGCCCGCAAGCCCCGACGCACATGCACACACAGCTTCCTCCTCATGCACACGTCGAACCTGCTGTGTTAAAAGAAGGGCAGGCTGATGAGACTGAAGAAGCAAAAATGAAAAGTGCAGCAGAAGATGATGAGGAACCTAAAACAGTAGAAGAGAAGTCTCCAGAAATGGACATGCTATGTGCTCAAAAATTAGAAGGTAAGTAAAACGTATGTTAGCAGAAATAGTTTTGAGGTTTTTGTGTGCGTGTAAATTATTCCCATTTAAACAGACATGGACGTTCTGATTTGTTCATTTTCTGTTGCAGATTCTCCTAAAGTAACTCCTCAAGCCACAGCTCCTCAATCACTTCCAGCTCTCTTTAAATCGTCCCCTGCCTGTTCTTCTTCTCCCTCTCCACCTCCTCTTCCACCCCTTTCTCTCCCATCACCCCTTCCTGAGCTGGAGGACAATCACTCTCCACCACAGAAAGCTCTCCTACTAAAGTCTACGCCTCCCTCCAGTCCACTTGCTCCCTCCTTACCTATCCTCTCTCCTCCACATCCTCCAGCTGTAGTGTCTCCTCCACCCTGTACTCCACCACCCCCAAGCCCTCCTCCAGCTAAGCACCCTCCCCAAGCTCCACCCTCCCCAGAAGAGCTCCCAGCACCGCAACTCCTGCCGCTACACCTGGCCCAGAAACAGAGCGGTGCTGCCATTGCGGGTGAGACTGAGGAGGACGAGAGCGAAAGTGGAGGAGAGGGCATCTTTAGAGAGAGGGATGAATTTGTGGTACGGATCGAGGACATTAGGACTCTCAAGGTGCTTACGTTTTCACTGTGCTTTAAGAAAATTCATACAACTTTTCTAGTACTTTGTTTTTTTCCCCCAAATATTTTCACTGCATCATGGAGCCAGATAGGATAAACTACTGTGCATGAGTGTATGCATAAACCAAGCTAGCATTTTACCTTAAACAGCATGGCTGAGGTTCAAGATGATTAAACAAGCTGTGCCAGTAGACAAAAATACAGACACTACCAACCTTGCTGGCCAAGTCATTTGCAATTTCTGAAATTGGTTCCAAACTTTAAAGCAGCCAAAGTACCAGTTCAAAAACACACTTGGCAAACCTTGGCATAATTATTCTGCTAAAAGGGAATTTATGAGAAGAAAATAATTGGATGGCAAAATATAAATGTTGTCACCAATTACCGTATTTTCGGGACGCTAAGGTGCACTGGATTATAAGGTGCAGTATCAATGAATGGATCTAATTCCATATATAAGGCTCACCAGATTATAAGGTGCATTACGAAACAAAACAGTCAGATAAATCAAACTTTATTCAGCTCATTCACATTAACTCTAAACATTGTTCATTTTTAAGATAAAATAAAAAACTAATACACTCACTTTTTCAGTTCATTCCTCCTCCAAAAATCCATTAAATCCATCATCCTCAGTGCCTGAGGTAAACAGTTGAGCGATTTCAGCATCAATGCACTGAAACTCTGTTTGGTCTTAATTTAAATCTGTGGAGTAAAAACCTCCAGCAAACCACTGCACTTTATTGATTAATTAGTGTTGAAATTTCTCGCAACTGCTCTATTTCCATGTTCTATTATGTACCTTATAGCCTTGAGTTTGAAATCCACTTCATAAGCATGTCTCTTAAAGGACACCAATTTGAGTTCATAACAAACACCCTGACTATGGTTACCGTAATGCTCCTAAAAATCCATCCAGCACTTCGGCTTCTTCGTTGCTTACCAAAGCCATTTCTAAAACATTTTGAATAGTTTGTTTTTTTTGTCTTTTTTGTATTTTTTGTCTTTTTGTCAAATTTTAGTCAGATTTCAAAAATATTTAGCCTGATTTTATTCATGCATTTTTTAAGGTTTTACTCTTTTAGAGGTATTAAATACTTGGAAAAAACAAACTAATAATGGAAGCTGTCTCTTTGTTTTTAATCCCAGTCCCTCTTAAGAGCAGCAAGTTGTAGGCTTAATGAATGAAACTGTTTTCTTCTTCTCGTAATTGGGCCACACAGCATGCACTTAAACACAGGAAACAAAGTTTCTCTAAATTTTCTCCACTAATTTTGACCACATGACCTCATGAACACAGGCATCGGCTGATGGTTACCTGAAAATGGCATTAATTGGCTTAACTTATGATCTATCACTTGCTTATTCCTAACTTTCATAAACAAAAGCTATTTAACACTTAACATGTTAACATTAAAACTTTTGGAAGCAATATGGCCAGGTATTTCTTTAAATACATTTTGCATGTATTTAATATTAACATGCTGATATGACAGTTTGTCTAATAACAGTGCGGATTTATTTATTTATTTAGATAACGCCATGTGCATAAATGGTTTAAATGGAATTATATTCCATTATGTTCATGTAACTGAAACAGCAAACTTTACAGGCTGTTGAGTAACATGCAGTTGTAGAATTTGGCTCTGTCCTAAACACATGTTCAACGTAAAATCAACGTAAAAATTATTGCTTTCCCTTTGGACCATGTTTCCTCATTTCAGCAGCAGAGATTTTTTGGGACTGATGGAAGAACTGAGAGAAGTTTGTATTTCCTAGGTCACTGGTTTAGTACTGCTCAGTACAGTAAGCCATGTTAAGCTTTGTTCATGTTACGACTCTTCTGGCTAACGCAACATTCAATCTAGCAGAATACAAGTCGGTCGAACCTGGTACACTGCTGAAGCTCATTATCATGCTGGTGCCTTGGGTGTTGTCAGGTGTTGAAGGTGTAACCTCCTTTACAACAGTTTAACTTTCCACGCAGTGTATTTCCACTTCATTCTCTCAAAGTGGAGTTTTGAGCTTCTATCTTCCACTAATGATCCAGCGCATAATATCAGAACAAAATTGTGATTTTCCCCATTGTGGGACTAATAAAGGCTTATCTTATCTTGATTACATGATGCACTCATCTAGAGGTGCCTGCTTACAGATGTATTTTCTCACTAATCACAGCCGTGTATTTGTGGCATAAATGCATTTGTAGGATCCAGTGAGTGGAATCAAAGTTGTTGTATTTTTTTAACTGGCATTCATTACTGTTTATTAATCACTGATTTGTTTTTGATTTCACATTTTGGACTGTTGTTCTCCCCAGATGGCCCTTCAGACAGGAAGGGAACCACCACCCATCTGGCGTGTGCAGAAAGCCCTGCTACAGAAGTTCTCACCAGAGATTAAAGATGGACAAAGGCAGTTCTGCGCTACCAGCAATGTGAGTCAGTTTCTGTGTTTCATTTAGTGTCTCATTAAAACCACAAATGGAGACCATTTAGATTAGTATGCAGTCAAGCACTCGCTGGTGTGACACCAAGACGTTTGTAATGTTCACGCACATATGATGAGGTTTCATTAAATCCATTGTAAGTTGAATTTATGGTACAATGAGGATTTTAATATAGTGTTCCCTTGCTACTCCGCGGTTCGTTTATTGCGGACTCGCTGTTTCGTGGATTTTCAAAAAATATTAATGTAAATATTTATCGCGGTATTTTTGCTGTTTCACGGGGTTTTGCAGTACTCCATTTAAAGTATTTTTGCACATGCGTAGTACTTTTATACAGTATAAATAACCACCAAAATGTTTATTCATTTGGGTTAATGACCTAATTGATATTTAAGTTATCTATATTTAATATTGATGTAAATACTTTCTTACTGTGGATAACTTCACTTACATGATAGACTTCAAAATAAAAGACTCCACCTTTACCTAAATGTATAGACTTCACGGCAGTCTTTTATTTTGAAAGGGTCGTTCGGCAGTGGCCATCTTTGTTGGCAAGCTTCTCAGTAATTCATTATTATTCTAGCTGTATGATGTATATTCAATTGTAAGTACTTGCATTGAATTTTTAAAATTACCTATCTAGGTTTAAGAGTTTAAAACATTTTATGCACATTTAAGTAGACGTTTTTTAAAAGGTACATGTACAGTATGGGAAAAG
>JAVSBU010000022.1:6897787-6913394 GCA_033118015.1 Loricariichthys derbyi
GAAGCCTTTCGGATGAGAGGTGAAACGTCTTCAAGAATTTCTAGCAAGTCCAGTTGCTCTCTTCAACCACCCACTGTAATTGTACAGCTTCTACACAAAGACCTTGTATGCTGCTTGGCAAAAAAAGGTCACGCACTCTAATAATTTAATTGGGACCACCTTTAGCTTTGATTACAGCACACATTCGTTGTGGCATCATTACCACGTGGCCAATCCATGTATGAAAATGAGGTCTCCTGCTCCCTGAACCACTCTTTCACAATTTGAGCCTGATGAATCCTGGCATTGTAAACTTGGAATATGTCTGTGCCATCAGGAAAGAAAACATCCAATGATGGAATAACCTGGTCATTCAGTATATTCAGGTATATACCGAATTATTTGGGCTCATAACATTGCTGAACCTAGACCGGACCAACTGCAGAAACCCTAGATCATAGCAATGCCCCCATGGGTGGTGACCTTTTTTGTCCAGGCAGTGTATATAAGTGAAATACAGGTGGTTTCTGTAGTCTGCTACTTTTCTGAAAGTCCTCTCATACTCCCTTACCAGTCGAAGGGTTCTCATCCCAAAGTGTGTCGAAACAAGTCTGTGAAGATTCTCAGTCGTCCAGGTCATCAGGTTGAAATGTTTCAAGTGATGGAGAATATTCACAGACTTATTATACAGTGAGTGGAACTGAAAAAAATTGAGTGTAGAAGTTAGCGTGGTATACCTTTATGAAGTGCCCAGTGATTGAGTTTGTCTCATATACTGTATTTATAAAATGTGCTGTTAGAACTAAAGCCATAAATAGTACTGCCACATTCAAAAATCTTATGCCATATAGTGCTGCAGTCATTTTCCATTCCAATTTTGCATTGCCTATGTTGAAATTTTTAATTTTCTATAAGCATTGTGATATAATGATCACAGTTTATCACTTGGAGCCAAATACAACATTTCCAGTAAAGTAGCGGAGCCAAAGATATTCTTGATTAATGTGTGGATACGGCGTTCCACAGGGCTCTGTGTTAGGCCCACTACTATGTTCTCTGTACATGATCCCACTAGGCTCAATTATTCGTAAACATGGCATTGGTTTCCACTGTTATGCAGATGATATGCAGTTATACATTTCTGCCAAACCAAACGATGTTCTCACAATCAGTAAAATTGAGGATTGTGTAAAGAAAATTAACAATGGGATGTCATGTAATTTTCTTATACTCAACTCAGACAAAACTGAGGTTTTAATAGCGGGACCAAAGGCTGTGAGAGAGGTTGGCCATGTCTATCCTGAACCTAGATGTCTGTTCGGTAACGCTCAGTACATCAGTAAAATACTTAGGTGTCACATTTGATTCAGGTATCTTGTTTGATTTGACATTATCAAAATCACTCGTTTTTAATTGCCTAATTTAATTTACATAATATTGCTAAAATTAGAAAAATACTTAATTTTATAGACCCTGAGAAGCGGTTTCACGTATTTGTAACCTCAACGTTAGATGACAATAACACATTACTTGCTGGATGCTCTAGTAAATCTATAAATACACTGCAATTAGTTAGAAATGCAGCGGCTCAAGTTCTAACTAGAACCAGAAAATTTGGTCATATCAGTCCTATTTTGTTGTCACTACACTGGTTAAAAAGTAAATTCTGCAGGGGGGGAAGGCTTTCTCCTACTTGGCCCCCCACCTATGGAATAAACTCCCACCATTATTTCACGATTCAGTCTCCAAATTTTTAAGTCTAGGCTAAAATCATTCTTAAGTCATCCTCCTCCATCTCACTCTGTCCTCTGTCCTCACACCAACTACTTCCAACTATGTTCTGCATCCATATATCTCCTCTTTGGCCTTCCTCTTTGTCTTTTTCCTGGCAACTGCATTTCTAACATCCTTATACCAATACCAATATCACTCCTCTGGACATGGCGCCTCTAACTTTACCTCCTAGTTGTTTAACCTGAGCTGATGATCTCATTCCTAACGTTGTCCTTCCTTGTCAGTCCAAAGGAGAACCTCAACATCTTGAGCTCTGCCACTTCCAGTTCTTTCTCCTGTCTTTTCTCCACCCACTCCATCCTACCTGGACTCTCTTCTTAACCTCTTTACCACATTCCCCATTTTTCTGGACAGTTGACCCCAAGTACTTGAAGTTCTGCACCTTTGTGAGCTCTGCTCCTTGTAGTCTCACTGTCCCACCTGTCTCCTTCTCATTCACACACACATACTCTTTCTTGCTACAGTTGAGGATTTTATTCTTTAAATTTGAAACATGATTGTAAAAGTGAAGAACGTTGCTTAGACTTAGCAAATGGAGAGTGCATCTTTTAAAGGCTAATGCAGACTTTACAAAAATGGTGAGCCGTTCCAAAGTGACTGAAACCCTCCGGCAGCAGGTTGTCCAGATGACTGTCAAATGAGGAGACTCTATCAGCCATAGCAAGAGAAGATGGTCGTTCCAAGTCTGTTATTTCTAGAATATTGCATCTTTCCAATATAACACACACATTCAAGTCCCCCAAAAAGGCTGGTTACCCAAAAAGACAAATTCAAAAGAGGGTAATCTGTTCAACACTCTCGCTGGAATTGCTTGCAGGTTCAGCACTGAACAGGGTAAAGATCTGTCTCATCATAGTGTCTCCACGTTTCAGCGCATTTGGACTGAAAGCCCACTCTGCAGTGACCAAACCTCTCATTAGCAGAAAGAATCAAAAGGCTAGACTCACCTTTGCCTAGGAGCATGTGGACAAATGATGAAAGCAAGTTTAATTTATTTGGGTCTGATGGGAATCATTATGTTCATCGACAAACTGAGGGAACTGAAGCCAAAGAGTGCAAAGAAGTCAGTTAAAGGTGGAAGAGGAAGGGTCATGGTTTGGGGAATGTTTTCAGCAGCAGGTGTTGGACCTCTCATACAGCCACATGGAGGGGGAGAAGAGTGACCTAAATCACACCAGAGCAGTGTGAGACACGAGTGATGTCCTGTGGCCACAGATGTGCTGAAGTCATTCAAAGCAAAGGCCTGTACACTTCCTACTGATGGGTGACTGTCATAACCTTCAGAATTTAGTTTTAATCTTTCGCTGTGCTGCAGTCATTGCTGTTCTCTAATTATGATTTAGACCACCCTCAGTCCTACACTCTTGACTTTCCTCCTCTCTTTCTGTCTCCTGACTCGTTTTCCTCCTCGTGGTCTCTGACTAACTGTAGCACAATTTCCACCGGCACCGTTTGTCAACAGCACCAGTGACAGTCATTGTTAACCTGGGTCGTGACCGAACCGGTATGATGTCATTTAGATGAACTCGCATGTTAGTTTTGGCAAAGTGTACATCGGATGCCCTTTCTGCCCCAGCCCTCACCATTTACTCGGGCTTGGGACCCGCACAAAAGATGCACTGGCTAGTGTTCCCTAGTGGCTGGTTTAGGTGCAACAATGTGTGCTTGTGATGTATTCCCTTTCGTTACAGCATTAAATAATTTTGACAAATCTGTCAGCTATGCAAGATCAATGTTTCCAAGTGTGAATCTGAATGTTCCCACTGACTAATGAAAAGAAAAAACTGTTCCAAAGCAAATGTACTGTTTTTTTGCAATAAAATGCAACATTTTACTAAAGCCTTTATACCGAGTGTCCAATAAAGTTTCTTAAATTTACTTTGACTACTAAATATTTAAAATACTAAATAATTAGATTTCCTTTCCCCATTGCACTTTTAGATAGTCCACTGTAATTCCAAAAGGGATTCCTAAAACTAAGTCTAAGCTTTAAAAAAAAAATTTTTTCCCAAAATTACTATTACAGTAACTTTAAAAATATTAAATATTAAGACTGTTATAATTATAATATTGTTGCATTTCAGACTATGGTTGAAAGTTAATAAGAAAGGGTTCAAGGTAAAGGGAGAAAACAGCCCAAAATAGCCTGGACTCGCAAAAAACTGTGTACCCAAAGCGAGGTTCAAAGCACATATCAAAGAAAGTCATCATCCAAAATGAGTATCTGGACAAAAATAAATAATTGAATGCAGGTTTTTGCAGCCTGCCTTTACAAACATTTGTCAAAGAAATGCTCACTCTTAAGACCACACTGAATACAAGCATTACTGTCCTTCAGCACCACTGTTGCAACAAGTCAGCCTGTGAAATTTCTTCCCTTCTGGATACCACACAATCAGTTGTGAGTGGTATTATTGAAAAGATGAAGCCTTTAAGAATCACAGAAACTCTGACATCAGAACACCACATCATGTTATACCGTTGACAAGGGCTGAGGTGCATAAAAGTCACCGACGCCCTGTTGACATAACTGTAGTCTAAATCTTCTCTGGCATTAAAGGTCCCCTCCAGTGGTCTTATCGGGGTGTCAGTTATCGATCTGACTGGGTTAATTAAATGCCACAGCAATAAAATCTCACTTGAACTAGTCAATTTTATGGTATTTAGTGAAATAAAATAGACCACTCACCAGATTCTTGCTGAGAAGCTAACGAGATTGGAAATTGCTCCGTGTGTGACGTAGGTGTGTGAAATAGGTCACACTACGATTTTTATCAATTTGTGTTCCCCATACGAGATGAATCCTCTTTATCCGCAACCAAAGCAGCGTTCTTTATTTCCCCCACATTGCTACAGTATGAATCTTTTGTCTACTGAGTGTGACATCACATCTTTGGCAGTATTCGGTAATTTCCGTGAGAACTGAAACTCTATAACTCCAGGTACGGATTTTGAGCATGTTTAACGACTTTTAACAGGCTAAACAAAAAAAAAAAAACACGAATCAGTAAAAGGTTCAGCGGCATTCAACGCTATTTACTCAACTCGAGCAGTAAGTGGTACCTTTAATATCAACACCAAAACTGTACACCAGGATCTTAATAGGTTTCCATGTGCAAGCAGCTACATGCAAATATAACCACCAAGCACAATGCCAAACATCAGATGGTGTAAAGCATGCCAATGCCTGACTGCATTGTGCCAACTGTAAAGTTTGGTGATCAAGTGCTATGAGGCTGTTTTTCAGGAGTTTTCCTCAGTGGCACGGTGAGTAGCATCACTTCAGCGAGAAGGACATAGGTTTGATCCCAGGTGGAGCAGCTTGGGTCCTTTCTGTGTGGACTCTGTGTCCTCCTCATGTCTATGTTTGCGTTCTCAGTTCTTGTACTATGATAAATTATTCATTTAATAATTCATTCATTCATTCATTCATTCATTCATTGTCTTATAGGCTTTTCCAAGTCAGGTTGTTGAATAATTCCGGGTGCGCTCCCGGAGAAGACCAGATAAGATGGAGACAATGCGAACAATGGCATTTGATACTTTTTAACTGAACCAGAGAAAATGTCAGAAGTCTTACCTGAATAAATTTTTTTTCAGTTCCACTTACCGTATAACAAATCTGTGAAGATTCTCAGTCATCCAGGTCTTCAGGGTGAAATGTTTCAACCTGATGACCTGGACGACTGAGAATCTTCAGACTTGTTTCGACGCACTTTGGGATGAGAACTCTTCGACTGGTACGGGGGTATAAGCGGACTTCAAGAAAACTAGCAGACTACAGAAACCACCTGCATTTCACTTACCATATACACTGCCTGGCCAAAAAAGGTTACCACCTGTGGGGTCTGTGCTATGATCTGGGTTGATGCAGTTGGTTAGTTGGTGAGGTTGCTACAGTTGGTTATGAGCCAAAGAATGAGGTCAGCTGATACCTGAATATACTGAATGACCAGGTTATTCCATCATTGGATGTTTTCTTCATGGCACAGACATATTCCAAGTTGACAATGCCAGGATTCATCAGGCTCAAATTGTGAAAGAGTGTTTCAGAGAGCATGAGACCTCATTTTCACACATGGATTGGCCATATGTGATAACGATGCCATGAATGCATGCCATAAACAAAGCTAAAGCCAGTCCTAATGAAATATTAGTGAGTGTAACCTTTTTTGGTCAGCAGCATAGAAGGTCTTTGTGTAGAAGTTCTACAGTTACAGAGTTTCTGTACATACTTGGTTAGTCCTCATTACTCTGTTTTCCAATTATCAGGACTGCCATAGATCAGGTATTATTAGGATGGTGGATCATTCTCAGCAGGGCACTGACATTGATGTAGTGGTGTGTTAGTGTGTGTTGTGCTGGTATGAGTGGATCCTTCATCGGTGTTCATGTAGTGCTCATAGCTGCCTACAGGATCTGGTGTCTTTTAAATGTATTAAACCATTTTTGTAAGAGACCCGAAATCCCTGGTAGTGCTCATGGTTGGACATTTTTGGTTGGTGGACTATTTTCAATCCAGCAGTGACACTGAGGTGTTTAAAAACTCCAGCAGCACTGCTTTGTCTGACCCACCCCCTACCAGCACAGTCAGTGTCACTGCAGTGCTGAGAATGATCCACCTTGTCTCTGTTGTGAATTTTTTTTGTTTTATTTTATGAATTGTGTCCTTACATTGTGTTCACATTTTACAGTATTTAATGCCCATTTGAGTACAATATAATGGATTTGAGGATTTGTGATTTAAGATGATATGTTTTGAGTGAAGAGATTTATTCTGACATGGATTTACATTTGTAAAAATGAGTATGTATTAATTTACCTGTGTTTAAAATTTTGGGAAATGAAGCATAATTTCAAGAAGTGTCTCCTGGATGAAGGAAGCACACCCCCACCGATTTTGTGAAAATAATATCTGCATTTGCATTTCTGTGTATGTGTGATAGACAGAGGGGACAATTTGATTTTCATGGTGACTAGCAGTATCCTAATTTGGTGTGCACTGGTATGTAATATGTTGCATATTGTACGGTAAATAACTGGAAATCAAAGAAATTAATTTACAGTACTTTATTTTCACTTCACCAGTTATGAAATTTGACTTGCTTTGTAATGGGAAGGGAATTGAAGGGAAAATAATTTTAGATTTAGCAAGCCAGGGAGCCTCCATCCACTGGCAGAGTGATTCCATTGGTCATTGCACTTTTATCACTGAGCAGAAACAGTATGGAGTGGACAACATCTTCCACTTCTAAAACAAACAGAAAAAATGCAAATGAAAGGTTTGCTTATAAAGGAAAAAAGAATATCTATTTAATTTGACCAAACATATCGTACTATGTATTATATATACAGTGGTGTGAAAAAGGGTTTCCCCTTCATGATTTCTTATTTTTTGCATGTTTGTCACACTTAAATGTTTCATCAAACAAATTTAAATATTAGTCAAAGACAACACAAGTAAACACAAAATGCAGTTTTTAGGTTTTTATTATTAAGGGAGAAAAATCCAAACCTACATGGCCCTGTGTGAAAAAGTGTTAGCCCCCAAAACCTAATAACTAGTTGGGCAGCAACAACACAGTGTTTGCAGTAACTTGCAATGAGTCTTTCACAGCTCTGTGGAGGAATTTTAGTCCACTCACCTTTGCTCAGTTGTTGTAATTCAGCCACATTGCAGTGTTTTTGGGCATGAACCACCTTTTTAAAGGGTTTATCCAGTGCTCCATTGTACAAAACAGAATCAATTTCCACAATTAATACTGTGTTGAATGCTACCAAAATCACCAAAAAAAAAGTTAGTAAAAAGTCTGTAAATGATGTTAGTTCATACACATTTACGGAGATAGCCGAGTGAACCGAGTGACATGACAGAAAACTCCGAGTGACTCATGCACTCGGCTCAGTTCGGTACTGACGTCACAGCCAGAGTCTCGTAAAAAATGTGTAACGTACGCTGGTTTAACCAGGGGGTGACATATAGAACTGTGTACTGTACATTAGCGCCGTCGTTTTAATCGCGTCTGTCGCTGGTTAAAACTCCGCTGGGTACACCATTGGTGACTCTATATGCCGTTAATTAGGGACACAACGCCGGGCGCCGAATAACGGCGGTGTAAACTGTGAGAATACAGGAAGGGAAAGGATGAATTTTTATACTGACTGTACTGTTGACCGTTTGTAACGCTGTTTTAATCGGGAGGTGACGTATAGAACTGCGTACTGTCCATTAGCGCCGTCGTTTTTATCGCGTCTGTCGCTGGTTAAAACTCCGTTGGGTACACCAGTGGTGGCTCTATACGACGTTAATTAGGGATACAACACCGGGCGCTGAATAACGGCGGTGTAAACTGCGAGAATGCAGGAAGGGAAAGGATGAAACGGCGATTAAAAAGTCTCAGACACCGTGTCAGACGCCTGGAATTATTCAACATGTTGAATAATTTTTTCCACGATTCCCGGTGAAGCCGGAACTAAACCACGACCCCTAGCGCTGGCATTAACAACGGTGTTTGATCCCTAAGGCGGCCCGGAGGAGCCAAAAACTCTTCCGGGACGCTTCCGGGAGCTCCTACCGTCTATGTGTAAATCAGGCCTTATGATAGAGTTATGAACACTGCCCTTACCTGAAACAAGTGTGGCCTGCAGTTCTTGGGATGTTGTTGTGGGGTCTTTTGTGACCTCTTGGATGAGTCTTCGCTGCGTTCTAGGGATAATTTTAGTTGGCCGGCCACTCCTGGGAAGATTCACCACCGCTCTCACGGTGGTTTGCTGGAGTCCCAAAACCCTTTTCCAGACTGATAAATCTCAATTACTTTTATTCTTAATCACATTTATTCCTAAATTTCTTTGGATCTCAGCATGATGTCTAGCTTTTGAGGATCTTTTGATCTACTTCGCTTTGTCAGGCAGGTCCTAGTTAGGTTATTTCTTGATTGAGAACAGGTGTGGCAGTAAGTTTTCTGAATCTGAATCGGGCTTGGGTGTGGCGAGAGAAATTGAACTCAGGTGTGATAAACCACAGTTACTTATTAACTGGAGGGCCAAGCACTTTTTCACACAGGGCCATGTAGGTTTGGGTTTTTTTTCTCCTTTAATAATAAAAAGCCTTCATTCAAAAACTGCATTCTGTTTTTCTTTGACTAATATTTAAATTGGTTTGATGATCGGAAACATTTAAGAGTGACAAACATGCAGAAAAAAAAAAAAAAAATCATGACAGGGCAAACATTTTTTTTCACACCACTGTGTCGATGATATGGTATTCAGATGAAGCTGGTGCTACACTAAGCCAGGAAAAGTTAGATTTAAACCCACAGACTTTTACTCCAATTCAACATTTTTCAATTGCTCACCAGCAAATTTCCCCATCGGTATACGTGCGATCATGCCCTTGGCCTTCACAGGGTCACTCCATGCCATTTTTCCCATGTCTGTCATAACCACAGTTGGGTTTACTGAATTCACTCGGATCTGCATAGAGTGTGATTGCACAAAATAAGAATGTTTGCCCATATTAAAGAAAGAAAAGAACATATTGATATTATCATGATATTTTATAATATTTTAAAAACTGTGAACTAAGTGATACTGGTGAAGATGTTGAGTTGAAATTAAGTGTAAGCTGTGTGACCTTCCATTATTATTGTTGCACCAGTAGGGTTTCTGTTTCTGTAGGGTTTCTGTTGCAGCATGATGAAACATGACACATTCATAACACATGAAGCTGGATGTGGAGCCACAAGCACATTATCAAAATATTATACCTTGTATGGAGCGAGTTCTAAAGCCATCACTCTTGTCAGCATGTCAAGTGCTCCTTTGGTGGCAGCTTCAGTAAAGACAGAAATCAAGATGATATGAATATAAAGAATATTGAATCTTTGGCAATGAAAATAAAATGAAGAAATTAGAACATTTTGAACATTTAGAACAGTTAACCCATATCCATAGTAGCATGAATGTAAAAGGTGACCTCTTTGTAAAGACAGATAGGCAGGGTAAAAGATCACTTTACAAAAGTGTAGTTTATTCAAAACATGATTGTCCATTCTCATGCGTTTATACTGTTGCTAACATACACTAACTTTTCATTGGACGTTAAAATACACATTGTTGCAAATCTATTAACTATCTAATAAACTGCCAACTCAGTGTATATCTAAAATGCATTAAATCACTTAATCCTTGTGTGATCTTAACATTCTGTTTACTCCCCTTGTCCTCCAGGTCAAAAATGACCCGCCCTACCAAAGCCCCAAAACAAGGCAGCTTAATTGAATTTTAAATCCAAAATATATTTTGCATGATGAAACAACCTGTTATTTATCAATTCAACTCAATTTAATTCATTTTTATCATGTATTATTTGTTACACAATACAAAAAGAAAATCACAAGTGAACAGTATTACACTTTTTTTTGACGACAAACCAATGGTCATAACAGTTTTCTTTTACACAGTAAACTGTTTATTATTGCTATTATATAAATGTGAAGTAACTAATTCTGAATTAATTGTATTGAAAGGGGAAAAGTCAACAACCTGGAACTTTTTGTCAACAGTTTATTCTTTTATATTTTTTAGGAATTGAATTATAAAAATAATTATCTCATAACGCAACAAAACAACAAAATGTTGCTTGATTTTGAGAACAATTTTCAACATCAACTGTATTCAGCACATGTAGGACAGTATGTGTGAACGTGAGAATGCTCTTTGCAGATGTATTTCTCACATGTGCAGCACACAGTTTTTGTCTTGTAGTCCTTCTTCCAGGGGCAGAACTGGCACCTTTTTCTTCTGTGTGTGTGTGTGTGTGTGTGTGTGTGTGTGTGTGTTAGAGACCGTTTGTGTGTGGCCTTTGAACTTTTTTCTGGTGTTTAAATGCTTTTATAATTCACAGGTCAAAAATGACCCTTAAGAAAATCCATCGTACCCTAGTGGTGTACAGCCCACACGGAAACATAAACAAAAACACTTTTTCTAATGATGGGGTCCCTTTAAGAAAAGTCATAAAATTTCAAGTTGGAAAAAGATAGTTTGGTATTTTTCTACAGCTAAACATAGTAGTGGGTCACTTTTGACCCGCAAGACAACACAAAGGTTAATAAAAAATTTAAATATCACACACAAACACACTTTCTATCAACTGACAAAAATGTCAAAATTTCAATGTTTACATGTTGAGGTAATCTGCCCAAACATACAACCCTTATCATAAAAGAGTGGATAAATTTGATTTTGTTTTCTTCATACAGTTCTTACAGTTTCATTAGAATGGCATCAAACAAAACTTTCAGCATCTTTCTTCCATCCTTGGCAAAAAATCACTATCTTCTGATGGTCCACATTCTATTATTGCTTCTCTTTAGCTCACTATAACCTTGTTTTTTTTTGTTTAGGTGTTAATGCTGGTTTTCATTTGGCCTTTCCATGTAAATCCCATTCCACTCAGCTGATACCTATGTGAGAAACCTTTATAACCCCAAATCTGAAAAAGTTGGGACAATATGGAAAATGACAAAAATCAGAAGCAAAAAACAACAAAAAAAACTCAGTGTCCCTTATGTTTACTTTTATTTAATTGCAGACAGTATGAAGCCAAGAAACTTTGAACCCAAGAGTTTGTTAATAAACATCCATTCCTGCACTTTAGACCTGCAACACATTGCAAAGAAAAATGGGACAGGGAATTTAGGTCTCGTAATGAGGTATAAAAACCTATAGTGATGTGACTTTCAATAGGTGATTGTAATTACGATTTGGTACAAATCAGTAGCAGTATCCACAAAGGGTTGTGTCTCTGAAGAGCAAAGATGGCAGCGGCTCTAAAATTTGTCAATAAATGCATGAAAAAAATTATAATGTTTAAAAACTATGTTCCTCAAAGAAGGATTAAGAGAGATTTCTATGCATACAATACAAAAAATTACATACATAAAATTCAACAAATTTCTCATACACATGTTGGCAAATTGGGGATCCTCTGCCCATTAATGCATCAATGACTCAACCTTTCATAGATATTGTTTTTGTACCAAATCATTACAGTCACATGCTGACACTGCCCATGTTTCTTCCTTGCTGTTGACGAAGGCAGATGTGTTTCTCTCCCTCTCCGATCCTATCTTCCCTGCTTCGCATCTGCTGTGTTTAGTCTATTGTCTCGCCTTGATAGATTCTCCCCGTGCTGTTCTTTGAATCAAGAAATTATAGATCTTAAGTGGTCTCTGAACACAATTGACACTATCTTCTCAACGAGAAGTCTGGGATTGGGGGAGCCAACTTGTCCTGATGGAATGTTTGCTGCTGGCTACACGATGCACGAGTGGGGGAATTGGCGAGTCATGTGCCTGGAGACTCTTTCCGTGGAGGACATTGAGGATATCTACTTATTCGGAACCATGATCACAGGTGTTTTGCTGATTGTATTAGGCATTGCCCTGGTGCATTGGAAAATTCGCAGATTGAAGGCAGCTGTCCAAGGCCCCCTAAAGCTGCCCGATATGAATGAGACAGTGGGCAGAGCTGTCATCACTCAGACTGTGACTGTAAGCCACAAGACTGGGAACATCTTGGTGAAGCTGGCGGCTTTGTAGGGGCGTTTGGATCATCTCCGAGACCACTTGGACAATTTTAAACGAACTGGACATTTTGAAACAGACTAGAGGCAGTTTTGCTTAAAGTGTGTGCAACTGGCGCCATAGATTCTGTTGCATATCTGTTTTCGGCTCCCTGTCAGCTTGGGCCTCGGTCACGGTCATTGCTGGAACATAAACAATCCCCCAGAAGTGCACTACACAGAGACACTCTTATTCCACATTCTCATGCCTCGCTGCTTTATTCCTGTCACGAGTCTTGATCTTCATGTTGTAATGTGTATTTGTGCATAACTGTACAGAGGTGTTTTTCAGTTTCCAAACTGTACTCATTAATGAGCATAGTCTGGGGAATGTTTTTTTCTTTCCTCCCCTCACCCCATGTATTACTCTGTATCTGTATTATTTCCTACTGCAAAATGGCGGCGCTTAGTGGCTGAGGCCACTTCAACTCTTTCTTGAGTTGGAGAAACGTAATTTTGTTCAGCTATGCACCTGTTGTAGAGTTTGAATGACAATAAACTCAATACCATCCCATCCCATTTTTTGGAATGTATGTTTCTTGACAAATGAAATTAAGTTGACCAGAAAGAAACACGAAATAAATTGTTTTCATAGTGTCTGAAATTAAATAAAAGTCAAAGGACATGTAAAGAACACTGAGTTTATTATTTTATTTACATTTTTATACCATCTCAACTCTTTTGGATTTGGAATTGTATTTGTAGTTTTCTATCCTGATGCTTTGACATTCACTGATCTATCTGTTTGTTTAATTATTATAATTATTCCATTTTTAATGCTTGCACCAGCTGACTAGAACAACTAATCACACTCAGTGTTGGATTTCCTTCTTGAAGGAGTTTTATAATCCTTTAAATTTTTTCTCCTGTCAGCTGTTTTTATTGGCGTCATGTTTTCTTTCAAGAGCATCCACTTGTTAGGCTTTGTAAGCACTCACTTTTAGCTGCAAACTTATAGATTTAGAATTTGATGTGTCATAATTTTTCCTCAACATTGAGTAATTCCATACTTTTCCAACAACTGATTTGTATAAATGTCATTAATTAAAATAGTTTTTATAAATTCTTTTAGGAACCTTAAAATTTGTTTTAGCTATTAAACAAAAACATTCTAAATTCATTTCTCTTAATCTAAAACTTTACTAGATAAACATCTATGACCATTGTAATGTAAACTGATGTGACAATACACCAACGACATCGATATTTGAATCACTGAATGTTGAAATATACCACGTTATCTACTTATCCAGCGTACTCAACATAAAATCAACTCCATCTATGTCTAAAATCAAGTCATAAATAAAGTTATATTTATTGCACTTATCATTAACACTACACTAACCCATCAAGAAGAGAACAACCATAAAAATACAAAATCCCACTAATATCTATAGCAGCTAGAAACCCCAATGTAACTAACAGCAAATGGCATTTATAGAGATTATTATCAAATTATATGTCTAGCATCCAATAGTTGCAAAGCTTTTAACACCAACATACTACCCAATAACCTTGCAACTCAATGCTCAGTGCTCTGACTAATAAAATTAAAACAACAGCACACAGGTAGTCTGTCCGTTTCAGGAGGATTTATTTATTTAATTCATTTAAACATGCTGTTAATGTTTGTTTTTGCACCAGGGATGTGGCTAGTGGATATTTCAGGCATTTAAAGTTGCTTTCCTTAAAAAGAGTTTCAAAGAATTAGACAGGCTGATAATAGACCAGTTTTAGTAATCGCTTTTATGCTGAGTCAGCTACAGTGAACTATGGACCTCTAATGAAACCTTGATGATATCTAATCTGTCTGAATGTCCTGAGACAACTTTTAATGGATACTGATATTAGTCTGAATAGTTTGCAATAATGTGCAAAAGTATGTATTAACACCTATCTTTACTGTGGGCCAGAAAAAAACAGCTAATTATCATCTTCATTATCCTATTATTCTTTGCAGAGAACACATCGATTAGCAAAAACAACAAACCAAGGAGTTTAATGTAGTTTATACTGTATCGTATCAGAGCCAACCATAAAAACATGCTTAAATGTTGCGTCTGGGCACCTAGCATATGTATGGCATTGCATAGTGGTTCTTAGCGTTTTCCTTTTGGTTGGCTTTGATCCATGACCTTGTTAGGGCCCATGGTTACTTATCTGCATTAAGAATACTGTACTGTAGAGATACAAATAAAGAAAAACAGAAGAAACACATCTGCACTGAGCAAGAGCTATTGTGAGACTGATTCATGAATCATAAATTGTATTTTGGCTGAACTGAGTTGCTCAACTGAATACAAGTTTAAGCAAGAATGCTGAATGCCGAACAAATGATGAGTGCTTAGACAAATTTTCCTCTGTAAAAATGAGTCAAGAATGGAATTTGGTGAGTTGATCAACTGCTATGTTACCACTATGTTTTTATGTGTTTTATGAAATATGTGTTACCACTATATCTTCAGCTCCAGAGCCCATCACACAATTCAAAGGATGTAGACGAACAGGTACCTTAAACTGGGTACCAGTCCATCCCATAGGGGATGCTTTTGCAGCACCAGCTGTTGATCCCCACTCTCTCCTCATTGCATCAACTCTTAAGCCAACTGATTTAGATAATAGCAATTTCTATATGGATGACCACACCAAATAAACGGGTTGAGGCAGAAAACTGTAATAGAAAAATGGAGCTCCTAGGCCCGTCAGTGAGGGTATTCGGTTTACTCACAGTACACGGCAAAATCTTTAAATGCACACTGAGAAGCTTGGCTGGAAATGTTCACAATTGCTCCTCCACTTCCCCTGTCTTTCATTCCTCTGGCCACAATCTATTTATAAAGTACAAAACATTTTATTTATTATTTTATTTTTTGTGAAAACTCAATAGCACATTATTTAATGCTGTGTTGCTGTTCCTTACTTGTGCAACATGCAGTGCAGCTTTCACATTAACATCGAATGACCTGTAAGTATAAATGGTTATTGATGCAGAATATGGAATTGAAGCGGACATATTTAGATAAGAGCTGAAACTTTTCTTTACGTGTCAATGCTGTCTTGTGTGATTTCGAGAAAAGGCTCCAGTTTTACACAGGCTGCGTTATTCACTAGCAGGTCAATAGGGCCCACATTCTTCAGAGCTTTCTCTGTAGCGTCCCAGTTTGCCAAGTCCACACACACAGGCTTGATAGATGGACACTGTGGATTATA
>JAVSBU010000022.1:6913494-6924104 GCA_033118015.1 Loricariichthys derbyi
ATAATAATAATAATAATAATAATAATAATAATAATAATAATAATAATAATAATATCACCATACAGAATTTTTAATTTTTCAGGCTTTATTTTCTTTTCCTCATTTCTAGGTTCTTTTCCTTCTGCATCTTTATGTCTGTAGGTCTGTGTGCACGTGAGGACGTTCATGTGAGTCCGTTTGTGTTATTGTCTACAACGTGTGTGTGATTGTGTGCGTGTGCGTGTGCGTGTGTGTGTGTGCGTGCGTGCGTGCGTGCTCGCGCGCGCGACAGATGGCCGGCCTCTCCTCCTCCCCCGGGGAAAGGCGGGATCTCGGGTGTCAATCAGCCGCTCCTGTGTGATGGCTGTGCCGGTGACGTGCCCACCATATGGCCCTGGCATCCAGGCTGGTATGTAACCCTCGCGTGCGTGTGGAGCCATGCCACACCGTCTTCGCGCGCGGCCCGGGAACCACTAGCACACGCGCACACACATGAACGTAGATACACGCACAGGCACCACACGCGCGCGCACACAGACACACACATACATGTTAGCAAGTCCTGTGTTAGACGGAGCGGCGTAGCGGGGTGCCGGTGCCCGGTGATGATGATGATGGTGATGATGATGATGATGATGATGATGATGGTGATGGTGTAGACGAGCTCAACGAAGTGCACCAGAACGGAGGTGAGTTTCTTTT
Source organism: Loricariichthys derbyi (assembly GCA_033118015.1). NCBI lineage: Eukaryota > Metazoa > Chordata > Actinopteri > Siluriformes > Loricariidae > Loricariichthys > Loricariichthys derbyi. The sequence goes on from JAVSBU010000022.1 coordinate 6,914,176, forward strand.
GAACTACACCGAGCGGCACCGTAGCTTTGATGTTTGGTGGTAGATCCACCTCACCTGCACCACCGGTCGTGCTCGTGCTCCGTTTTGCGCGCGCCGGATCGCTGCCGTTTATAGCATCTCATCAAACAAAATCCTTGGGATTTTAATCTCGAGCCTGATCAATAATGCAGAGCCGATCACGTGCCCGAGCTGCCGCCTCCTGACGGGTCTCCGTCCCTCCTGTTTTGCCGCCGCACCGCGTTCATTGTCTGCAGAAAGGAAGGAGTCGAATTCAAAGAAAAACCCCAGGTGCGAGTGGAGCAATGCAACGTGTGCGTGCGTGTCTGTGCGCGCGCCTCCTCTCAGGACGGGGTAACGTGTTTTGGACAATTTTGCACCTTATTATCAGCCTCTCGTTGTTGGTGCTTTCGAACCTGGGAGTGGTTCGTTTTTTTTGTTGTTGTTGTTTTTTTTTTTCTTAATTATTTCTCATAGCGCAACATGAATATTCACACGCCGAGCTGGGAATTTGGTTCGTTCTTATGTGCGGGGGGTAAAATCTGCACTCCGATGTTTTTACACCTTTTCGATCTGTTGGTGTGTGAATGTGGGAAAACATCATCGAACCGTTCGCGGTACTTGATGAGAAAATAGCACGGTTAAATCAGAATAGTTTGATTATCTTCATTAGAGTATTAATCTGTGCAGTTATTAAATCACACGTGATCCGGTTGATCTATTCAGGTTTTTATGTTAAATTATTTACATGTGCATTTACACTTTCCTATTAGGTGCCTTATTGCCAAATTAAATATAAAAATAATTGTATTTATTCATGCTTAAATTTGAATAGTGTGTGTTAATGATGACTTTAACTGTCATATAATGGATAGTTTTATTATTATTATTATTATTATTATTATTATTATTATTATTATTATTATTATTATTATTATTGATGATTGATTATGAAATAGGGACCAGCATTTTGTGTAAAGCCTCATCCTTGCACAGTTGGGCCCTTGAGCAAGGCCCTCAATCCACAAATGTTTGGATAATGCAAACTGTAAGACTGCCTCAAATGGCTCTTGTTTTTGGCCCTATCTTTATTTGTGCTCTTTAATTTCTGTTGTCACTTCTGTTGTGTATCATATATTTTCTGGATTTTGGACAGAAAATACAGGCTAACTAAATTTCCGTTCTCATAATGGAGCAATAGGGTTTTGATTTCCAGCCTGTATCGTGTATCACGTAGTTCCCCCTTGGTCAGTGGTGATGCTGGCTGTGTTGGAATGCTGCCAGGATGCAGGATTGGGGGGGGTAAATAAAGGGCGGATGGGAGGTGGGGTGAGAGGGCTAGAGCATCTCGATGTGCCCCATGAGACCCTGTGGTGATCGGGGCCGCTCGCACCGGGAATTTAGGTAGCGAGCCCGTCTGGCGCTGTCTGTCTTGCTGTCTTTCTTGACTCAATCTGTAAGACAATTTGCAGAATTTGTCCAGGTTTTTCTTGGACACTTCTCTTGGGTACAGGTGCATTAGGGTAATATGTGACACATGACCTTTAATACTAAAAGTGCACTGCAGCAGCAAAATGATCATGATGGCTTCTTTAACTTCTTTCTTTCTTTCTTTCTTTCTTTCTTTCTTTCTTTCTTTCTTTTATCATATCTGTCTGAAATAAAGATCTTCAGCAAGATGGCCAGCGCTGATTCTTCCATGGCACCATGTGACTTCAGGGACATTGAACTGATTCGCCAAAACGATTAACAAACTCGCTTTTTGTTTTTCGGCTCCTCTTGCAGTGACATGTTGACGCGGCTGTTCAGCGACGCACAGAAGTTCCCAGCCTGGGCGGACGACAGCGGCAGTGATGACTCCAAGACCAAGGACGACGAGCACGAGAGAGGGTCACGCGAGGACGATGCTGACGACATGCTGGGCGAGGCCAAGGGCCCAAGCCGGGCGCAGTCAGAAATTGCTGGAGACGAAGAGGAAGAGGACGACGATGAAGAGGACGAGGGAGTGGATGATGATGAGAACAGTGGTGACAGACCAAGAAAGCGAGGCCCCAAGAAGCGCCAGATGACCCCGGCACGCCTGGAGAGGTCCAAGATGCGCAGGCAGAAGGCAAATGCCAGGGAACGCACGCGCATGCACGACCTGAACTCAGCATTGGACAACCTGCGCAAGGTGGTGCCATGCTACTCCAAGACTCAGAAGCTGTCCAAGATCGAGACACTCCGACTGGCCAAGAACTACATCTGGGCCCTCTCAGAGATTCTGCGGAACGGAAAGCGGCCGGACGTCGTCTCGTACGTTCAGACGCTTTGCAAAGGGCTCTCGCAGCCCACCACTAACCTGGTGGCTGGCTGCCTGCAGCTCAATGCCAGGAACTTTCTCACGGATCTGTCCCATCAGGACAGCGCAGGGGCGCGCTTCCACGCTCCTGACGCTTCTTTCGCCGCTGCGCACGCCTACCCGTACCAGTGCGCGCGCCTCGCGGGCGCACAGTGCCAGTCTGGCGCGCACACGTACTGCTACGAGCCTGAGTATGCAGGCACGGCCGACTATGATGCCCGACGCAGCCCGACATCTGCTTGCGTCAACGGTGGATATGCTCTGCGACCTCACGACTCTGTGTCGCCTGAAGTCCCGGACCGGGGATACCATCACTACTCCATGCACTACGCGGCGGCACGCAGCCTCGCCTACGGCCCGTCGGGAGCGCGCACTGGAGGACACGGGACTGGTGGAGGAGGTGGAAGTGGAGGCGCGCATTCCGAGAACGTGCCGCCCTATCATGACGTGCACGCGCACCATCACTCACACCACCACGAGCGCGCACCCGCATACGAGGAACTGAACTCATTTTTTTCATAACGGGGGAAAAAAATAAATAAAGAATAAAAGTGTGTCGTCATCAAAAGTATCCGTGTGGGACTAAAACCCTTTTGTGCCAAACTAAAAACTGTCTAAGTAATCGGATTTCTTTTTCTTTTGTTTTGTTTTTTTTGTTTTTTTTTTGGACTTTAACCTTTGTCATTATGGAACTAAAATGGACACGTGCTGTCAAACAATAAATAAACGGATTAAGAAACGGGGGAACTATTGACTTTTTCAGGTTGTGAAAACGGAAAGCAAATGTAAAGCCAAAATTAACGAGTGAATCAATAAAATATCAAATGAATACAAATGAGTCCCTGTGATATTAAATTCAGGCTAAAGATAGAATTGTTTGATTATTTTATAAGGTATTGATTAGTCGATATTCATTGTCTTTTCTTTTTAAATATTGATAATATATAAAGTCGAAATTGGCAAAGCTAATAATGCATTTAACCAATTTTTGCCAAAAATTAATTTCTTAACATAATTTTAACTTTTTTTTTTCCTTAGGCATTATTATTGTTCAAACTAAGAGACGACGTAGCTTTTTAGAATCATCATTAAATTCTATATGGATTTTATTATTTAGTATTTTAGAGGCTACCTGTGGGAGTTACTAACATAAATTCACTTCTCTGTAAATTATAAACGATCTTTTAAGCAGATTTTAATTTTAGACTGCTTCTGGAATAAATCAGTTTTAATAGTATATTTGTTGTTTTTTTTAGTCTTTATCTATGATACTTTATATTTAAATTAAATTCTTATCATTTAAAAATAAAATTCATAATTCATAAATCCAATTCATAATTCCAAACGTTCTTGCCTAGTAATTCTGTAATTTTCCAAATTAAATAAATAAAATTATTTAAGTTAACTTTCATAAATAATAAATGCTTAATCCAGTATCCATCAGAATGTCATAAAAACAGACGAGAACCAGGATAATTTTAAATGCGAACGAAAATGTTTAACAAATGCATAGTTTAATAGTTTTAAGTAACATTTTTATTTTATACTCTCGAATTAAATATTTAGCTTGCTCATTAAATAAATATTTCTATTTGTTAGTGTCTGCCTCCCAAATCTCATGCACGTTACATTATTTAAAATAATGGATTTAAAACGACACCTCATAAGATGTGTTCTGATTCATATTTAAGTGTCTGTTATTATATCAAAAATATTTCATGATGCTTTAAAGCATAAACCTTTCCAATTTTCTTAGAATCCCGACCAAAACCGCAAAAAGGAATTAATTATTAATAATAATAATAATAATAATAATAATAATAACAACAACAACAACAACGAAATGTTATCTGCTGTTTCTTTTGCAAGTTTTATAACGTCCTTCGGTAATTTGGTTTTTCTTATTTAATCACAAATTATTTCTTCTTTAATGATTTTTTTTAACAGTTTAGAACTTTTTGAGCAAATTTAAATAGGATATGAAGACACGGGAGATGTCAATCAAATAAATCATTAAAACAGTCTGAGCTTTATCGTCTTTTTATTTGCCGGGAATGTTGCAAAGAAAATAAATCGATATACAAATATAGCTTGGTGAACTCTTTGTTGCTTTTGAATCCTTATTGCAGTATAGTATATTTCTAAAAATATTTTCTAAAAATGGAAACTCAGTATCATGCCTCAAATATGTTAATGTCCGTGCAAGTCGAAAATAAATAAATACATTTCCAAATATCCTATATAAAGGACAAAAACACAAAATCAGCTTCTTACAACGACAAATTTTAATAATAGCAATAATGTTAGAAAATATGGTAAATAAAGCAAAAACACAAGTAAAAACACCTGCAATACATTTAAAATATTCAGGCTATAATCATGAAAGATTCTTTTTATTTTATTTTAGTTCTTTTTATTTTTTTACCATTCAAAATAATTAACTTTTAGGAGAAACATTTAGGATCAAATCCCATAAAATAAGGATCTTAAACAGGATAATTATTTCAGGTTAAACGCGCACACACGTCCACTCGCGCGCGCACAGGTCCGATTGTGACTCCCACGGTGATCGGAGTCTCAGGAGAAAGCAAAGCATGGAGTCCTGCCATGGTGCCCCATATGCTCTACACACACACACACACACACACACACACACACACACACACCATGACAGGCCATCAGACTGAGGCACAAACACACCGGAGCATGTTGGGACTGTTTTCAAACGCTGGTGTTGGTTAAACTTGAAAATAAAATTTATTTTTTTATATAAAATATCTAATAGATTTGCAAAACTGATCAGTGACCCGTGTATAAGACTCATTAATAACGTTTCCATTAATTTTGCGCGTGATCGTGACTGTTAAAAAGTGGTCAATACACACTTGAAATGTTTTAGTATCGACCGGTAGCCTATTAATAATTACATTTTAACGATAAAACAGCTAATTGTTGCCATCTTGTTTTTATTTGTGCAGATTAAAGATCAATATAAAAAACACACATTGAATATATAATAAGTGTTACATTTTCATATCATGTGAGATTTTAAAATTAATCTGCCGTTTTGTATCCATTTTAATGGGTGAACCGGTCTTTTAAAAGCTGCATATTATCAAAAAATTCAAACACAAAAAAATCATAAGAAGTGTTTTAGGATGCAATACTTTCTTCTTTAAATACAGGTTTAATACAAATTAATCTTATGTTAACAATGAATTGTAAATTATTCCCAACAATTCAAAACAGCGGCTTTAAAAAGCTGATGAATTAATTGATTGCTTAATTAAGAACATTTTTAAATCGTACAATGGCCCCCAGGCGAGTCTTCCTTAGACGCAGACGGCTGAAGCGCGCGGGCTGTGTTCCAATCCGCGCGTGCACGCACCGTTAGCAGCCTGCTCTGAGTATAAATGCGCACCTGGGCGGACTCGGCCTTCCCACAATTCAGTTCTTCATCTCGGAGCACAAGGTAGGCTGCGAGTATGACAACTGTTTTGTTTATTTATTTATTTATTTATTTTTAAGTGATTTTACAAAGTCGCAAAGTGAGTGCGCAGTGTTTGTTTGATACTTTTTAAACATAGTACAGAAAAATCAGCTTTAACTCCATAAATAATCAAATCATGTGAAATAGATTCGGGACAAACTATTAGGCTAATCGAAGCCGAATCAGGTCTCGTGATGAAATTAACAACCATTAATTATAATTTAAGATACGAACTTTACTTTCACATCAGTAAAGAAACTAAAGACAGAGCTCTTATATAGTGAGGTTATTTCATTGGCTTTATGATTCATCTTTGTTTTTGTAATAAAAGCTTTACATAGCGTTATGGAAGGCCATAAAGCTCAACCTTATCCAGTCTAATTAAATTAGTGATTGATAATGAATTGGCCACAGTTGCTTATAAGAACATATTTCACGTTACTAATCAGAAATAAACAAGGCTAAATAATAAATTAAAAAATTTAAAGCATTTTTTTTGCCTATCAGTGCAGGGATAGTTTGGGGTATTTGAAAGTAGCCTCATCTTTTCTTTCTGGTTTATTGATAAGAAAATTAGATTTTAAACACGCATACAGTTCAGCAGATATTTTCTCACACTCATTAAAGCACTTAAGTTGCAGTATTGTGGTACATTTTGTTTGCAGTAATAATAAAGATAATAATAGACTGCCTGTCGAGGGATCATCTTTTGTCTCCTTCAGATGTATCTGTTGGAATTTCTATAATCCTGATCAGGATAAAATGTCAATAATAATAATAATAATAATAATAATAATAATAATAATAATAACAGCAATGCTGTTAGTTCAGCTGTTGCCTGTATGGAATGTGCATGTTCTCCCTCTTCCCGCGGCTTTAGTTCCACCTTCCAAAGATAAGCTTTAGGTCAATTAGCATCTCTAAAGTGTCACACAGTGAGTGTGTGTGCTGCCATCAATTTGTCTTTGAGTAGTATTTAAACAGTACTGAAATGTTTAAGGAAGCCCCAAGAGGTCAACGTGATCTTTCTATATAACTAGTGTGTCAGTTAAATAACCTTTAACTAAATAATTTTCATAATTCAGCATCATATATCTACATGTTATGTTTATATTTTGTTCATTCAGTATATTATACTTGAGCTACTGAAGCTTTTGGATGTTCTTTCCAAAAATGTGTCACCAGTCAAACCTGTTTCTGTGTTGTCTGCATGAATTAATATTTTGGTCTAAAAAGATCACACTAACAAGCCAACCAGCTTCATGTTGTAATTTAAATATTTAAAGCTGCTCCTTGTTAATTTTGATGTTATATGTTATTAAGAAGATATTTATTACTAATAATACAATAATCATTCTGTTTAATAATATTACCTGCACCGGGCTACTGAGCAGAATTGTGTGACTGTTTGTCTACATGGTTATTAAATATTTAAACAAGTAAATGGAGCTATGATAGCTCAGATGAATAAGAAGGAACAGTGGTGTGTTTGAGGCTCTCGGCTTCTAATCGAAAGGCTGTAAGTTCAAATCCCAGCTCCACCGATGGAACTCGCTCTGGATTAAAGCATCTGCTAAATGTAAGAGGAAGCAATGCCTTGTATAATGAAAACAGCATTTCTCCATTATGCTGTCCCTGTTAAATTTCACAGCTCAACAAGTCTGATCCGTTCTTCTTCCTGCAGCGGTGTCTATAATGTGAGATGGCCTACGTTTGAACTTGTATCCGTCCAGTTCTGCTCACGTTTCACGTCCGTTTGCGACTGCAAGCTCAGCATAAGCCCCGAGGTGCCAGAGGCCAAACGGGAGCCGAGGGGCTTCTTTCCCTCCTTAAAATCCCCCCCGACGGCGAGGTCGGGCCAAAAGCTGGCACCAAAGCTGGAGCGCCTGGCACCCGGAGGCTCCTGCCAAGTAGCTAAATGTCTCAGCATCAGCATCGCGGTGCCAAAACACAGGCCAGAGCAAGGCCTTCTGGGTGGAGCCCGCTGTTTCTTCCCTAATTCGGCAGCATCTGTTCATTACACTTCATATTTTGTGCGTGCGTGTGTGTGTGTGTGAGAGAGAGACTACAGGAGGGCTAAAAACCCCCGGGATGCTCAATATGCGAGAAAAACTACGAATACACGCTTTCAGGGCAAACGTGTCTGACTTCAGCGTTAAAATATTGTCTTATGGGTTGCACATATGCGCTGTTTAAATTCAGAACCTTAACATCAATAAGACAGGATTTATATTTGAGACCTCAATATTGTAGGAAGAGCAAAGTGCATATGATAAGCAGATTAAAACAGAAAATACAACAGCAGGCTTGAATGGATGAATTATTTAGGTAAGTGCAACAAAACTCACTCACACAACAGAGACCCCTCTGCAAAAAAATAAAGCTAGAAATGTCAATATGTACATTTCACAATGTATTCAATGTGTATTATTCAAACAGCAAATGCTTTAATTAAGGAAATGCACGTATTATGTGTGCGGGAGTAAATATGGATTAGTTATTTATATCAGATTTAAGCACTAATAAGATTTTAAGGCGATTGGTCACAGTTTGAGGATCAAAAAGGCTCTGCCAACTGCAAATTAAATTAGCAGCAGCTCCATCTGTAATCAAATTAACTGTCAAAAACAGGCTACGTTCATTTTTTTTCGAAATAATGATCCCGTGTTCATTATTTGGAATTTCCATGCATGGTAAGGGTATGTGCCATGTGAAACAGCAGAGCCCGATCGGCGTGGAGGACGTGTTAAATATTCAGGATCCTCGCTTAAATATTCAGAAGTGAGACAGCATCTTGTTTTAGGCTCACACAAGCACTGAGGTGATCGATCCTTCAGGGACCCCTGACCATCGCACACACACACACACACACACACACACGCATGCATGCATGCAAGCACATGCTGCATCTTTTCTTTGTGCCAGCCACGCCCCAGCAGTGCCAGTCATGGAGGTTGGCACAGACTGGCATCACCTATTAAAAAATTCCACAACATCTGTTCAGAGAGAAAAGGAAGCAGATTTAAAGGAGCAGTGAGCAGGAAAACAAGAAGTGTGAATCTGTATGAAAAATCAATCTTTGTGCAGTGAATACGATCCAGCAGGATGACCCACGGTACGAGTGTGATGGTGTGTCACAATTAAAATGTTACGCCATCGTTAAAAACAGCAGGTGGAATTTACAGAGAGATTTTGTTTGTTGATTGTTTCAGGGAATTTTCACCTTAACTGGTATCCTGATCCGGAACAGATTTCCAGCAGCCACCTCTTACTACTGAGCCATTATATTAAAATATTACACAAAATAGGAATATTACCTAAAGCTGGGAACATTAGATGAAATGAAGATCGCAAATAAAACTGGGATATAAAAGAGAAAGAGAGAGAACTAACGTGCATTTGTGAGTATAACAGGAATGTTAATATTAACATTACAAATTACAAATAACCCATAAAAGTTCAGACATGAAGCAGCAATATTAAATGGAAATGGGATTACATTATTGCATAAAAAATTGTTATACTACAAATAATCGTGAGTAGAATCTGAAAAATAGATGAAATATTACACAACAATGTAAATTGTATATTAAAAGGAATAAAGGTAATAAAATAGTTTTAAATAGCCTGTAATGCTGTGAGCAGGTTATTTACATTGATTTATCTCTAAGATAATTAGGACGTAAATATTAATCCTGTATTATTATGAGCTAGTAATCAATGGCTATATTTTGAGGGCATGTTAACAGGTTGTCATTAAGAAAGATTTTAATTTGTTTGGCTGTCTTGGCTCAAAATTGTTATATTATTTGATCAGTTCACAGTATGGATCCTGTTTCAACATTTAAACAGTAGAATGAGGGTTTAATGAAACCCAGGTGATTTATGGGAAACAAATTCATGACTTATTCCAAACATGTAAACGCAGAGGGATTAAATTTCAATGGAAATGAAGAGAAGAAGCAAAAAATCTGAATGTAATATTCAGATTATTAGAAAACAGTGCAGCTCTTAATACTGTCTCTTAGGTGTGTGTGTGTGTGTGTGTGTGTGTGTGTGTGTGTGTGTGTGTGTGTGTGTGTGTGTGTGTGTGTGTGTGTG
>JAVSBU010000022.1:6935909-6947042 GCA_033118015.1 Loricariichthys derbyi
TGTTTGCTCTGGCAGTGGCAACATTTTAGTTTCATTTAATTACTATTTAAGTTGAAATTTACAAATATTAAACTGCTGAAAATACTTTTTAAAGCACCTTATTAATTTGTGTTTGCAAACATGTTAAACTGCAGCTGTTGTTAATATAGCAGTATCTTTAATAAAAGTTCACTGAACACAACTTTTGAATGCATTTTTTAATTTTACATCTAAAAATGACCAGATGCGATTAATCGAAATTAAAAAATTTTATTGTTGCCCAGCAGTAAAATAAATGTTATGGCATTGCAGAAGCTTGTGGAAACGAAGCCACAGTGAATGTGTGTCATAATTAAAGCTAAAGGCAGTCTGACAAAATATTAATGTGCCTTTTTTTGGTTGGTCAGTGAGTCTTGGTCCTAACAATAGTTTCTTGTAACCTTGGGGAGTTTTCCTTGCTACTGTCGCACTAGGCCCAATGTGAAAATGGCCATAGAAAATAATCTATTATTGTGAAGCTGCTTGAAGACAAGTGCTCTGTTGTAAAAGGCACTATTGAAATATTGTCTGTAGCTGTAATTTTGATTTGGGCAGCATCTTGGATGCCCATCCAGTAATAGAGGAGCTTCTGTAGGACTTGATAAAGTGAACCAATAATATAGACACCAAATAGCATGAACACTGTTTAAAACTCTGTCTGATCCACTTGTACCAGAACAACACACAAATACACCATTACCATGCTGAGAATAATCCACCACCAAACAGTACCTAATTTGTGGGATTCCGGACCATCAGAGAACAGATAAAAATGAGACTAAACATGAGCTAGTCTAACTGTAGAAGTACAAAGTGCAGCTATGTACAGTCTTTATAAAGTCTCACTGTAATAAACTTTACTAACCAACATGAGACTTTGCAGATTTATACAAAGATCAAAGAGCCCATGTATTACCAGTGTTAGTGGGACTTCATAGATACCAATATAATAACTGATCAAACGGGCAGAAACAATGTGGTGTTTTTAATATTACAGCTGATTTGGGCATAATCTTGAAGGTCCCTTTAAACCCCACAAAGGATTCGAATCTGTGTTCAGAAACTGCATTTCCAGCAGGTGACTCAATGTGGAGCCACCAGAGCTGCTTTTTTCACTTTGTCTCAGTTTTAGCTACATAATCCTAAATTGGAACTAGAACAAGTATACACAGTTATATGAGCTAAAAAGTTCCTTCACAGTTATACAGTCATAATTAAAAACCCTGTTAAATGATCATCGCCCTCAGGTGAATTCATGCAATTTACTTTTACAGTTATAAGGACAGTCTTATATAACCTTTAGTACAGTATGTAATCAGTTTATCTAAGGTTTGTTGCCAATATTTTGGCTTAACAGCGACTCATCTTGGAATAGTGATAATACATGACATTAAAGATGTAGAAATAACAGATGAATGCATGTTCAGTTTTGTGGGCGTTTTATTAGAACAGATGATGTATAGAGACTCATTTCTTGCTCTCCTCCTCCTTGGATAGGTTCTTGATGATCTCTTCCTTCTTGGCCTGCTGTCGCTCTTCGCGGCGCTTGCGAGCCTCGCGGGTCTTTGAGCGACGAGCCTCGGCCTGGTCACTGCAGAGGAAGAGAAACACGCCGTCAGGACACTTATTATGAATGTTAGCTCTTATGTAATAGTATCATGTTTAGATGGCGTTTAAAACTGAATTTTTCCCAGAAGAGCATTAGGTTCTTTATATTCTTTGAGTAATACTGGGTATTTGGACGGCCAGCCCTCAGAAAGCAATCAGCATACGTGTCACTGAGCTAAGCAAACTTTAAATGGCAAACTGGTACCATAAATACTTGAGTTACAGAAATGAAGGGCTTGTCACTAAAAAGAAGAAAGGTTATTACGAATGTCTGGAAATGAACCCTGGATTCTGCAAAACTTTATTCAAAACTGGCTCATGGTGACAGAGGTCACGTGACAAAGTGTGAGAGATGAAAAACATGAGTAGAGATTTAGATTAAGTTTACATCACAACATTTCCAGACATTTTGCTCTTTGCTGTAGTCTCTAAAGTTTAGCTGTAGTTAAAAGTCATGAAAATGCCAGGTGATCGAAGTAAAATTAAAGGAGTCTCCTCACAGTTAGAAATGTTTGGCTTTGTTGAAGCAGCCACCTATGATCTTAACTGTTGTTTTACGTTTGTGAACGATTGATACACCTAAAATTCAGTTACTTCTCATAGTTTTACTCTTAGGCATGATTTTGCCTTCCATGAATCTTTACTGGTCCTGAGGTGTCCTTGTTATTAGAGTCCATATCCTTAATTTTTATCTATGTAGTGTTTTGTGATCTTGATAAATATCCACCATGGTAGGAGTTACGTATAACGGACTTTTTCTGTAGGCAGTGCACTCAATACATTTACAGCCAAGTAAACTAGATTTTTCTTTAAATATGTTATTTACATTATTATTGTATAAGCCAGTACAATTTAACTTTTACAAACATTAAGACAGAAAAATGTACGTATGAGGATGTAACATGACTTACGAGAGCAGCTTCTTGCGGGCCCGGTCTGCCTTCAGCTTGTGGATGTGCTCCATGAGGATTCGTTTGTTCTTGAACACGTTACCCTTGGCTCTCAGGTACAGGCTGTGGTACCTACACGGGACAGAGAGTGGATCAGCTTCTATTGCATATAAATACCTGATCAATAAAAGGCATTACCTCAGGCGATCAATTAGCCTTAACATTTCTAAGTAAAACTATGGGACGTACATGTGCCTGTCAATCTTCTTGGACTCCCTGTAGCGACGCAGCAGACGGCGCAGGATTCGCATGCGGCGCATCCAGCAGAGCTTCTCGGGCATACGAGCGTTTGCCGTACCCTTCCTCTTACCTACAATGACACAGGCAAGTTTAAACCACAAACTTCTGGTGAACGACAGTCCTGGTACAGCACCTCTTGACTAAATAAGGAAGCACCAGACACAAACACATTCAACAGCTCTGTAACTCACCGATGCCCATGTGACGACCCTTGCGGCGTGCAAGCGTGTTCTTGCGGCACCGGGCGCGGGAGTGCACCGTGACTGGCTTCTTGATGATCAAACCATCCTTCACCAGTTTGCGGATCTGCTGGCCTGGAACACACACGGAGCAGGTTAAAATGGTTTAGAAACTAAGCTGTGCTTCTACAGTAGTGGAAGTTAATTTACAAAGGACTAAATGATAGCCCCATCTCTAGCAACAAGTTCTTAAAGTTGATAGTCCGGTGCCCATCCTGGAATCCTTCGCATAGGCGAAGCACCCTGGACACGGCACTAGATGAGAATAAATCTTACGGGAGTTGGCGTTGGCAATCTCATTGGTTTCGTTGGGATCGAGCCAGACCTTCTTTTTGCCACAGCGCAGGACGCTGGAGGCCAAGCGCTTCTGAAGCCTGAGCATGCTGAAACACACAAGATGAACCTGATGGTAAATTACTCGTTAACTTGTATCAAAGTTGCCAGTTCATGCTATTTAAATTGCCAAACGTTTATAAATACAGCAAGCCTAAAGCGCATTACGTTAATTCTAGCTGCCGTTCACAAAATCCTAGTTAGCACTGACCTTTAAGTTTTAATCAGTAGTTTATTCTTTTCATAAACGTTTTACAAACACAACAAATGACGCAGCGGTCTAACACTACCCTTCAACCACAGGGACCATCAAATGGAAACAAACTGTCCATGACAAAGAACCAGCAGGATTTTTTTTTAACATCACCCTCTATAAAAAAAAAGGCCTAATACTGCAGAACTAACATTACTTCATGTCATTATTAACAATATCCAGGACATATTAATGGGGAAAATATCATTTTAATCAATCAGGGTCAGTTTTGTGAGGCCCCATCTTAAAGATTTCTCCTTTTCTATTGGAACAACATAATTCTAGGAATAGATAAATGGAAAACAATATCCAGCATTTTTTTTTTTGCTGCTACTACTATATTAGAGTGAAAAACGTTTATTGTTCTGAGTCAATATATGTATTTACGCAATTGCTATCTGGCTATAAAACAAAATTAAAGTCACATCGGCCGATTCCAGATCAGTACGATAATTGAACAAGACGAACATTGTAAAGCTTGTATTGACAGTGTGCTCAATAAGATTACTTAACAAGAAATGTCACAAACTATCCTTCTTAAAACCTTTATTCGGGGAAAATATGCCAAAAATTATATACAATTCTATTAAATTAGCAAGTAAAAAATTAAAAAGTGAAAACCTAATCACGTCAATGCTAGTTAAACTGGCTACGAGCTGTTAGCTTATATTGCTAGCTCACGGCTAATCAACGCACAAAGTTCAACAGCTCCATTCGACATCTCAACCAAGCCTGAGCTTAACGTATTTAATAAATATTTAAAACATGCACCCATAAGAAAATATTAGGTAAACATTAATGCTAAATAAATCCGTCTCAGCAGCGCAGCCGTTATTTCTTTAACTGCGCGAGCCACGATACCACAGAGGCCTGCGCGTGCCGGAGCCATTTCGAGGATTTTAAACCGCTTTTCCGACTCAAATTCCGCCCACTTGGGCTTCATTTAACTCTTTATTCTGTGTAATTTCGTTTTTAATCGTGAAGTCATCCGTTAATGTAATGTTTATTCGGTATTTGTAAGTACTTTCAGACAGAGCTTAGCTCCCGTTCTTACCTCATGGCTGCAGATCTTACAAAGAAAGGAAAGAGCAAGGCCCCCGGAGCCTACCAATATACAAGAGACAGGCACACCAACGAAATCTCGAGCTGGACAAAGAATATTACAGAAACCGCTAAACCGTACACGCTTCTCCAGTCATCTAATAGATAAAGTAAACAACGCGTTAACGTGTATTTTATAGCGCTTTAGGAATTGCAACATAATAAATTTTGTATCACAAGACAACGGAGTACCCCTTCGTTCCCTCATAATGGTACGTTCCAAACAGTTCTCGCGAGAGGAAATGAATACAGCGAATTCTGTCAACCACCACTAGTGGCCGCTTTGTGATTATGAGCCCGTATTCCCATACTATCATACTAACTAGTATGTACAAGTAGTTCAGCCGTTAAGGATGTAATACACACTGTTTAGTACGATAGTGTGCGATAGTTAATACAGCACATATTGCACATCGTTAGTGGTTTGCGAGCATTTAGGAAACAAAAATTGTGATAACAAAAATGTCTGATTATGACTTAAAATATAAAATATGATTATCTTAATTGTAAACTAAACATTACCATGAAAATTTATTCTTAAAAGTATAGCTTAAAATTAATTAGGTAAAGCTTCTTAGAATGATTTTATTGTCATTAGAGGAGTCTGGAGCCTATTATAGTATCACTGGATAAAAGGCAAGGCCTTCCCTCAATGGGGTACCAACCACCACTACAGTGCCCCAGTAGAGCTTTGCTAACCTTATTCATTAGTTATTTTAGTCTTGGATCTTCGGTGCACACGACTCTTAACCTCCTGATTAAGGATATGCGTTTAAAATGTGTTCCCTTTAAACCAAAAACCCTTCTTACGATTGAAGATAACTACAAACTGTTTGATATTTGTCTTTATTATTTTTACATAATGTACATTATAACCACATGTGCCTGGACTGTGTGGAAATGCAAACATCGATTCTTCTCTCCAACATCAAGGGAACAAACGTAAATATGACATATACCTGCACATTTTTAATGAAGCCTTAACAAGTGAGTAAAGTTCTGAGACCTTACATAAATATTAGTGTTGTTAAATAAGCTACATTTTAAAATATAAGCATTAGAATCTCTCATTTGATTCTGTCATGTTTAAGATCATTCCCTGCAGAAGCTATCATTAAAGATTTAATAAGACATGTGGAATAAGTGTTTCTTTGCTTCAAAGTCCTGCATTATATACATTCTTTACACTGATTCAAATCTCCACTGGTGATGCTTTAGAAGCTGATATGAGTCTGTTGGTGTTTTCGGAAGTTGCTCGAGTGGCTGAACCGCTTCCCACACGCCCCACACGCATATGGTTTCTCTCCTGTATGATAACGCTGATGGATCTTCAAGTAGCCAGATTGGCTAAACCTCTTTCCACAGATGGTGCACAGGTACGGTTTCTCCCCGGTGTGAACACGCCTGTGCTTCTTAAAGTCTCCTGCATGGCTGAAGGTTCGGCCACAGAATGTACAGCAAAAGCGTTTCTCTGTCAACACCTTCCTCCAGTATGACACACCGTTCAATACCGCGTCCTGTCTCTGTTCCGTCCTGTCCAGAGCTGCTCCAATTTGTCCTGCGTCCTCAGACACGAGTCTCTCCAAATGTCCATTAAAATCAAAGGGGAGGACCTCAAGGCCGGACTGCTGCGTCACTGTTTCCTCGTTCCGGTTCGACCTGTAAACCAGTGACCGCGAGGCATAATCCTGACAGTCCTCAGGCTCCGCTTCGGTTTTGATCACGTTAGCGGTCATGCAGGAGGCGTTTTCGATCAGAACGTTAACATTTCTGGCTGCACAGTTCATCTGCTCAGGTGAAGGTGCATGATGGGAGACATAGTCCAAACCCTCAGGCACTGAGATCTCAGCTCGGATGCTGAATCCCGAACATGTGGGCTGCGCTTTTGACTCTGAATACTCGGGGAGGTCAGAGCGATGTAGAGACGAACACAAATCATGAGGTTTCGTCTTCGAGTCTCCACCACTGTTATGAAGCTCAGCTTTGGGGTGGCTTTCTGAATCCGGTTTCAGCTCTCTGTTTAGCTCAGGGACAGCTTCCTGAGCAGAATTAGATTTGGATATTTTCTCCACTTGGTTTGTGCTAACAGTTTGCTCTGCTTCTGAAAAACACAACAGGAAGAAGTTACTGAAATAAGTAGGCATGGTTATAGGATATCACAAAACAACTGAATCCTATAATCCAACCTATAATCCAAACACAGTGTCAAATCCCCGAACCTCCCAAATCACCAACTCACTAACCAAATGTGAACTATAACAGGGTGGCACAGCTCTGAGATACCCGTTTCAATCTCAATCCCGTGTTCTATCTGTGTGGGTTTTCTAGAATAGGTAGAATAGAATGCCTTTATTGTCACTATACGCATGTAAATGTACAAATATATAAGGATGGTGGTAAACAGTGTTTTATAAACATGTATACTGCACATTGTAAAGTATTCCACAGTAGTGTCTAACAGTTATGGTAGAGAGACCGACGGCTGGGGTGGTTGGACTATTGAGTTAGTGCATGTGGGAGTTCAGGGTGGATACTGCCTTTGGGAAGTTGTTTTTGAGTCTCTTTGTTTTGGTTTTGATGAACCTGTAGTGCCTCCCTGAAGGCAACAGGTCAAACCGGTCAAAGGCAGGGTGGGAGCTGTCCTTGATGACGGTTTTGGCTCCGCTGAGGCAGTGGGAGGTGTAAGTGTTCATCAGGGAGGGGAGAGGACAGCTGATGATCATTTGTGCAGTCTTTACTACTCTCTGGAGCCTCTCCCTGTCTGCAACAGTGCAGCTACCATACCACACTGTGATGTCAGCAGGCTCTCCTGGTAGTCCGGTTTCCTTCCACATTCCAGAGAAATGCATGTTAATATAAGTGGTGTCTCAAAGCACCCTTTGTCTGTGTTGGCACCCTGTGTTGCCGGTTAGGCACCGGCTTTCTATTCATGTAATGAACCAATGAAATAACTAAATTAGATAACGTTCAGCATCTTACACGCCAAATTCCCATCTCCAATTATATTCAGATAACTACTATTATTAGTACACAGGGGCAGGTGGGAAATGGATCAATCTCCCAGGCGAAAACAAGCACACAAAAGTCAGGTTCATTTGGTTATTACCTGCGTTTTGAGAGTGAAACAGGCATAAAAGCACAAGCGAATGTAAAATAGCCGATGATCTCACCAGCAGTTCTGTTGGACTTGCCCTGCAGGTCCTGCAGCCTCCTGCGCAGTCTCTCGTTCTCTCTCTGCGTCCGAGCCGTTTTCTCCTGAAACTCAGACACCGTCTCCCTCACGGCCTCCAGCACCTCCTGCACCGCCACCATCAGCAGCTTACTGACCCGAGCATTCAGACGCTCCACTTTGGACATGACTCCGGATAGCTGATGCTTTACTACACTGTACTTCAGAGTATCACTGATCAGCCAGACCTTAGTGCTCAATTAAATAACTGCACAGAAAGGTAATTTACTATATAGAACCGTATCGCCAATACACCACAATATCGCTCATCGATCAGACCTTAATGCTGAATGCAAGGTCTTCACGCAGTAATGATCATTTACTGTCCGATGCAGTTAGAACCGATACTCCACAGTATCGATGATCGATCAGGCTCTTAGTGCTGATATGTTCTGACCTGTCCTGTTTATAGATAACACATTCAAATATTCACATATTTAACGTATCTCAGATGAATTGACACTTGTTAAAAGTGAACACCAGCTCTCAGAAACAAGAACTTACAAATTTTAGGCTAAGTCTATATGTAACACTACTACAGCAACATTATAAACTGTATTTACTGATCGAAAATAACGCAAAGGTTAGCAATCAAAGCTAACAGGTTACTTCGCTACTCTAGCTAACGTTGTTTGGTTCAAAAACATTGAGCCGCTTTCATTTACCTACAAACAACGTTTCGACATGTTAATGTTCTTCCTTTACAAATGTGTTATATATTTATCCTAACAAAATAAATCGTGACCGCTGATTCTCTGTAAAATATGCATAAAATCCCTGACAAACGGTACCTCAACGTGACCGCATCCAAAACGCTTATATAAAACACTACAAAGGGTGCAGGCACTACATTAAATCACACTCCCTATTTAGAGTGACTATCTATGAAGGTTATAGCCATTTAGGACACCGCCCACATCTCCGCTCAGTATATACACAAAGCTTGGTTGCCAGTTGTGTAGCTAACCCTACAAATAGCTGAAAGCACGGCGCAAGTCAAAGGGTTGCCTGAGTTTTGCAAATTGTTACTGAAAATCATGGAATATTAATTCATTTAAAATTTTCAGAGTAGTTAAACCCATGATGCCACCCTAAACATTACTGACACACTTTCCAGGACATTAAACACAGAAATATATATTTTAAAAATCATATTGTACTCCAGGACATGCTTACTTTGTAGATCACTTTGTTTTCTAGAGCAGGGTTAAAACTTGAAAAAAAGAAACCGGTGCTAGCCCATCACCATGATGCAGACACAATTAGAGAGAGAAGGGTCGATTAGACAGGAGCGATCCCAGCCAGACTCCTCCAAGGCACACGCCCCATGTTAAAAAAATAAAAGCACAAAAATAAAAACACAATGAACGCTAATATAAGTTTTAGTGACTCCAACCAAGCAAGAACCACACGACAAGACTTAGTCTTTAACACACCACATTCTCAAATGTTACATGCATGCTTTCATACAATCATATAACACTCGTACACACTTTAAAAAACCCATGGGTAAGCTGGGGCGCCTGTCTGACATCACACAACGTGAAACAAACAAACAAACGGTGAATAAGGAAGACTTAAAAAACGCAGCGCGGATAATGTTTAAAAAAGTCTCTAATATGAGAACAATGGAAGCGGCAGAATTCTTTACAACACTTCCTGAAGGCTTAAAGCAACCACGCACAGCAAATCTTTTTTTTTTTTTTAACCAGAATCCCTTGGTTATATAAAGGTTATATTAAGCATTCTGAAGTTAGGGCTCGCTCTCTAAAGAGGCTTCGTCGAAGAGCGTGAGCAGGTTCTTGGGCTCGAAGCTGCAGTCGTGGTGTTTCGGAGAGCCCAAGCGGATGGGGCTGAGCTTGGGCGAGCGAGCTGGTGAGGGAGTGTGCGCATGGCTACGGGTGCGTGACGGACTCTGGTCGCATTTGGGGAGAGGGGTCGAGGTGCTTCCCGCTGATAATCTGGACTGGGTCCTGTGGAGGCGATCGACAGTTGAACGTTATACAGGATCAATCTGGGAAACCGAGAGTTTCGGCGACTGTAACACTGCTACCTGTGTGTGAAGGTGGGTGAGTGTTCGAGCCCCAGCGGCTCGGCCGGTAACAAGGGGTCATCGTTGGCCAATTCGGAGAGAGAGCTGCTGTGCTGCAGGATGCTGAGGTCACTGTCCCACTGATCTCTGGGGGGCGTGCAGGGTGGCTGGGGGGTGTAGTGGGGGACCAAGGGAATATTTAAGGAGCAGAGAAGGTTCAGGAGTGCAGACAGGACAGACTGAAAGAACAGAGCAGGATGTCATGCAGTTACGTAAATATAAGGACAGAAAACCTTCACAGATGCGGGATTCGTTTACCTGGCCGACGCCGAGCACAGACAGCCAACACTCTCGCAAGCACAGGGACAGTTTGCGTCTCCACATGTGTTTGTAGACAGAGGGAAGAGACAAAAGCTGCTCCACTGTAGCTCTGTCCCTCGGCTCCGGAGCCAACATCAGCTCCAGGACACGCTGCAGTTCCGGGGACAGAGCTACAAAATGCAGACGCACAAAGACGGAAATTCAGGAGAGAAAAACATGACAGGTCTGACTGTGAATGAAGATAATTAGCGTTATTTGTTATTGAAGTTTGTGTCTGGCTACAATGTTTTGCCTCATTGTTGTATGCTGTTTTATAGTTTTGTTGTTTTTAACATTATACATAAGACACCTTAAGCAAAATCTCCTGTAAGATTTCTCTTAAAAATATTGTATAGTTTAGTGTGTTACAGCAAAAAATGTTACTTTAAGGCTTTAAGGGAAATCGTCATAAACCCTTAAATGTTCCTGAAATATTTCATAATTATAGTTAAAGTCAGGATTTATTCTGATTTCAATTACACACAGTAAAACGAAGCATCGTTTCTCCAGAACCTCAGGTGCTACATAACAACGGTACTACAAAAACACTACCTACACATACCGTATTTTCCGCACTATAAGGCGCACTTAAAATCCTTAAATTTGATTTAAAAAAATCGACAGTGTGCCTTATAATCCAGTGCCTTATGTATGGATTCTGGTTGTGTGTTTTATGTGGTACACGGTGCTCAGAAATCTGTCAAAATGTTTTAGAATGGCTTTGGTAAGCAACAAAGCTGAAGTGCTTGTTCTAGGAGCATTACAGTAAC
>JAVSBU010000022.1:7014666-7029057 GCA_033118015.1 Loricariichthys derbyi
ATTTAAAAACATCAATAACCTATTAAAAAATCCAGGCGAAGTCCTTCAAAAATCAATCCACAACATGCTACTAAAAACGTGTAGACAAAAATACTATACCACAAAATGTAATTAATTTAAATAAATTCAAAATAAAATAAATAAATAATTGCATAAACTATATACACAAACTATAAATAATCATACAAACTTTTATATTATTTCCATTTCAAAGGTAAGATGTTAAAACAAACTGTTGCATTATGGGTAAAAATGACCTAGTTAAGGCTCAGGATAAAGTGCTTACTGAACATGAATAAATACATTATTCATTATATTTTCTTTAATATTATAGACTCTATTTATAGGATTTATTTATAGAGGAACTTAGTTAAGAACTTAGTTCTTACATATCATCTAGGCTGCAAAAGGTCCTTGATTTCCTTCTCATAACATTTAGGGACTTTTTCCTTGCCTTGGTCACCCTGCTCAGTTAGGGTTTAGGTCTAGATATTTGTGAAGTTGCTTTGAGACAAAAAGGGCTATAGAAATAAATGTGACTTTGACTTTTCTTCCTCAGCGATCCACTCAGAAATATATCAGGTCTGCGGTCGAGTGACCTCGAGGTCTTCAGGACGGTAGAAGAGATCACGGGTAATGGGTTTATAATATATAAACAATGCTCTATTGTGTCTGATTACCTAAGTGTTTAGTCTTTATTGAATCACACGTTATTTCTAAATTTGAGAGTTTGAATTTTGTCCCTGCAGGGTACCTGTACATCGACGCATGGCCACTGAGCCAGAGTAATCTGAGTGTGTTTGAGAACCTAAAGGCCATCAGAGGACGAATGCTTTACAAGTAAAGTTCTGTCTCACTGTTAGTTTAGTGTGTGTGTGTGTGTGTGTGTGTGTGTGTGTGTGTTAGTTTAGTGTGTGTGTGTGTGTTTTAGTTTAGTGTGTCTGTGTGTGTGTCTGTGTGTCTGTGTGTGTGTGTGTGTGTGTGTGTGTGTGTGTGTGTGCTGATGATCCAAATCATTCTGACGACTCTCAGACTGAATAACGGTAGAATAGAGAAAATATTCTTATCTGCAAAAAGGGGGGAACTGCAAACATTTGGGAATCAGTGATGTTTTTGCTCTATCTATTGATCTAATTATTATAATATTTATTCTTCCAACCCCGGATCAGAAAAAATTGGGAGAGAATTCCTGGAATTTCTATACGAGCAATTGTTTTCTTTCCATTATTCTCTATCCAATGCAGTATAACAACTATTTGTTACCTTTACATTGTATTCTGTATTCCAGAGTAATCTAGTGATGATTAAAAGTATACGGGAGGATGTGGAGATCACAGGCAGATATATCTGAATGACTCACATCTGTGGATTTTGGTTTTTCCAGATACAAAGGCCATCTGTGCATGGCTTATATAATGGTGTCTGGGTTTTTTGGGCCTGTTGTTTTCAACTGACTGAACTTTATTGGCGATCGTTAAAGTTAACGATTAACGTCTCCACCTGTGCTCTCGCACCTCCTCTAGCTGTTTATACCTGTGTTTATCCAAAAGCTGTTTCTGTAAGCTGACATGGTGAGCATTAACCCTTTGCTTTGTATTCGTTGCTTTCTGTGTGATTTGCAGAGGTGTTTTTTCCCTCGGAGTGCAGTCGCTACACGTCGAGTTTCTGGGCCTGCGCTCGTTGCGTAGCGTCAGCGGCGGCCTGGTTCTCATTCACAACAACTCTCGCCTGTGCTACACGTCGTCCCTGCACTGGCCCGCCCTGCTGTACCCGAACCAGGAGCTGAACCTGATCAGCACCAAAAACAGAGACCCGAGCGCCTGCTGTAAGACGGGTCCCGCTTTGATTTTTCATCCGCGTTTATATTTGTCAGGCATTTAGCTTTATTCTGTTAATGTCTGCGTTTAGCTGCTGAGGGTCATGTGTGTGACATATTATGTGCCAACCAAAGCTGCTGGGGCCCGGGGCCAGGCCAGTGTGTGACCTGTAAGCACCTTCAGCGTGACAAGGAGTGTGTGGAGCAGTGCAACATCATGCAGGGGTGAGTTCATCTCCTGGTACTGTACTGTATGTGCTGTAAGAAAAAGCACTATATTACTGTGTGTGTGTGTGTGTGTGTGTGTGTGTGTGTGTGTGTGTGTGTGTGTGTGTGTGTGTGTGTGTAGTTCCATCAGAGAGTTCGCCAGTGGCTCCTCCTGCCTGACCTGCCACCCTCAGTGCCAACCCATCAATGGCTCCGCCTCCTGTTACGGCTCTGTAAGATATTTTAAAGGCAAAATAACAAAATCGTGGAGCGTAAATGATTTAAAAATATCAAAGATGAAAGGCTTTACACAAACAGCTACGTGTGAGAGAGAATTTCTCCCATAATGTAACTGAATTAATCTGCATTAATGGAGCTGTATTGTATATTTAAACACTATATGCAGAGGGTCTCTAAGATTAATTCCACTTTAACGCTGACGCTTTCGCACGTTGGGTTTCTTGTGCCTCATATAAATCAGAAAGTATTCACTCATGTACGTTAAATAACAAATTAGCTCAAGTGGGACTCGCTTTATGACACCCTATATTACACGGACCATAATAAAATAAATGAGTTAAACAGCAAAGAGCGATTTCACAATTTACTTTAGTCACAGATCAGTTATTTTTTTTATTCAGTCTTCAAAAAGAGACGCATTAATGCAGGTTCCTCGTCTGTTCTTTGTCCTTTCTCTCAGGGACCGGCCGATTGTGCCGAGTGTCTGCTCTTCCAGGACGGAGATACGTGTGTGGAACGCTGTCCGAGCGGCGTGAAGGAGGATCAGCACACCGTGTGGAAATACGCCAATGAGAGCGGCCACTGCGTGCCCTGTTCCACCAACTGTACCGTCTCGTAAGCATCGAGGAATAAGCATATGAGGTTATGGGGTGTGATATTAAAGATCGATTAATTAGTCTGCTGTTAACGTCATGCTTACATGTTTTTTTTTAAACCGACTGTTTTATCAACGACTGTTGAAATTGAAGTAAATTATTTTGTGGTGATGCAGATTTGAAGTGTTTAGCTATTTTATTTAGTTAAATCTTAACAGTAAGTGCACTAATAACTGCTGGCGGCACCTAGGAAATTAGGAAAGTTGTTGCGCCTTTGTTTGCTAAGGCGGTCAACTTACATCCAGTCCTCTACAAAGTGAAACTTTTGGGGCCATCCTCATGGTATCAGGATTTTGTAGGATCTGTTTGCTTAAATAAACACGTCTCTAAACAATTTCTCGCTTTTTCTTAAACAGATGTCCTCTGGATGAGCAAGGATGTCCAGTTCATGCTAAGAGCGGGCAAGTTCCTGATATTTTTATCAGAAATCATTATAGTCATTATAATCTGTCTGTATATCTCACTTATACTTTCATTCTGCATATCACACATTAGCCTGTAGGGAATGGAACTATAAAAGGTTTGGGAAACGTCCTTATATGGTGTCTCTCATTTAGGTGCAACAGCAGAATCCACTCATTAACACACAATCCATTTAGCAAAACAACAGTATAACAGCTTGCACATGCCACATCTCACATGAGTAT
The DNA here is from genome assembly GCA_033118015.1 of Loricariichthys derbyi. Taxonomy (NCBI): domain Eukaryota; kingdom Metazoa; phylum Chordata; class Actinopteri; order Siluriformes; family Loricariidae; genus Loricariichthys; species Loricariichthys derbyi. Next base: position 7,018,233 of record JAVSBU010000022.1, read on the forward strand.
CTAATAAAATAAATGCTTAACAGGCAAAGGTGTTGTTCTGGTAATTTGTTGTTTTTTGGGCAAAATTCCTGCACGCTAAATAAAAATGGTGCTCAAGTTGGAAGGGACCTGCTCATATACACACATTGGTGTTTGTTTTTATATTCTCAGTTCATTTATAATATATATTTATTTGTTTTTTTGCAGACACGGCACGACCATAGCAGCGGCCATTGGTGGTGTGGTCCTGTTCCTCATCTTGTTAGGTCTGCTCGTCTTCTACCTGTGCCGTCAAAAGACGCTAAAGAAGAAGGAGACGCTGAGGAGGCGCCAGCAGGAGCATGAGGTCAGAAAAACAAAACGTGGTTTTGTTTAGTCGAGCAAACGCAGGCAGCAGTAAAACATCAATCGGTCAGATTTATACTGGAAGCTGGAAATTAGGAATGGGTGAAGATTATGGGAAGCCATAGGTGTCATAACGTGGTCGATTGAAATGTGTTTGGAAAGTCTTAATTAACATTGATTCATTAATTCAATATTAATACACTGATTAATTTATTCTCTTTTTAATTTTTATATTTGTAGAGCACTTTAAATGGTTGTGGAGGTACAAAATTTGTTGTTTATATATTTTTAGCTGGTGGAGCCGCTGACCCCGAGTGGCGCTCAGCCAAATCAGGCCCAAATGAGAATCCTGAAAGAAACAGAGCTGAAGAAGTTGAGAGTGCTCGGATCAGGAGCGTTTGGCACCGTGTATAAGGTCAGAACCTGATGGACCATGAGCCAAAACGCTTAGGGACATGTCTCAGGAAGTTTTATAGTAAAACTGGAGAAGATTCTGACTCTGGATTTGATCTGTAGGGCATCTGGACCCCTGATGAAGAAAAAATTAAGATCCCGGTGGCCATTAAAGTTTTGCGCGAGAACACGTCCCCCAAAGCCAACAAGGAGATCTTGGACGTGAGTTAATCTATTATATCTTAAATCATTTTCAAATATGGGCTAGAGTGGTTCAAATCCCGGCGGTACCCAGATATTGGGTTGAACTTTATTCTGACTGGTTTTTAATATTCCTTGTAGGAATAACGGATATAGGCTTCTATTATCTATACTTCTGAAACGATGCACCTGATGGCAGAACTTCATGCTTGAGATGTTCTTACGTACACGACGTCTTGTTGCCGTGTTTTCAGGAGGCGTACGTGATGGCGGGCGTGGGCAGTCCGTACGTGTGCCGCCTCCTGGGGATCTGCTTGACCTCCACGGTGCAGCTGGTCACTCAGCTCATGCCTTACGGCTGCCTGCTGGATTACGTACGAGAGAACAAGGACCGGATCGGCTCTCAGTACCTCCTGAACTGGTGTGTGCAGATCGCCAAGGTCAGTTCCACTCAACACGTCGGCGGCCTTGTGAACAATACTGCATACCGTATCACTAATAGTGAAGCTTTAATTATTGTGGCTGTTGTTTTTAGCATTTTTTTTAAGTTTTACTAGTCTCACATGTAAGAATTATTAAAATGTATTAGTAAAGCTTGTAATAAGACTTGGGATTGATCTTCATGTGTCAGGCTCTCTGGTCAAGCTATGTCGTATGAAACTGTTCTTAATTAAATGCTTATCTCAGGGAATGAGTTACCTGGAGGACGTGCGTCTGGTTCACCGGGATCTGGCAGCACGGAATGTTCTGGTGAGGAATCCCAACCACGTGAAGATAACAGATTTTGGCTTGGCCCGCTTATTGGATATAGATGAGACGGAGTACCATGCCGACGGGGGAAAGGTTGGTTTAAAGCCAGGCACTGACGTATTTTCAGCATCTTTAACGAGGGTGCTAATGCTTCTGGAGCTGATGCTAACCCTATTCCCTAACCCTGTAGGTTCCCATTAAGTGGATGGCCCTGGAGTCCATTCTGGACAGAAAGTTCACGCACCAGAGCGACGTGTGGAGTTACGGTTCGTATCGAAGCCTTGTTATCTGTATAAGAGTTTCATTCTACCATAAATGTAAAATAATAGAAAAGACAATAAAAAAACCAAACCTCTTTACAGTACTATAACATTCAGCATTGGTTCCAGCATGTGTCGGTTTAATGAAACCCTCCATGCCTTATGATTCAGGAGTGACCGTGTGGGAGCTGATGACCTTCGGAATGAAGCCGTATGACCTCATACCAGCGCGAGATATTCCCGAGCTGCTGGAGCGTGGGGAACGGCTCCCCCAGCCTCTCATCTGCACCGTGGATGTCTACATGATCATGGTCAAATGTGAGTCCGAGCTGCGTCATGACCTTAAACGCTTTTGCCATTTGGTTGTATGTCTAGGTTGAGGATTTGTTCAATCTTTTGCATAAGCTTGTGAATGTGAGATAATTAACCTAATTAAACAGCTGGCTGAATGATAACTAATCCCTATCATCGACAGGCTGGAAGATCGATCCTGACTGTCGACCCCGATTCAAGGAGCTGGTCCATACCATCAGCAAAATGGCACGAGACCCTCCGCGTTACGTCGTCATTCAGGTACGTAACAGAAAACTTGCTGAGACTCCCAGTATTACTGCCACCTCTAAAAATAGCAGTAACATGAGAACTGTGTCCCAATTTATTCCCTTAGTCACTAATCACTCTGCTCTCTACAGAACACTGTATGAGAATAAGGGGTAAGAAAATTAGGATGGAATTTACTCCACACAGCATTAGAGACCATCATAGTGCATTACTGTGTTCTGTTCCTGTTTTATAAAGCCTAATGAAACTGGAGATCCACAGTGAGGAATCTGAGATGCTTCCAGAATTAGGAATCCTGCAGGAGAAGCATGTCATGTTCCCCACTCCGTATTTCCAGACTTATTTAGCCGAACCAGCTGCAGGATTCATACTGCACTTGCAAACGTTTTTTTTTTTTACAGAATGATGAGCAGATGAGTCTCTCCAGTCCCGTGGACAGTAAGTTCTTCAGGACATTGATGGAAGAGGAAGGAGGCGACGTGAAGGAGCTTCTGGATGCTGAGGAATATCTGGTTCCTCAACCAGGGTTCTTTGAAAATGCAGCAAACGGGCCGAGTCGACACCACTCGCACCGGGTCAGTCATTCTGCTTCTCCATAGCTCCCATTTTTTTCTTCTACCCATATGGTTCTCCATCACCTTTGTTACTCCCTCTTCTCTATATCTCTCTCTATCATTTCTGCTTCCCTTCTGTGGTTTTCCACCTTTAAAGTTCTTCTCCGCTTCTGTTCCTTGTGCTTTTTCTCTTCTGCCTCTCCATTTTTTGATCTCTTCTGTTTCTCAATGCCTTGTGATTCCCCATCCTAACGGTTCTCCATCCTTGCTGCTTATCCATATCCTGCTCTCTGTCCCTTCTCAGTCTGATCTAGGATCTTGCACTGCTAGAGAAACCACATTTTTTGACCCTTTTTGTATCCACACCCCTTTTGCTTTTCCAGCTCTTTATGAGTTCCATTTGTCCATCTCTTTATCATTTATGCTTTCCAGCTTTTCATCCCTTCTCCATTTGCCAGTCATCTTGACATAGTTTGAGATCTCCATCTTTTCTTTCTTCACCTCCTCCTTTTTCCTTGTCGCTTCATTTTCTGCCTCTCCACCTCACGTCTTCTATTTGTCCAGCTCTTTATCATAGTATCGGTCTTTATACAGATAAATGGACATGAAGATAAAGTTTTACCTATTGTAAGAAACCCATAATGTTTATCCACCCCCTTCTTGACCAATCAGAGTACAGACATGGGTCTGGAGGCGGAAGGCATGCCGAGTGGGCGGGGCATGTACTCGTCTGTCAGCACGTTGGGGCGCGGCCAATACCCGGCGCTTCCAGCAGCGCCCCTGGCCAACGGGATGTGGGGCGGCTCCCAGTACCGCTCGCTGGCCCGAAGTCAATCTCACTGTTCTGCTGGTGGCCAGTCTGACAACGTGTTTCTGGATGGGGACAGGGATGAACCCTCCAGTCCTGGGCGCTACAGTAAAGACCCTACAGTCTCCACCTACATGGATGGAGATGTGGAAGTGGACGGGCCGATAAGCTACGTGTCACACACACTGCCACGCAAAACACACACACAACCAGGTGAGTGCTTTATTGCATATAGCCTTGTGCACAATTTGACGATGCCCTCTAGTGGCTGAAATATGAATTAACGAGACGATCTCTGCCTCGTAGAATACGTGAATCAGGACGTCCAGTCGGAGCGGGCCAACACGCTGCCGCGCAAATCCACAGAGAGACGTTTGCCGAATGGCCTCAGCGCAGGACGCAGCGTGGAGAACCCAGAGTACCTGCTCCCCACCGTGCCTGCCTTCAACAACCCCTACTACCTGGATCTGGTAACTAAAGCTAATCCTGTGGGAGGGGCTTCGGGGGGCGAAACCACATCACCTCCCAGGCAGGTGAATGGTTTTGTTATGCCGACGGCAGAAAATCCAGAGTACCTGGGCTTGGCCGAAACCTGGAGCGGCCAGAGAGAGTATACCTGAGAAAGGAGTGGGGAATATGGATGAATGAATTATTTTAATGGGAGAACTAAGAGCCAAGTGTGTAGAGATTAATGAATGTATGAATGTGTGAGTGAAGTGACAAATGAATAATGAGTGAGCCATTATGGATGGATGGATGGATGGATGAGCGAGTTTATCCACTCGAAAACTAAAAGTGGAGATTATGCAGCATATGGATGAATGTATGAGTGTTTTTATATGAATGAATGTATCTGGATACGTAAGGTGTGTGTAGATGATTAATGGATGTGCGACTGTGTGAGTGAATCGATGAATCAGAGAGTCTAGAGTGTATATGAGTGAATGAAATGTATTTACTTTAGAAGTCCTCCAGAAAAGTCATCTATCTCCAGTCTTGCCTGAAAAATGGCCTTCAAAATCCAATGTAGCATCTGGTGTTTGACCTTGGTGCTTCAACTTTTGTCACCAAGAGACACAAATCATTAAACTGTTTAATTTTTAAGAACTTGTGACGCTAACCAGACACAGTATGAGCCAGGAGCATTTGTGTGTGTTTTTTTTTTTTTACGGTGTACCAGCTGTTGGGACGTTTTAATACGAAATATGAAGAATGTGTGAATCGCTATACACTGGATTTATTCGGAAGTACTTACTTTATTTTATTCTGGTTACCTCTTGCATCTGATCTCTCTACATTATTTTTACGGACAAAGTGAAACCCAAACGTCATGAAAGATTTTTTTTAAATTCTTTTTTTCCAAGAGACTCTCAAACCAAGTTCAGCAGTGTTTATGATTGGTACATAACACTATGCTTACGTTTTTACTCTCTGGAGGAAAGACCTCATCTGAAACTCCACCCACTTCATTAGTAGCTACTTGCATATTCAGCGTCTTCGTTTCATCCTCCAACCTACAACAACTTCTGCACCTGATGCCAGACAGTTCCACAGTCATTCCTTACAATCATAGGGTCAAATAACAGTCCATGGGACCCTCTGGCACCCCCTGTCAAACACGACCAATCATGCCTGTGAGGCACCTGACCAAGCTGGAAAGCTTAAGAAGTAAGAACCAGCTCAGGCTGGCAGTTCCTAAGGGTCTGGGTTCAAAACCCGGGCTGGGTCTCTCAGTAATGCTGATTATTATACTACTCTCATGTAACAGTTTAAAAAATTAACGTGACCTCTCAATTCCATTACTCAACACAGTAAATTAAAGACTGTTTAAACTTCTGTCCGATGCACTGCATAAACACGAGTGCACTGGTGATCTGTGGCTGATTTTCATGAAATGATTCGTGAGAATCAGGGCCAGTGCTGAATATTAAGTTCCTTCTAACCGGAAACAAAGAGCAGCTTGTTTTCTAGACCAAACTGGGAACAGCATCTTTTTGTGATGATTTCTGAAGCTGCAACTGCAGACTCGATTCAAAAAGTGCGTTCATGAACACAAACAAGCCATGTCACGTGGTACAATCTCATCAAAAAATACACTTGATGATAATCATCATTATAGTAATCATAAAACCACAATGGCGTACCAAATCACTTAAAAATCACAATGTAGCTTGCATGATTTTAAATCAGCAGAAAGAAGCTTTTTCACACTACATGTTCTAAGGATGTATTAAAATAAATGTGCCTCATTTACTGTGTAAATGTGTGTATTTACACAGTTAGACTCCAATTAAAGCAAGACACTATAACTAATGCATTTTTAAACACTAGTTTAGGTAACAAAGTGAATGTTTGTAATGTTTACAAAACCTGAATGTGAATTTGTATTTCTACACTACACACTGTTAACTATGAAAGCACTGCACCAGAAAACTATAAATAGCAGTAAAAAGCAAGTTTTTGTATTTGGCGACACCTCTGGTGGAAATGTGTTACTGCAAGCACATATGCATACAAGAAATGAGCATTTAGAAAAATGACACTACATTTATTTTAAGTAGGTTTTGTTGAGAGCCATGAGCCCATCTTTAAAATACTTACAGTTAAAACTAATATTTACTTGGATTTATTTTACTTGGAATTATTTGGATGAATTGCACCTCTACTAGAATAAATTAGCTTTTACAAAAATGACAGCGCAGTGTTGAAGTTGGTTTTTCCTCAACTTCTTTACAGTTCAGATAATACAGTTAGATGTCAGATTAGTTGTGGATTGATAGAAATTGACGTTTTCAATATTTTCATAAGAATGATTCACTTGACCCAAGTCATATCGGTCCATAGTGTCTTGCCTTAATTGAACAAATACGTCACTACAGCATAGAACCGTTAAGACAATTTGGGGTTGGCTGATTATTATATATCCTTCAGTATTAAAGTTTAATTATGGACACTGTAAGAAATCACAATTGTGATTTAGCAGATGCTCTTACAAGATACAAATCAATCGATTGTGGCTTAAGGGCCCAACAATTGCAGCTTGGCAGTGCTGGGACTTGAACCCTGGACCTTCTGGTCTATAGCTTAACCGCTGACCAACACTGCAGTCTTCTTAGCTAAATATGTTGCTATGTGGGCAATACATGCTACAAGATTTTATTTAATGCAGTTTATAATTAAATGTTGACATACTTTGGACAGACGGAGTGAGCACAAGTTTACTGTATTATCTTAAAAAAACACTAAACAGCCAAGAAGGAATTATCAGAGGGAGCGGAATTCTGTAACTACAGATTATTTACTAACTCCTATAACACAACGGAGGAAAACTGATGCAAAGCACACTGAAGGAGTTATAAAAATGTACATCTCGTTGTTGTGATATTATCAAAGGTGTGTAACTTTTATATGATGTATTGAAGCTTTTTTATGACGTCACGGTACTTTAGCACAGACCACCTGCTGTCTCTGATAATCACATGTACATTCTAAAGATCTTGATTTCTTGCACTCTGACCCAGATATAAACAGTTCGTTTTCTGGACAGTCTGGGGAACCTGTATGTATAATTTTGTACATTATTATTTGTATAGGGTTTTGTGTGGTGTGTTAATGTAATACAAGATATCCATTAAGCTTGTGGTGTGTTTTATTGTGACCGGTACAAAATGATTTCTGAGGGTTTGTTTTATTTTATTATTTTGTAAAAACAGTAATAAAGCTGTCAGGTGTTTCCAAGTGTGCAGTATCTCTTGGTAACTATTGCATTCTGAAATTGTCAGTAGTCATTTAAATTAATCAGCATATTATTATTCTGAGGTTGTTAATCATTTAAGAATAACATAACAGCCATGTTATCTTCTGCTTACATTTCCAATCAGGATCTGAAAGTACATTCTGCACATTCATGTTTGTGACTAACTCAAATTCTGAGAGGACAAATCAATCTTCTGCTCCTGCTAAATTTCTAAATGAAGCCCAAAAAGTTAAGAATAATGATGTTATTAAATAGGGACAGAAGGTTCCTATGATTGATTAGAAACCCTAGAACTGAAACATAGCCACTGACTTCAAACCTAAAACTGTTTTAGGTTACCAAGTCAATAACCTAAAATCAATACCAAGTTCAAAACTACTTTTGGAAACAACAAATGGCACAAGAGTCCTCCATCATGTCCCTCATGGATTGGCACTGAAATATTTTACTATTTATTAGGAAGAAGATGCTTTTACAGAACAGCAAATAACACAATACTAGGAAAAAAAACTTTAATAAAGTTTGTATTGATGTTACTTCCAGCACCTGAAAGCGAATTTTAACAGTGTGGTTTTAATTATTTAATCATCTTTTTTAGCTTGTTGCTCTGGCTTACCCAAAGAAGCAACTAGTCCAGAAATTGTTCTGTACCAGACTCCGATCCTGACCAGGATAAGCGAGGATAAAACAATGAATGTCTCCCTATCTTCTTATTGATTCTCTCGGCACATACTTACCCTTACACCATTGGCACGTCAAGCGTGTTTTAGGGGTGCTCAAGTACCTCTAAGGCTCAGCACCACCACCAAACGGCTTTTTTGTTATAGGTTTTCTTTAATAAGCTGGGGGGAAAAAATGGTCTAACTTTATTTTGACAACAAATGTACATCCAACCCCTTTCTTGGTGTGATCCACTAGGCTCAGCATTATAGGAAGTTTAATGCCGATTTGCAGATGTTTCTTCACAAGTGTAGCAAAGATAGTCAAGAAACAAAATAGACACCAACCACATAATAAATACTGACTTATTTCAAAGATTTGCATCAGATACAGAATCTAGGTGAAAGCTTAGAGGATTTTTGGGACACATCTTTGTCTCCAGGCTTCAGTCCTTCACTCATAACATATCCGTTAGGCCAGTGACCGCTCCAGCGTTTCTTACTCCACCGCCTGAATGTTGTCCCACACCCGAACAACGTCAGGGTAATCGTTCAGAGCCTCCAGCAGGGCGGCGCTGACGTTCAGCTGGTCGTGAGACAGTGGAGCGGGGGTGCTGGAGATGTACTCCACACCCGCTGAGAGCGTTTGGACCCCGAGAGACTCCAGCGCGGTCCGGACCGTCTTGGTTGAGTTCAACTCGCAGACAAACTGAAAAGGAAATGTTAAAAAGATGAGCAAGGTCCTTAACGATGACATCTTTCAGATCAGCAGCATTCTTTCCATAGTGGTGTGCAAAAGTTTGAGCATCCCAGTCAAAAAATGTCTTTTGCCATGTCACCAAGTGAAGCTGGTTGAATTATAATTAAAAAAAAAAAATTATTTACATTTATACAGACCTGTCTGTAATGATTATTTACATATTTATTTATTTTTAGCTTTATATATTTTCACTATGAAAGAATTAGAATTAAGAAACACAGGACATGATGGTAAATCGTCCTTTTGTGCCAATAGATGGTAGACTAGATAGACTTTATAAAGTTATTGCTTTAGATCCTCTATTATAATCTTCATTATATTCCACTTTCTACATATTTCTCTACTTATTATATATTATTTACATTCTTACATTTTTAAAAATATGTTCTCTCTGTTAATATTTATTTAGCTTAAATAATTATATCACCTAAGACACCCAAAGAGTTTTGTTCCTTTTTTGAGTCTTGCTTCTCTCAAGGTTTCTTCCTTATGATGTTTAGGGAGATTTTCTTTGCCGCTGTTGCCCTAGGCTTAATAAATTTGGGGTTGGACTTAGATAACAGAATATATAGGAAACTGGATAATAGAAAAGCTGTTTATTTTAGGTCCTGTTCACATTTTTGATCCAGGGGTCTAAATAAGCCAGTTAACAGATCTGAAGAATTTTGCTTATGGATAATAGGATTCACAGATCCTGGATCTTCTTACCTGAAGCACCGGCCTCTCCTCTTCATCCTCAGCTTCCTCGACGTCCTCTGCCCCGGATTCGATCGCCAGCTCCAGGGCTCTCTCTGCAGAGACCCCGCCCCTCGCTGCCACAATGACGCCCTTTTTATGGAAAACGTGTCGAGCTCCGTCGCACAGCGCCCCCCTGTGGATCAGCACAGATTGTGAATACTCATAATATGCCGTTATTTATTTATTTATTTATTTATCATAGAGTCCTGGCACTGACCCGTGCTTCATCAGGATGTGTTTGACACCTTGGTGTGACCTTGCGTTGTTGTCGGTCACAACCTCGATGAGGAGCATGGATCCACCAGGACCTCGTGCCTCGTACACATACTGAGCGCCGGCCTTCTTTTCCTACATAACACTTTTCTAAATCACTTTATAAACGTCAAGTTGTTGAACAGGATGATCTCCTGACCGACCTCCCCTTCCTTAGTCACAGTCAAAACCATGTGCACAATAAAGCCACTCACCGCTCCTTTAATGGCAGCCTCTAAAGTAGCTTTGGGAAGGTTTTTGTTTCTGCACTGCTCAAGAAGCTGAGCCAGGGAGACGTTAAACTCCGGGTTTGGTCCTCCCTCTAAATAAGCAGCACAAAATCATGGCAACGGCTGATTATACGGTGCTATACGTTACAAACAATGCCGCGTTATTTGCTGTCTGCATTTGTGGCACCGAACCTTTCACAGCGACTCTGATCAGCATGGCGTATTTGGCGATCATCCTTGCTCGGGCTGCGTCCTTGGGGATCTTGATGTCCTTCACTTTGGACCACTTGTTGTGACCCGCCAGCAGAACCGACCCAGTGTGTAAAGAGCGGATGGGTGGAGGTGCACAGAGGTGCGGTGTCTTCCATGCAGCAAGGCGGCACAGGGGGACTCGTAATGCTGCTCCACCCGCCATCTGAGCTGGGACCAGTACAGAGCATATACACTAGAAACCAGTGCATTAAGATCCAGCAGCATATGGAGAGCTAGGAAACGTTAATATAGTATTGTATATAATGTACTTGTAGATGTACTAACGCTTCTTTGTGTGTGTGTGTGTGTGTATGTATGTGTATATA
>JAVSBU010000022.1:7049763-7060318 GCA_033118015.1 Loricariichthys derbyi
AAGAAACGTGTGTTAGGTTAATTGGTGTTTCCAAAGTGCCTTTAGTGTGTGAGTGTGTGTATGAGTGTGTGTGCTCTATGCTGTATTGGCCCCCTGTCTAGGGTTGTTCCTGCTTTGTGCCCTGTGTCACCTGCTAAACACCAGCTCTCCTGTGACCCTGACCAGAAAAGGTAGATAAGACAATGATTGAATGAACGAATTATTCCATTATTTGTCATCTATCAGTAAAACTATGTCAGATTTGATTGCATAAGTGCAATAATTAATGCATTGATTGTTACGTTATATTTGACATTTTATGTAATCATTTCTTTCTGCAGTTTAATTCTAAAAGAAAATTATAAAAGGTTAAAATACAGGGCAGTAAATAAAGTAAAAGCACTGAAGCTTGATGAATTCCTGAGTCTGATAAGCAGGAGTTAAACTCAGATTGGAGATGGAATCATAAATCAGTCTAAATTACATCAAGACTTTCAACATGGTTATATTATAGGATTCACATTAAATAAGCTGCTACATTATCTTTATCAACAAGGAGTAATAACAGCTCTGAGCTACAAGCTCACAGGAACAAGAACAGGAATAAAAGCTGTTCATTCATTAATCAGGTTTCCATAATCAAGCAGCAAAACCAAGCCTGACATCAACACATGCAGTTTCAGGAGCCTCGACTGCAGTTTGTTGGATGAATATTGAAATCTGGTTCTGATGGTTTGTGCAGCTCTTAGTTCAAAATCAGGTACAATCTGTTTTTAAGTAATTTGAACACTACTAGTGTTTACTAGTCTTCCAGCATTTGACTCATAGCTCCCTCTTAATGCTCATCCTTTTGTTAGCGATGTTCAGGTATCTAAATAATTTTGGTCATATAAATAATATTGGGATATCAGCTGCATCATCAATTCACTTTTACACATGTACAAAAAATTCTGCTGCTTTATCAGGGACCTTTGATCTATCAGCTGTGTTCACTCTGCTCTCTATCACTCAACCTCCTGCTGACTTTTACCCTCTCCACCCTTTTTTACCCCCTACCACCCTATTTTACCTTTCCTGTGCTGCTCCAGGGACAGGTACCAAACTCCCTGGTCAGGACAAGCAGGGATAAAATGCAAACAGTGAGCATTTTAACTGAATCATGAATACATTGGACTTATCTGTTTAACCCAAGTTAATATTTGACTCCACACAAATTTTCAGCCAGAGCTTTAATAAAACAAACTTTTATATTTACATTTGCAGCAGTGTCACATGGGCATAAAAATAAAAATTCATTCCGTATTAAAACTTCATACCTGCAACAAAAATCAGGAGCAAATCAGAAATTGATCAGATTTGGCTCAGCAGCCACTCAACTTTAAATGTTAGAAAAAAATGCGCAGTGATTGGCTTTAAATACTTGACACATGTGGAAAAACGATAAAATGCAGGTTTATTATCCAAACAAGATAAACAGTGAAAAAGTAAAAATAACAAGGACAGAAGCATTTGCTGAGACTTCTCTTCACATGATTTTTTTTTCAGTTCTATGCACGTCCACTCTGAGCTGTGTGTAAACAGATGCACAATTTTAGCCTTTAAGGATTTAAGGACACAGGTCATTCTCAGATAAAGAACAGAATATTAACACAAATTTGACACCTTCGACGTTAGCAGAGGGAACCGGACCAAGCTATGTGAATAAACAATCTGTACCAGTTTCTCCCTGCATAGCCTTCAACAAAATACATATCACATCCAAACACAAATCCTGATTTACTAGCTGTAATCCTGCATATATAAAAAAGCAAGCAGAGATAAAAAATGTCTTAATATTTTAAGTTAATCTGTATGGAGCAAACATCACAAAAAACAAGTAAACTGCAGAGAAAATCCAACAAATAGAGCATATATCTGTATAAAACCACTCTGAGACATCTTACTGAACGTCTCAACTACAAGGTAACTGAAGCCAAAGCAAATTTTAAAAACGATTCTTCAATTTTTAACTAATCAGATTCTTCACACAAGAGGAAAACCACAATTTAAAAATCTGTCTTGAATAATCAAAGAAATAATGAGTCATGTCTCAAGCTCTAGTCAATGTGTATGGATATTTGGGGAGTATGACTAATTTTCCACCTTTTTAGCTTTTTGGTTGACATTCGGTTTATCTAGTAAAAGTGCATCAAAATTTCCATAATTAATTCCCTCATTATCTAAAAAGATTCCCCTGGGCATTTTTTGTAGTTTTGGTTTGATTTTACACTTAAAATCCCAAACCACGATAATTTAAATGGTTCAAAAGCAGTTAGGGACAAAGCCTCTAAATTAAACCTACTGGCCCAACCTGCAGAGACAAATCATAAGAGAAACATTTTGGTTTTGTCAGAAGTAACCACAATAAAGGCAGACTCTTGACCAGCTTAGCGACTAAAGCTTCTGATGATTCAGCAACAATCAAAGGAACCAAACTGCACTGAAAGACTCCAGATGGTTTTTGCACCTCCACACCGGCACTCTGGAGAAACTCTGCTGCTCTTCAAAATCTTTGGCTGGTCCACGTCATGTGGAGATAAAGTTTCCCCCGAATAGCTCAGGAGATTGCAGACTAACGACGAGCCATCAGCATGCAGATACGACGGCACCGGGACACTCCTGAGCCGGAGGAGGGGCGACTACACCCCCGCTCTGTACCCCATCACTTCAGTGCAACGTCCACCATCTACCTGTGGCATTTATCGTCTGGATAGCGTCCAAAAGCCCTGTTTAAAACCCCTGAGGTAGATTTGTTTTTTAAAGTAGCTTAAATCCATTTAGACCCAATTCTAAATACCCTGCTTGCCTTGCACAAAACTAGCCCTTCAAAATACAGGGCTGAAATGCCAAAGTTCATGTTTAAAATGATACGAGTGCAAACTCTGTCAGTGCAAAGTCTTCCATCCTCTCATTTATGGGTCACACTGAGGTAGAATTAACAGCTGTCCAGATTTCTGGTGCCTGTGCGACAGTGACAAAACTAATTCATTAAGAAAATAAGAGTTTGTTCACAGTTGAAGTTCCGCCGAGAATGAACGAGTCAGAGTTTTTCAGCAGTAAAGCTGTTCTGCATTGCACAGGTTAAAACAGCACTTATAAAAAGACACCATGCCGTATTTCGGCTCCTAATAATATATTAAAAATGTTTGATGTCGGCAAAAGGCACTAGGAATACTTGCTAAAAGGAGGTCCGTATTGATTGGGCGGTGCGTGCACATCGAACACTCTCTTATTGGGTGGAACCGACTGCAACATGCTGTCCAAATCCATCAGGAGGGGCGCGGCTTGTAACGAGACACGCCCGCTCGGTAAAAGGGGCCAATATGAATGGCTGCTGAAATGATTTGGCGTGACGTGGTGACCGTAGAACGGCACAGAGCTGAGCGGAACGAACGGATTGGTGTTGAAGCGCATGCTGGGCGGGGCCACGGCATTAGGGGGCGTGTACTTGGCGTAAGAGGTGGGCAGCTCCCAAGGAGGCGGGGCCGAAGCACATTTTGCCGTTTTGTTGGGTGGGAAATAGTCCTCGTATCCATCCACTGCGGGGTGCCCCCGCTCAATCGCTCGCTTCCTCCCCTCCAGCCGTGTCATCCCTCGCCAGTCTTCATCAGATGACGAGGAAGAGGCAGGACTGGCGGAACTTGCGGACGCACTCCGATTGGACCACGAATAACGAACGCGGGACGTGTGCGAATTAGGCTCCGCCCATACCACGCTCCGGCCCTTGGGCCCATCTGTCGGTCGAAAGCTGTGCAGGAGTGAATCGATGGCAAAGGACGAGTCCAGTTTGGGCCGATAAAGATCGTCGGGCGCTGGGGATGAGCGATAAGTCGGCGGGTCAGCGGGCGCGGCACTAGGCCCCGTGTCGGTATCAGGTGCGGGGGCAGAGTGTCCTTGGAGGATGTAGGGAGTGAGGTCCTGTGCAAAAATAGTCTCGTCCTGCCTGGACACGGCTGTGTTCTGTCTCTTGAGCAGCTCCAGAGGAACTCGGCTCACCTCTACTGCCCAGAAGTTTCCTTTCCCCTGAGGCTTCCCCGGGTCCTTCAGCACCTATGGGCGGAGTTAAAAAAAAATACAATCATGTCGAAAAGGCTGTAAATATGAACAGAAAAAGAAAAGACCAAGGGAAGTTTGCTTAGCCCATCTAAAGTGATCAGGACCACAATGGCTTTCCAGAAAACTACCCACAGCACTGATAAATTGATTTTAAAGTACAGTGAGAGAGAGTGCAGACCTTAACGAAGCAGTCGTATGAGGACAGGTTGTGCCTCACTGAATCTCTCCAGCCTTTATAATTCCCTTTGAAGAAAGGAAACAGAGTGCTGATCTCCTTCAAGATCTGCAAAGAATAAAAACGAGAGTCAAGAAATACGTAGAGCAATACATTTATTTCAAATAAACAGCATTTGGTGTAAAAGCACAAATTGGTTCATTGATATGTCCAGAGGATTTTTTGTTTACTTTTGAATGCTATGCATCTGATTTAAAAGATTTTTAGCTTATTTTTCCTTTAATGATGTTACCATAAACTTTGAATAAGAGCCTGAGCTCAGACCCCAAATAAACTGATATCTAAACACCCTTTACAAGCTTATTTATATGTAATCACTGCTTTCACTCCTCCACCTCCAACCCTCATTCTTATCATCATCATCATCATCTCCTCCTCCAGAGCTCCGGTTTCATTCACTCCAAAACAACAAACATGTACTGAGACTGATCCCACAACCATACAAAATAAATCACCTATTTATGATCAATTAGTGATGACACTAACACTGCTGTTAAACTCTCCTAATTAGTCCAGAGCAGCCTATTAATGTTAATGCACGTGTGTTTATGTGGATACTGTAATAGTGCAAGCAATGTATAAAGCAATAGATTTAAAAAAAACGCATTTAAGGCAGAAAAAAAAGAAAAAAAAAAAAGAGAGAACTAAAATGTAACCAGACCAAAAGCATCAGTCACATAAAGCTCCAAGATGTAAGGCTATTTAGGTTTTATTGGGGAATTATAACTGCAACTCTATAACTACAACTTTTTTTTAACCTGGTTTTAAACCGAATTCACGTGTAAATTAAACGATTCGAATTATTTCACATTAAAAGTTTGCCTAATTTAAATGCCATACTAATCACTGAGCTATTATTGAGTTTTTAATCTCTGCCCAAGTTGTATAAAGTTGTCTAAAAGCAGTTTTACGCCTGAGGTCTCACCTGGGAGAGCGTGAGCTTCTTCTGCGGAGAGTTCTGGATCACCATGGCGATCATGGCCAGGTAAGAGTAAGGTGGTTTTGGGTAGCGCTGGTAGTTCTTCTTCTTGCCCGTGTTCTGCACCCATCCTCCGGCGTGCTGATCGGCGCGAGTCCCGGTCCGATCCTCATTGACGGAGCCGAGCATGGGTTTCTCCTCAGGCCCGCTTAGCTGGGGTAACCCGCTCTCCATGGGCCCGTTGTGCCGGCCTAAAGCTCCGTCCAGCGCCTGCCGCAGATTTCCCCCGGAGGTCCCGGTGCCCCGCAGTAAGGATGAACTCTGTGGCCGGGCTCCGGGTTCCCTGTGCGGGCTGAGCGTGGCGCGCCACCCCGCTCCCCCCCGGAGCTTTGTCATGCTGATGATAAAGACCAGGAGGAGGAAGATCCGAGGTTCCACGTCCCCGTTGTCTGAGGGAGCAAACAATTAACAGGTTCGCGTCAATCCTGCTGTCCAAATGCAAAATGCAACCATCAGCCCCCTTATAGAGGGGGTGGAGGAAAAGGTGGAGGGGGTGCAAACTACTGTAGATCAAAACTGAAAGCTCTATTAACTAGCCCTAGTAACTATAACCTCCAGACATGGAAAAGAGCAATTTCTTTATCATGTACTCTTGTATCTAAAACTATTTTCATTTACTTTTCCTTTCACTTTGTAGTTTATCTTCAGAACATGCCAATCTAGAGGGATTATATGAGAGCAAGTGTTAAAAATGCTTCATTAAAGGCCTTATAAGCAAATATGGCTATAACCTATAACCTCCTGAGACCCGGCCCATTCATTTATGTCCTTCATAATGGACATTTGAACAGAAATTGTAAGACAAAGTTTTCCCTTGGTTCTGAGGATAATAAGAATTCATTTACAGCAGATGCAATTTAAAAAGCAGGGAAAACATGAACAAACTTGGGAGAACTTATTTGGCTTGATCTAAATCTAAAACTGAACTGCCTTGTATTCTTTCATTTTATTTTTTTTAAAGAAATTACAAATGAGTTTATACCTGCATGGGCAAAGTCACCCCAAATCTGCCCCTCTCCCGCCTGCATAGTGACAGTTTGCTTATAGTAAGCACTGATAAGTATTGAAATGAAGGTACCGGGGGAAGGGAACCTAAAAAAAAGGTCTGATTCTCAGCCTTAGCATGACAGAAACTGGAATTAAACAGGGCATGTTGGGGGAGGAAAGAAATACAGATACAGGATAATGGTTTCACTCAATAAACAAAAATCACAATATACACAGAGCTAATAAACAAATCCTCTAATAAACAAGTTTCTATAAAAAATATCCACCATATACAGATCAAAGCAGGTCAACTAATGTAGCCAAATGTAAATTTATCATGTAAACAATGAATGATTATTGATGCATGTAATTTTCAAAAGGTACACAAAGTCATAAATATATTAGTCTTGTTTGTGTGATTGCAATAAAACTGTTTACATGCAAATAAAGTCCAACATGATAGAACTGTAGGATGAATTGTCTGGAATCCATGGTGGTGAAGCAGTTAAGATAGGAACTGACCAGAAGGTCCCATGTTCAAGCCCCAGCACTTCCAAAGCTGTCACTATCAGGCCCTTAAAGTCCCTTAACCTATTGCTTGGCGTGTACATTGTATTATATGTGGATAAGAATCAGCTAATTGACTTTTAGAATACTTTTACCATAGAATAAATTTAATTGACAATGGGTTTAAAATGTGGAATTAAATAAAGAGGCACAGTGTATTAATGTACAAACCATTATTTCCATTCACATGTAACATAACTGGACTGAAAACTGACATTAAACCCTAAAGCCATCTCTGTATGAAATGAAGTGATTTCCTACGACACTTCTTGACCATTGTTTCATATCCTACATTGTTTACACATGCATTTGAGACACAGCTCTCACTCCCATAATGTGGTGTTAACATCCAAATCTCTCCTCTCCGAGCAAGCTAGTGAAAACACACTCTGAGTCCCATGCTATACACTTATTGCTCTCCCACCTGTGGCTTTAGAAGGGAACAGAAAATGAGTTAGGAGGGGCAGTCTCAATTAGTAAGAGAGGAGACGATGCAAAACCCCAAGCAGCTCCTCCTGAGAGGGACAAAGGACAAGACATGGACTTCAGGCTGAAAGAAAGAAAACATGACAATCATCTGCATAAGAAGAAAGAAAGAAGAAAGTGAATGTGCTTTTTTTGAAAGTGATGGATGCTAAGAAAAAAATATACAGAAAGTAGAAGAAGCATATTACAGATTCAGTCTGATCAAAAGACGGTAACTAGACAATGAGCAAAAAGAAAATTAGAACTAGACCTCTGCTATAAGGCTAAATTAAAGAGATGGAGGGACATGAAGACAGACAGAATGAAAAAAATGACAGAACAAGCAAAAATGAGGGGAAAACACATATATTAACAGGACATGCAAAATAACAAGATAGAAAAATAATTCTTTGGTGCAATAATAAAAGAAAAAAAAGAAAATTATAATGAGTTGAAGAGAAAGATGATCAGGAACAGCAAGGAGAAACACAGATTGATCAACACAATTTGTTTCTCTATCCTTGTGAGGACTTTTCACTGACAATGATTACTGTATTAATAATGCTACACCTCCACCTAAACAAACAAACTAACCTTAAACAAACACCACCTCTCTCATTCTCACCTGGACTAGCGCAGATCTTTCTGAATGGTCTAGATTCACAGCGACTTTAACTGAAAACAAAACCAAAGTAAATTCTCAGAACCTGGAGAAGCTCCTGCAGCATGAGTGAACGTGTGTGGTGATGAAGCTCCACACCTCCACCTGGATCTCTAATTAAACAGCTTGGATTGGCCTAAACACCCAGCTCTAAAAACCTGATTTGTCACAGACACACATACAGCATGTGTAAATGATCTGTGCCATTAACATGTATGAATCTCAATAGAATATTTTAGCAGGTCGTTTTTAAAACAAAAAAGCACACTTTTATCAAATAGCACTGATTGAGCTAAATAAATGCCAGGGTGCAGCACCTGTATGGACATGTTATGCCTATTATTTAGGAATGTAACTGAATGATACTTTGTCTGTTCCACTTTTTTAAAATCAATTTGTAATGGATTCTCCATATAAAAGTTCAGGCCAGTTTGTAAGTATGGACAGATTTAGGAAAGATTTTTAAATGTGCCTCAAATGTTCATCCAGTATAAGAGTGGACATGTTGTTATGAAATGTATATATTGTGTTTTAACGTAAAGAAAATAATAGCAGGTATCTGAATACTGCAACATAAAATCCAAAATCTTTGCTTCTGTACTAAAAAATCCTGGAATTCAAATATTCCAGAATTTTCCATTTTAAATAACAGTGGTACCAGATGGAGAATTGAGTCCTTCCTGGAGATCGGTACCTTTTGGGCCTCATGAAGTTAATAACTTTAACTCAGAGCATCTACCATAGAACCATTATAGAGAACTTCATAGTGTTCAAGAACAGAGCCATAGCACTGCATCATGAGGCCTCCACAAATCCCAAATGTGTGTGTGTGGAATCCATCAGATACAATCAGAATAAACCTGAGTCTTGGGATGCAAATGAAGAAAGGGTCTAGGAGCGCACACACACACACACTCACACACTCACACACACACACACACACACACACACTGAGCGACCCCCTGTGGATGGTGAGACGTTGAGGCTGGAAGCTGGATCATCCTGCTGAGAGAATCCTGAGGATTCCTGCAGATTCCGGATTTAAGCCTTTCAAAAATACACCATTACTTTTACTTTCCACAGAGCACTTTTCTTAACAACTACCTATGGAGTATCAAACTTTAGTACGACATATTACTGCTCATTTTAACGAACCTTTCACAAATCTGTTCAGTTCTGAATAAGGGACAGGGGCCCAAACATTTGCACAGGCCAAATTTAAATTAATCTCCAACCTCCCATATATTAAAACGTGCATTAAATGTGCAGAAATATCATATTTCTGTTTGTTTATACAGGAGCCAGTTTGAGGAGAAAATCTTAAGTCCACACGGGCAGAGTCCGAGGTCAGAATCAAATAGCTTTCCGATACCGTGCCTCCCCAGAGGTTGCGAAAGTGGTGTCAAAATTTTACAGAAGACATGATGAGGCTGTGTCTCGATTTCTGCAGGTTTATTTATTGTAAAAATTTGAACACTTTCTTCCTGTTGTTTAGCAGGTTTAAAGAAACAATTCAATAAACTAAGAATTTTATCCCGACAGACATCCCACAACTGGAATTTAATGATGACATATTTAATGTCAGAATTAATAAATACAAAACATAAATTAACTTGCATTTTTTAATCAGACTTTTTATTAATTTGCATTATTGCCATGTTTATTATTACATTTTTTAACAGTAACATCTTTGTTCTTTGAATTTTTTTTAATCTTATTCTAATGATGTAATGTTTCGGTCATTTCTTGATGAACTTTTGATATATTCATAACTTATTTCCAGTTGACCTTTTTTTTAATCCTAATCTTCAAGTATAAATTATTCGATCTTCTGCTGTTCAAAGAAATCAGACAGGATTGCGATGGGTAATTTGTTTAATCTTCAGGTTAATGTCTCGTTTTTTAAATCTCTTTCTCCTTAAAACCCTCTGAGCTTTAACGCTTAATAAATGTACCAAAAAGTCCAATAATCACATAAAAATGTAACTGAATTTAGTTCAATAGATTATGTTGTCTGAAAAGAAGTTTATGTCCAAAATTTGTAAAATATCTTATAGGAAAAATTGGCACCTTTGCTAAATTGATATTAAGTTTAATTTTACACAGAAACCGTGACAGAAATAAAACTTTTAAGTAAAAGTATTCTAACATAAATCTTGAGGAGGAATCCAAAAATCCAAAACCTCTGCAGATCCCTCAGACTATAAGATCCTCTCTCAAACAGAAAGGATTAGTGTAGCGTTAATATGGTATAAACTAATTATACTTTCTTTAAACTTACTTTAATTATAGTTTTGCTCAATCCAGGTGAAATTATGCTAAACAAAATAAAGATATTAAAGTAATGCACGATTTTGGGGTCACTGCACTAATGACCAGAAAGTACAAGTCCCATAACTGGGCCCTTGGGTAAGACCCCTAACCCACAGTTGCTTTTATTTGAGATATACATATATATATATATATACATATATATATATACACATATATACATATATATATATACATATATACATACATATATATATACATATATATATATATATATATATATACACACATATATATATATATATATATACACACA
>JAVSBU010000022.1:7060418-7070513 GCA_033118015.1 Loricariichthys derbyi
TAAAATATTTCTGTGGTGGTTTGTAAATGGTTATATAAAGAATAGAAGAATGTTTTAACTCCATTTTAAATGATACAGTGCAATATGGCTGTAAGTGTGGTTGTCATTTTTTACTTAATTGTTAATTTACCCTCATACACTAAGGGCACTTTGGAAACACCAATTAACCTAACGTACATGTCTTTGGAATGTGGGAGGAAACAAGAATACCCGGAGAAAATCCACGGGGAGGAAATGCAAACTCCGCATGTGGAGACCGGGCTCTCAGCGCTAACCACGTGTTCCATGGCATTTTGTTAAAACTCTGTCACTCCCTGGTGGCCAAGGTTGAGCAGCGCTAGTATATGAACTCTACGGAAAGAGTTTCAGCTGCAAGTAGCGTCATTGTTGCTGAGCTGCGCATGCGCCTTGCCGCTCGGGGTTGATGTTTGTGTGCGTATGTCTAAGTCTGATTTACCGGACTGACCTCGCGCGTTTGTTACGGATCAGACCCGCGGAGCAGCGCGACATGGCAGCGGCTGCCCCGAACCCCACGGTAACCCCAGGCCGGAGCTCAGGTGGGGGCGGCAGCAGCAGTAGCAGTAGCAGTAGCAGCAGCAGCAGCAGTAGCAGTAGCGGGGATGAGGCGCACCGGGCCGCGTCTCTGCAGAGTGACGGGGAGGCGGAGGAGGCCGAGCAGTTTACATCAGGATCCCACTGCTCAGAGCTGGCGCGCCGGCAGAACGAACAGCGCAAACTCGGGCTTTTCTGCGACGTTACTCTTGCGTTCAGCGGCGGAGTAGCAGCGGTGGAGAACGGCTTCGAGCTGGGGGCGCACCGCTCCGTGCTGGCGGCCGCTACAGATTATTTCACCCCGCTGCTGGGCGGCCAGTTCTCCGAGAGCGTGTCGCGACGCGTCGACATGAAGGAGTGGAGCAGCGAGGCGGGACCCGAGAGGGAAACGGTGGAGAGCGTCATCCAGTTCATGTACACAGGGGAGATCCGGGTCAGCACCTGCAACGTGCACGAGGTTCTGGAGCTCGCGGACAGGTGAGAGGATCCAGTCATGTTAGGTTAAGTGGTGTTTCCAAAGTGAACTTAATGTGTGAGTGGATGTATCCTACGATGGATTGGCATACTGCCTAGTTTTGTTCCTGCCTTGTGCCCTGTGCTGCCAGCTAGGCACCGGCTATCCCACGACCATGACAAGCTGATAAGACAATGAATGTATGACAGTGGAGTCCTTATGACATATCTCTTTGTGTCCTGCTGTGTTTTTGCCGCTCAGATTCCTGTTGGTGCAGCTGAAGGAGTTTTGCG
Organism: Loricariichthys derbyi; assembly: GCA_033118015.1. NCBI lineage: Eukaryota > Metazoa > Chordata > Actinopteri > Siluriformes > Loricariidae > Loricariichthys > Loricariichthys derbyi. Next base: position 7,061,718 of record JAVSBU010000022.1, read on the forward strand.
GCGATTTCCTGAAGAGGAAACTCAGTTTGACGAATTGCGTGGCGGTGCACAGTCTGGCACACATGTACACCCTGGACCAGCTAGCGTTGCGGGCGGCGGAAATGATCCGGAGGAACTTCCACAGGGTGATCCAGGACGACGAGTTCTACACGCTGCCGTTCCACCTGGTGCGCGACTGGCTGAGCGACGCCGAGATCACCGTCGACTCTGAGGAGGTTTTGTTCGATGCCGTGGTGAAATGGGTGAGCCGGAGTGTGGAGGAACGCGAGAAGCACTTTGAGGAGCTTTTCCGACTCCTCCGACTGCCTCAGATCAAACCCACGTACCTAACCAGGGTGGTGAAGAACGAGCCATTGGTGGCGAGGAACGAGGCGTGTCTCAAACTCGTATCGGAGGCCGTGGAGAGCCACGCCATTCGTTTCGAGAATCACAAAAAGTCGGCGTCAGATTCTGAGCTGTGGGCCGCTTTTCAGCCAAGGTTCGGACAAAACATGGACGTGATCATGGTGGTGGGTGGAGTTTCAGAAGGAGGCGACTATCTGAGTGAGTGCGTGGGGTATTTCGTGTACGAGGATCGCTGGGTGAACCTTCCGCATATTCATAATCATCTGGACGGGCACGCGATAGCGGTCACAGATTCATATGTTTATGTCGCGGGGTCCATGGAGCCAGGATTTGCCAAAACGGTGGAGCGATACAATCCAAATCGTAACACGTGGGAGCAGGTGAGCAATCTTACGACTCGCAAACACTCGTTCGGACTTACTTGTGTCAAAAATATTTTGTACAGCATTGGAGGCCATGGAAACTTCAGCCCCGGGTTTAGAGACGTCAGCGTTTACGAACCAGAACAGGACAAGTGGCACAATTTGGAATCGGCCCCCAAAATATTGCGAGACGTAAAAGCAATCAGCATTGAGGACCGTTACGTTTACGTAACGGCAAGGACGCCAGTGGACACGGACAACGATGACGGACTCAAGACGGTGACGACACGTTACGACACTGAAGGCCGTCAGTGGCAGGAAGTCGATTCTTTGCCTCTGATCGACAATTACTGTCTCTTCCAAATGGCAGTGGCATCAACAAATTTTTATCACACTGCCTCCTGCTGCCCGAGAAGCTACACTGGTGTCCGGGACGAAACGGCGCGGCAAAAGATCAGCGCGCGAATTTCAGACGAGATCCTGGAAAGCCTGCCCCCTGAGGTCACGAGCGTAGAAGGTGCCGCTGTGTGCTTCCTCGGTGACGATGTATTTGTAATCGGTGGCTGGAAAAACAGCGACGACGTGGACAAGCAGTATCGTAAAGAAGCATACCGCTACTGCGCCGAGAGAAAACGCTGGATGCTGCTTCCTCCTATGCCTCAACCTCGTTGCCGGGCGACGGCCTGCCACGTTCGGATACCATACCGCTTTCTGTACGGGTGCCAGAGGTATCCGATGCCGCAGAATTTGGCGAGACAGCGAGACCGGATGCAGCAGATGCAGCAGCTTCACCGGCGTACGCTAACGCTGCGCAGGCAGCTGCAGTCGCAGATCGAATGCTGAAAAAAGATTTGAGGAAGTCTCAAATACTGAGGTGAAAAACCCCGAGTGACATCTCATCATTCAATGTTTGGTTAAGGAACTTGGAACTATGGCGATGGATTTCCTCCAGACCACTGATGGGCAATGATGAGCAAAGAGACGTTCCACATTCCAGACCAGATTGGTTTGTTTGAAACATATTCGTTTATTTGTTTCATTTTTTGTTTTGGAGATGAAGTTAAAGCAGCTGCAAATGAAACCAGATTCCAACAGCCAAGCAGATATAAGATCTTGATTATTTCCATTTGCCAATTAATAGATCCGATTAACATCCTTTCAGCTGACGCTTTGGAAATTACACAAAGCGTATTATAGATCAGTGTTAATCCCAATACACTGAATCTGATTGGTTTATCACTACTTATCAAAATTGATACTTTATATTTAGCACTTTAGGTCTCACTAGTGATTGCCAAATTAAAAGTGGTAACTCCTCTCTAACACTAGGGGGAGACAAAAGATGTAGATGACTGTACCTTGTGAAGGCCTCCGAAGTTCAATTAAAAGCCGATTAAAACAGCTAAAGAATAACAGTTGTGAGACTAAGACAGCAGGTCGTATAGGTTTAAACATTTGCTTTGCTTTGTGTTATTTGAAGCGTTCTGACTGAGGAAGATCTTTAAATTATGACCTCATAACACAGGGATAACAACAGTTTCTATATTCAAGTGTTTATTATACTTTAGCGCTTCAGATTTTTAATGCTTGAAGTGACCACCAGAGGGTAGCAGAATCAGCTGCGTTATGTTGAGGTGTACATAAGATGTGCGTGCTGACTGTTTGTGGGATAATCGTGTATTATAACTGTAACATATAGTGTACAGGATGAATCGTCACTTCTTTAAATGTGCCATCGGTTTGGTTTCCGTAATCAGTGCTGCTTCGGTTTGCCTTAAATAGTGCAAAATGTTTAATCGTCGTGAAAGACGCCAACGTCCTGCGTTATGTATGTACAGTATTCCGTATATACTTTCATGTCTAACGAGAATCTGCAGGATGGTAAAAGTAACAGTAACCGCGAAACAATCTGCAGTTAGATTTTATGATGTCAGGAATTTCGTCGCAAACACTGTGCCACAATGTGATATGATAATATCTTCATTCACCTGCAAAATCCATCCCCAAAAAGAAAAAAAAATCCCCACTTATGTTTCAGTCTGTGGGACCAAGGAGTTTGTCTTTTTATGATTATTTTTTATCATTTTCTTTGTGCAGGTGTGTTTTTGCACCATGTTTGTTACTGAATCAGATTTTCCATTAGCAGGTGAAGCTGGAGAGAAAGAGAGCAGAACCTATTTAGAGTCTTAAACATTCAGTTCGGGTTTTGGTTTTATTGCGTCTGGCTTGGGGTTAGGGTTAAGATTATGTTTGATCTTTTTCTTTCAAACCTCTCAACAACAGCAGTGGAATTTCAGCCCAAATCTCTCCTTACTGAGAGTAGAAATCCACTCTGTCCTCCACAGACTCTTATTTCAAAGTGTTGGCTCCCAGTCAGTACTCAGCGTTATTCTGTTTGGCAGAAATCTGAGCCTCCAAATGCTTCTCTCTTCAGTAACAGTCTTAGTTTTCAGCGTTCAGTACAGCGACCATACAGCAACCCATCATCACAATGACCCGTGTCCAAATCCCAGGGGTGCCTTCTGACCAGGTCAGGTGTCACACTGACCACTTTGTTTGGTGGAGGGGAGGCTCCAGTTGGAGTCAAAATCTTAACTGAAGCTTCTCTTTTGATTGGTTCTTGTTGGGATATCTGAACACTTGCAGCTTCAGCTTTTTAGCTGACTTAAGATCTTTTATTTGCTATTTAATGGAATCCAATCTGGCCTCTGTTTGATCCATAGCTCCACAGTATAGTTTAACAGTTTAGCAAACTGTGAGGTTTGAGAGAAAAATATTAGCAGGTTATGATTTATTTTCTACCTCGACACTGTTACTTCTGAATTCCGACTGTTTTTTTCATCACTCCAGATCTTAGCTGTTTGTAAGAATGAAAATAATTCTGTTTAATTCACTTTACCCATCCCTCATTGTTGTTTATGTTTAATTAACAATCATTTTCATGTATGCTATTTATTATTTAACTAGAGGTCTGATTTCTAAACCATGCATTCCATTGTCATGCTCATTCCTTTCTGTATGCAGTAACATTCCATTCATTATTATTGAATTAATCCTGTTTAAAATGTTTGTCTGTGTAAATGTTTGCTTTGTAGGATTTGTTTTTTTCCTTTTATTGACTGTGAATTTATGACATCTATAGTTATCCAGAAGGCCAGAGAATGCAGGCATTTTTATTATTATAAAGAAGCAGAATTTAAAGGATATCCTGTCTCTGACCAGGAAGTCATGTGGTCATTCCATAAGAACTGAACCTCTACACAGCTGGATCAGATTTATTATCTGGACTAATCAAAAGATTCAAATCCCAGAGCCACCATCAAGTTAAAACCACAACATCTGAATAATATACTAAAAATGACTAGCATGTGGATATTCTTTATGTGGAATTAAGCGTAGCCCCTCCTCCTCTAAATCACACTGAGCCAGATTTAAAAACAGAGGGTTACAGCGAGCCTCTGCTCTTATTACGATTAAGTACTTGTTCTTAGGCAGAACCCTATGTGACCCTCCCTGGGACACCTAATCAGATCTTCATCCACATAAGTTTTCTTTTAACAGAGTAATAATAATGATGATGTATTTCTCTGGGTTTGTGAATGATTACGTTGATCTGCTCGATCCTCAGATCTTTTCAACTCCAGCTGAATCTGAACTGAAAATACTATTAGTATTATGTTTTATTTACAGCGTGTGGAGTCCAAATATGTTTTAATGTGAGTGTTTGTGAGAGAGTGTATAGAGCCTAAATGTGCCAGATATATGTAAAGAAAGATTTAATAAATCTATAATCTCAAAGTTGCACATGTTTTTGCTTTGCATGTGTTCAGGCCTGTCACCATAATTACAATCAATTAATCAATCACAGTGTTTTAAGGTGCTCAGGATAAAAAATATTCCATGAATTTGGGCCATTTGTTTTGTTCATACATAAATGACCCGAGTTCACCTTTCAGGCTGTGTAACCATGACGACCAGCCGTGTCATTGGACCAGGAATAATTAGTAATATATAGGTGTTCATTGTGTGTGATATTACACCGTCACGTCGTCTGATTAAAATATGAATTATTAGGTTTTGGCACCAGAACTTTTGCACAAGAAGGCGTCTCTGATGAGTGGAATGGTGGCAGGCTGACATGTGGATTGCAATAAAAGCTTTCTGATGCACTGCTTGTTCTGTGCAGCATGACGACCACGTCTGTGTTCAACTGGATGTTAATAATAAAGAGCTTAATACAATCTCAGATGGTGCTTTAATTACATTACAGAGTAAACCCACAAGGACATGGAGAGGAGAGAATATGCAGAATCTACACAGGTGGAATCTGGGATCTTTAGGGCCATGAGTCACTAAACAGATGTGCCGGCCCATAAAGAATAAAACTCAATAAAACAAAGACTATGAGGTAATTGTAAGTAGTACGCACACTCAATGAACCAAGAACAAGTTTTATTATATCCTACAACATTACAACTTTAGCATTTATCAAAAAAAGAAAGAACAAAGAAGAGCATTTTTAATTCATATTTAAATATGGAGTCAAACGTTAACACCGCCTCATAGCAGAAAATCTCACGGTGAAGATCGAACACCAGCAGGAAGTGAAGAACGATGTTCTGCCACGTGAGTTTATACAGAGAACATTAAACTCATGGGACTGAAAGTCATATTCAACTGGGTTGGGTAGAATTAAGGGGATGAAGCCCACCTCTGTAGGTTTCTAAAGCAGCAGACGTTTCATGGCTGGAGATTCGCAGCCTTAGGGAGGACGGGGTTGTACAGCTTTTTAGATACTGGACTACTGACCATAAGGTCCAGGGTTCAAGTCTTAGCAGAACCAAGCGACCAAAGTTGTGTTGAAACTTCCTGTAGATCAGCTACAGCTGATAAATGCAACCGAAGTGATGTCACGTGATCTGTTCGCAGATGTTTGATTAACTTAAGCTCCACTCACACTGACACTCCCATTATTCTGCACATAAAGCTGCATTTTTCTGATGTTTTTCCATTTTGAAGCGAGTGAAGCAGAAGCCGTAAGCGATAACCTTCCGTCCTTCCACACCGATGTGCGTTAGTGTCATAAGAACTCCTTCACTGTAACGAGCTTAACGAAACTATTCCAAAAGGCTTTAACCCGCCCTGAAAGAGACTGCCTCACGCTCAAAGAGCAAACCATCTTATCTGGAATCACGCATTAGTTATGGCGTCATTAGCAGGCTCTTCACGTTAAGTTACTAGGCTTTGGATTTAGGGAAAGGTGGATGAAGGTGCGTTACAATACTGATATTAAACTAAAGGTTACGCTGAGCATTAAATCTATAAACAGAGGCATGACTCTGCCCCTCAACCTGCACCCACCATTCACACCAACAGATCAGGAGATTGAGAGAGGAAGAAGAATAAAGCAGAGGTGATGAAGGTGATGACGCTGCTCACATGGACATGTGTTCAGGAAGCACATAAGAGATATCATCCCATGGGTGCCGGTACAAACCCTGCTTCAACCGCTTTTGATCCAGATAGTGACCTGGTGCATAAAGAAGTGTTTGTTATACTTTTAGAGCACACACACACGCACACACAGGCTTTTGTAGTGAAAATACCTGTTATATTTACACTACTATAGCGTAAAATTGTGACCAACATCCAAAGATCATTATAATGTAATGATGAGCCATACCGATAAATCCCATGCTGCGTCCCAGGACAAAGATCCCATTAAGAGCACCGATTTCCACAAACTCATCTGCCTCGTCTCTGCGCGCACACACACACGCGCGCGCACACACACACACACACACACACAGACACACACAGACACACACAGACACGTGCGGTGTTAAAAACATGGACACTGGCAAGTGAGCTTCATAGTGCACCAACCTGTGAATGACGTTACCTAGTGAATCCTCCACATGTTCTTAGTAAGTCCACAAAAGCTACACCGATAAAGCCGTCCACATTCAGGATCAGATTTGGTTTCTGTAGCAGAGACAGACTATAAGTATAATAACTTAAGATTTTATTCACATTAATGTGGATTAATACTGGGCCATTTTAGCCACCTGACCTCACATATGTCTGCTGTGAATGGGAATGTGAGTGGAAACCCACACAGACACAGAGTGAACACAGAGTTCGAGCCGGGACTCGAACCCGGGTCTCTGGAGCTGTGAGTATGTACAGAGCAGTAGCAAGTGAGTGCTGATGTGGGATTGATGGTTTGACCTTTGAGGTGGTGATTTTCTCCACATCCAGAGCGTAATCTAGGAGCTGTGTGGCGGGAAAGTGCTGCTTCACAAAGTCCTTCAGGATCTGCACCCTCTTATCTGGATTATTGATCTGATCAGATTTAAAAAACGTGTATTTAGGTCAGCGTCAGTATAATTTGTTAGAGTGTGTTTGAATGTGTCTCACTGATTTGACTCTGTGTCCGATGCCCATGATCAATTTTCCGTCTTTCTTCATCTTATTGACGAATTCCATAGGCAGCATTCCGCTATCAAACGCTTTGCTGAACTGCTTAGCAGCTGCGTCCAGAGCGCCACCGAACCGATCTCCCTGTAAAACACACACAAAAGCTTACAGAACATATCTGAAGGATAACAAAACTTCAGAGCCTCAACATCTGAACAAAACATGTCTGAAATCCCCGATTCTGTCCCTTATCAGCACCCATAATGCACCATTTCAGTAGACTAAAGACATTTTTTGTTCGCAGATTCACAAAGATAGGAAAATGATTACCAGGAGAAATCCCAAAAAGTCCAGACCATTCCCCTAGTAGATATCATATTAAAGAGCAGCTCTTACAATGGTGAGCAGGCCAGATGTGAGGCTGGAGATCAGGTCCTTCCCTGCACGAGCACACACTATGGTGTTATGAGCTCCGGACACTGCAGGACCGTGATCAGCCGTCACCATCAGGCACATCTCAATAAACTGACAGGCATACCGAGGCAACCTGGATACACACGCACACAAACCAGAGATGAACACCAGGAGGCAGCAGTGAGCCAGACGTTATATGGTGAACCTAACCTCCTCTGGAACCACAATAGGCCGAGCACTCCTCCTAAGCCCATCTCCTCCTTAAAAACTTCAGTGATGGGCATGCCGGCATAAATCAGCTCCTGCCCCCTCTCATCACAGATACTCGTCATGAAGGAAGCCGGCTTACGGATCAGACCCAGCTCCTACACACACATGCACACGATTATAAGCGATTGATATGTGCAGCATCTCTGATCTTCTAAAGTAGTTTGAGAGATTATTTGAAATCAATCAAAGAACATGCCATAAAAACTATTATAACAGTTAAAATGGTATGAAAAATGCATGATTCAGAGTGTGATTGTCTTTTGCTCACCCTGGCCCAGGAGTAGTCCATGGGCACTGTGGGAGGAGGAACTTCCTGTGCAGGAACGATGACACCACTCTCTACTAGCTCATCATACACCCTCCTGACCAATCAAAATACAGAGCACACGGTGTTATAAAAACATAACAGCCAGGGTCCTTACAGAAATATAGTGGATTATCTGGAAAGGAGCCAAAACTTTTGCAGTCTTTTTCCATTAGATTTCTGAAATACATTAAGAACTCAAATGACTTAAGTCTGGTATGTTTTTCTCCGTGGGTGGAGTTCGGGGGCGTGTGTGTGTGTCGGTGTTACTGTTCAGACCTAATCACGTCTCCAAGCTCATCGAAGCTTTTCGGAACATAAACGCCGGCCTCGTGCAGGACCTGGTTCTTAGCTACAGCCGTTTCGGAGGCCTGATGGGCGCATGCACCGGCGTGACCAAACTGCACCTAAACACAACATACCTGTCTTACATACAGACCATTTAATCCCCAAATATATACCGGAGGTGCGTGAACTTCTAAGAGATAGTTTAACACCTCTGAGGAGAACATGGTGGCGCAAGTACCAATACACCAGCACACCACAGGTTTGGTGATCCTGCCCTCCTGAACGGCCTCACCAATCTTATATTCCTCAGTACCGCCAATCTACACACACACACACACACACACACACACACACACACACACACACACACACACACACACACACACACACACA
>JAVSBU010000022.1:7070613-7082328 GCA_033118015.1 Loricariichthys derbyi
GAAGCTTATTTTATGATAAAGAACTGACTATCTTATGTAATTTACCAAACAACGTGTTGAAAGTGAAAAACAAAATGCTTATTCTTGTGACCGTGGCTTTTCCTCACTACATTTCCCAGCGCTGATCACTCCCACCACATGACTCCCTACCTCTCAGAAATTAGAGATTCAGAGTTGGGTTTTGGCTGAATGTGTATAACCAGATTCTCATTGTAAGATGCGGGGGTTCCTATAGAGCACTGAGGCCAAGAAACCATAAGAAAATATCAGCGTTCCTTACCATATCCTTTCTCTCCAAAACCCAGAAACGGAGGGATGACGAACTTTCGTATTTCTCCCACACACATTCCCAACAGCCCTTCGTCCAGTCCTTTAATCAGCCAGCCGTCTCCAACTACAGCATGCTGAGTCTGAGAGCGCTCGTAACTGAATCCACACACACATATAGTTACAAAAATATCCACATATGTGTGAATTGGGCAGCGTCCTGACCCTCGCAGTGTAAGCCCCGTTCACACATACACGGTTACGCCCGAGTTAACCGAGATAAGCCCTTTTCGGTTTTACCTGCAAAAATCGCGGTTAACTCGGGCGTAACCGTGTATGTGTGAACGGGGCTTAACGATAACATTTTTCACTAATTAACCCACAGTCCTACTGATTCACTGACAGTTTTTAGCACCTTCTCACCTGGAGTCGAACCTTGTGCCGTCCAGCAGACTTCCATTGAAGTGAAACCGGACGAAGTCGGACTTTACGACTGAGCGTGTGCAGTTCAGTGGTGTTTTAATCACTTGCGTCTGCACGCGGTCGTTCATGTTGAAGACGTCCAGCAAGTGGAGGTCAAACACCAGCGTTGTGTCAGGTGGAATGGTCTCACCTGCAACCGAGAAAAGTGAATCAGATTTTACAACAGCTTTATAACCACAATTAAAACAATGGATTTTTCCTCGGCGTGTTTGCTATGTACAGTCTATAAATACAGCACGATAAACTTTACCTGTACCCTGGCTACCGTAGGCCAGATGGGGAGGAACGGTGATCCTCCTGCGCTCGTTTATACACATTCCCACGATGCCTTTTTCCACGCCGGCTATCTGCTTACCCTTACCCACCATCACGAAGAATGCCGTTTCTCTTTTATAACTTGCAAACACAAAGAAGGAGGAATGTCACACACAACCAAAGTGCAAATAAATCCCAGGCCAGGCCAATTCTGCTGTGAGGCTCAGTTTATAACCACACCGTCCAACCATCATGTAGCCAGCCAGCCTGGGGTTTGAACCAAAGTGTGTGTGCTGGTATGAGCTTTTCTGACTCATACCAGCATCACACACTAACTACTATGATCCACTCTTATCAACACTACAATCTACCATGAGACAGAGAATTATCCACTAAATACAATCTTAAGGGACCCATATACATTGATCAATGGTTGTTTGCATAATAACAAATAATAAATCAATCCCAGAGACTCTTGCATACCTGGAGTCGAACTGCGTGCCATTAGTAAACGTGGCGTTGTAGTGATAGCGCACCAGATCTCCCTTCTTCACTTCTCTAGTACAGTGCTTTGGACGTGAGTATGGGTCCACCACCACGTCCTCCACAGGGCCTGGACTGCAGGAGCCACACGCCCATAGGGCCAGCACTGCACTCAACATCAACCTCGGACGGGACATCGTGCAGCAGAACACGGCTAAAACTTAAAAGGCCTAGAATACTGATGGCGGCAGGAGTTGTTGCCGGCTGGGTTTTTGGGAAAGAGGAGTGTGGCTGCTGAGATTTTTCCCTTTCCAGCACGGTTGCCAGGTTGGAAATCCACTTTTTTAAACCCAGCCCACTTCAGTGTTACCCAGTCATGTTTAACCCCATTTGTCCTGGTCAGGGGAAGAAGAGGCTGTGACGTCTTTCTTCTAAGAATACTAAGCAAAGGAATTAGGAGGCAGGGCCAGACAGAGACGCTGTTGCAATGCTACTGAATGATCCCCTGACCAGTGTCCTCCCTCAGACACAGCTAGTCCTGTTGCAGTGGGCTAATGAGTCACTGCAGCACCTTTCAAGGGTTACACAATATATAAATTTGTTTCTCTTAAAAAGCAAAGCGATGGCACACTGGGTGAGAGAGAGTTAATTGATAAATAGGTTTAAACATAGAACAATGACCGTCTATAAATCAAAAATACAAAACATAAAGTGTTGCAAACTATTTTGGACTAATGTTTGAAAATAAAACTTTTGATACAGATCATTAAAATAAAAAAAGCAAATAAATAAATAAATAAAACTAGAAATAAAACAAATCCTACCAATATTTAAGAAGTTAAAACTGTAGGTTATTTACAGATGCATTAGCGCTCAACTTTAGGGAGCTGAAATCAATCTGGCAACCCAGTCTGCCCAGTGCCCCCCTTTTGTGTAAACGTGGAATGTCTTTAGCTCTATTCTCCAAACACACAGCAAGTCATTTACAGGGCTTCCTCCACACTTTATTAGAGTTTCTTAACAGTAGGATTACATCAGCTTTAATGCATTAGGTTTTATTAAGATGAGTGTGCAAGTGAATAAGTGTGAATAAGTTTGCATTAGGAGTTTATAGGGAGAAGTTTGGGATGTGGATCAGGTTACAGGGGGAGTGTTTTTCCTTGGAAGCAAGAGGTAGGGGGTTTGACATTCAAAACAAAGTTTATGCAAAGCGTAAAGTGCTTTGTACTCATTTTACTAAGTATTGAAATAAAATAATGTAACTGATAGGCAGTGGTTCTAATTCTTTATAACTGGTTTAAGGATGTAACAAAGGTTTTGGAGGACTGTATTGGGTGGTTTTATGTTAGGTAAAACATGAAGTTAATTTGAGCTCAGTTTTAAGTTGGAATTTAGAGCATGGTCTAACTAGTTGAGGATCTTATTAGTGACCTTTTTAACCCTTGAGTGCATATTCTTACAAATATTCAGTTTCCCATACAAATCAGTGGATTCCTTTGCCTTTTACTTTACTCACTTTCTTTACCCAGTTAATCCAATACAGGGTCATGGGTTCTATCAGGCAGCACAGGGTACATCCTGAGGAACAGATGACTGGTGTGCACACGGCCTCAGTAATACAGGGACACTTTAGAGACACCAGCTAGCTTTAAAGGAATCCCACTGGAAATATTGGGAGAACATACTAATTACATAGAGAGACTCAAACCTGGATCTCTGGAGCTGTGAGGTTATAGCGCTAATCTCTGCCCCAATGCTGAACTCTAGTGCTTTTTTTTTTTGTAAAAAAGTGAACCAATGTTTAATTTGTTCTTTTTAGAAGTATCCCAGTGGACATGACCTGCCCCGTGACCCTGCCCACGAAAAGTTATTACTTTCCTAAAGCAATTTAAAAAAAGTAATAATTGAAGATATTGCAAATATTGGTTGTATGGCTGTGGATTTTTTGTTGCATAACATCTGATTGCAAGTTTTAATTGAAAATAATAAACCAGGACAAACTAACTCATAACATTGCAGCCTAATCACCACAAACCACGATGCATGATTCCATACTGTCGTTTTATTTAAATCTTACATAGTACAGACTCACCCCCCCCCCCCCCAACAAAACCTGTCTGTATTAGAAAGCCATCACATAATCTGTTAGAGTTTAACCTTTAACCTTTAGCCAAATGCTTTAATCTCTCTAAAGAATCATTGAATTGAATTACAAGTGGATCATCAATCATCTCCTTCAACCAAGTTTCAGTCGTGTCAACGTTTTATTTACATACAGTCTTGCACCATGGAAATCGTGTTTCTCCGAGGATTCACAACAATGATGTACAATCAGATGTCACGATGTTATGGAATTAGTTTCCTATATGGAGAGATGTGTATGTATGTGTAAGCACTAGTGAAGTTATAACTCGCATTTTATACATGACTTTAGATTATACCTAATATAAATTATATGGTGTATATAGTTTATGCTCACACTCATAAATGTGAGCATATATGTACATGTATGTGGATATATACAATAAATGTACATCAAATGAAAATCACATTCCAAAAAGTGAAAGGCTTAGGACAATACCATGCTATAAAATGTGATAAAAATCCATTTAATCAGGGTTTATCTGATCTGTCAAGTGCACAAAAAAACTCTAGGTTACACCAGGGGAGGAATATCATTGAGTTTCTCATTCAAGCCCATACCTGAGGCTAAACCTGATATAACTGTCTAAAGAAATACGAATATGTACTTTAAATATAATAATATAATCCCTAAATATCATCAGAATGACTGAATAAGTCTCGATATTAAGCACAGTAATGGTTATCAGCCTCGTTATAGGCTGGTGGCAGTGGTACACTAATTATCAGATTATAAATAAAATATATTTCTTATTAACATGGTTTTAATAACCAGTTAAAGCAGCACTTTATTTTAGTTTAGTTTCAAATGAGTCGCTTAATCATTTTAACCGCTGATTAAATTTTTTACGATTTCCTTAAAACTTTGCTTTTTAATTGATCATACTTTACTGTAAATAATCACTGACTTTTATGATCATTTTAGTGTCACTTAATTTAATTTGTCATAACTTAAATTCCCTTTTATTGTTATTTTACTCTAGAGTAATCCTTTAATGTTAAATGTAATTTATTTAGTAAAATACAGTAAAAGTTACCATATAATCACCTTCTCCCCTCTTTGGTTGATACTGTTTCACTGTTTACAGATAAACTTTACAATAGTTTATTATAATATGTTGTTTAGGCTTTGTTTATTTAGAGTAAACCAGATTAATTAGCTTTTAAATCAAAGGTGCATTATTGTAAATTGTTTATTAAAACAATGGTGTTTTACGACAACTGTTTTAAAAATAAGTCTGCACATTTTATTTTATTCATAATTTAGGATTATTTTGTTAGGCAGTTCTGGTATAGAATTCATTGTTGCAGTGTTTTTACTGAGTCCTTTAAAAGTATTGTTTCATCGCTGACAGGTTTTGTTTTTTTTTCTCTTTTAAATTAATGGAATTTTTATGTAAATTTAAAAAAGGTTAATGTAATTTACTATACAGAAGTGCTGCCCTTTTTTTTCAAAACAATATTATGTATTTAAGTCTTGTATTTTTAGAAAATTGTAATTGTCATAATGTAGATGAATCTGTTTTAATACATAACGTACTGTAAATACAACTTTTTATATTTATGGTAATTTAATGTGAGTAACACTAAATAACTTTCTAGCAACATTGCTCATGTAATACTAATTCTGTTTTACTTTTAATCCCTTAGTATTAATATATTACTGAACCATAAACCCCTAAATACTTGTGTGAACGTTGTTCGTGAGTCTTTATTTTTAATCCTTTACAGTTATTCCTGCATACTGCAAGCTGTTTTAGCCAGAAAAATGAACCTTAAGAGTTTTGAACAATGAAAACATAAAAACACAGAGGGGAATTTACAGATATAGATTAGATAGTTGCACATACATTTTGGTCATTTAAACTTGTTGACAATATTTAGTGAAATACAAGCCAACATACAGAACACAGAATAAAGTGTTATTTTATATTTGTATACATGTGCATGAACTGGAGTGTGTGAAGTTCAAGTATAGACTGTTACTATGGAAGGTCAGGTGGCAGTGCTTTGAGTTTGAGTTTGAACTCACCGAATTGGTACCAATTTAAACACTAATTCTAAACCATTCCTATAATAATTATATTACTTTATAACTTAGATTTGTTCATCCGTACCTGAACATAATGGCTCAGGTTTGTTATCCTAAACCGGAAAATACACTAAAATAACCTCTATAGATTAGTAAAGTCTGTATTTAAAGGTTTTTAAAGGTCAACAACAGACTTGAATACCTGAAATCCCTGAATATTAGCATTTCCATAATGAGTGTTAAAGCTTATGCCTCAGATTTGTCCTAAAGACTTTTTCTTTAAGGTGATCAATAATGTCTCAAAGAAATTTGTATATTCATTCATTCATTCATTCATTCATTCATTCATTCCTCAACACTAGACAGGATGCCAGTCCATAGCAGGAGCACCCCAGGGCAATTTAGAAACAATATGAAATGTCTTTGGACTATGGGAGGAAATAGGAGAACCAGGAGAAAACCCATGTGGACATGGGAGAACATGCAAAATTCAGGAGATCTCTAAAGCTGCAACTAATTTGCCCTAATTTGTATATATGACTAAAATAGTTTTTGGAATGCTTGTACAGAGACTATTTAGTTCAGAAAAGCCACAATACTAACACAGAGAAAAGAATCTTTCCTTGGTTAATTAAGTCTGTATTTAATCCGGAGATTATCATTACCGCCTCCATTATTCTTACTGGGATGGGAATCATTTTATCGCTACTCTTTCCAAACATCACAGTATACTGGTTTATCGTTCACACCTGATTATTTTTAAGCGTTCAGTCCTGTATACCTTAGTTGTGGTGCTAACTATAGAGCTGTTGTACATAATTACCTTTCGTTTTATAGTTGGAAATGCTACGTGGAAAAATAATATGTTTAAAGATATTTTCCCACCAGCATCTGTAGTTTTAACATGTATGTTTGCTCCATAGACTCCAGGAGACACACAGGCTTTAGGGAGTGTCTATTAACTCTATATACAGTTTTTCCAAGATTGATTTTTTGTATAGACACTTTGGTAGATAATCCATACTTGTATTTTAACTCAATTGAAGGGATTCCAGTGTAGACTCAAAGTGAACGTCTGTGATGCCCTGAGAGAGTCGCCTCTGTGCCCCAGCAGTCTGGACCCTGTACAGTGCTGTTAGGCGGACCGAATGCGTACGGGACGCGTACAAACGCAAGCTGGCAGTCGTTAAACTCTGAGCTTTGCCGAGACCCGTTTGGTGTTACACAGGTGCAAAAATAAAACCTGTCCCTGTACGTCCTCATACCTAAGCAAAATATGATTATCATAACATCAAATGGTTCTCCTTTGAAACATCGGATGGCAATCGGGAACGTTTGTGCTTGTGTCTCATCACAGATGTATGTACACAATTTACATTCAGCTTGACCCTTACAAAACGTGACACACCTACAACATATTGCAAGATATTGCACATTCGTATAGGATGCATAAGCTCGGCCTTTAACAGATCAACCTAGTGCTAGTGTTAAACAATTTGGTGTTCATATCGGCCCTAATTATGTGCTTCTGTTATTATAGAGGACACACACACACACACACACACACACACACACACACACACACACACACACACACACACACACACGTCTCTGTGCTGACTACATTCATGTTTATGCATATCATGTTTGAAGCTAATAGATGGCTAATATTAGACCAAGCAGCAGTGTGTGGTGACGATAGGCTTTAAATGGATTCATACAATAAACACCACGTTAGTCACAATGCCTAAATATAACTACGATTCAGATTTATGGCTCATTACACATTCAGTAAGGAAGAGTTTAGGAAAGCACAGATTCATAACAATGCTCAGCGTGAAGGTTGCTAGCCGGTACCGACCCCATGGTTTCTCCCATTAGGAATCTCAAAGCTGGTAGGATTTTCAGCATATTTTAGATAATAATGTGCTTGAGAAAATAAATCCTACCTGAGCTACATGGTGTGCCCCGACAGAAACGTGTTTCCTGTATGATTGGGAATTGATGGAAGCTGGAAGTTAGTGCTCTCCTCCGAGCGTGTTGAGCTTCTCAGAGCCGCTGCTTGTTCATTGTCGAAGCAGGGACTGCTGATAAATCTGCTTTTCTGACTGGAAATATGTTATGGAAATATGACTCAAGTGACCAATTTTCATTTCCTGCACAAGTTTTCCAACATTCATTTAATTTGGTCATCTTAATTTGCTCAGTTTAAATTTTTTGCAGATAACCATGGCTAAAACAGAACTCATCTTCTTTGGTTCCAAGACCATCATTGCTTCTTTGAAAACATCTTCACTTCAGCATTTCAACATTACCATCAATCTGAGGGAAACAGTTAGGAATCAGGGAGTTATCTTTGATCCCTGCCTTACTTTCCTTCCTCACATCCATTCCCTGCTATCTGAGAGGGATATGGAGATACTGGTTCATGCTCTCATTTATTCCATGTTAGATTATTGTAATTCTCTTCTGTACGGTCTTCCTGCCACTGCAGAACCTTCAGAACTCTGCTGTTAGACTCCTGAAGAGCTGTAGTAAATTCACTCACTGTTTGCTGTGCTCTTCAAACACTGGTCTCCTGTATGTTCCACATTTTAAATGATCTTCCATGGGTTGTAGGGCATTTTCCACTGCTGCTCCTTCCCTCTGAAATTCTCTACCCTTTAATATCCGCTCCTGTTCTTCACTATCTGTTTTCAAATCTCTCCTCAAAACTCATCTTTTTTTCTAATTAGGTTGGGATGTGCCTTGGGGTTTTGTGAAAGGTGCGATATAAGTACAAGTTTGTTGTTGTTATTGTTTGGAAACCCAACCGACCACCTCATTTAAGCCCAAACATTTCAGACTCTACCTGTAGTAGAATTTCTTTTTTGGGATTGTTTTAGAATCACCGTAGTATAATAGGTACTTGGTAGATAAGGCTCAGAAGGTTGTGAGTCCAAATCCATTATCCATGGTGGTGAGATTGTATTGTTTGATGTTATATTTAGATTAAATCTGCCTTAAAACCCTTTTTTCCCTCACAGGCTATACAGTCAATACATTTCCAGCCATTGATAATCCTCCTATCAATAAGACCTTTAAACACTCGAGAGCACGCTGAGGGCAGAGCACTAAAACTTTTCTCAGGCTTTGGTGATCATCCACCCCTTTCCCTCGTTAGGCTCAAGTGATTAGCATAGGCCGCCATTTCCTTGGCTCGTTTACAGCTGATATAAAAGGTGGCACCAAGAAAAGGCATCGCTCCTGTTCTGCCGTCTCAGCGTTCCCTAAATCCGTCCCTGTTTACACGTTGTTGTGCGACGTTCTCACATCAGTTGTTCCATGATATGGAGCGACGCCACGTGGAACTAAATGTAAAGTTCTGTACTGTAACTGCTACTGTTTAACAGTATTTAAGTCTAAAAGCACACATAAGGCTAACTGCATTAATCATAAACGCCCATTTAAAGCCTACGTGTTTGTAAACGGAAGTAAAAACTCTGAGCTAAATTTCTGTTAATTCATTCTTGATCGGGTTTGTAGATCCGGATGCTAAAGAAAAAGTGCACCCTAAGCAGCTTTATACTGGAATATTGGAATACTTTTTCCTTTACAGCATCCAGATTTCGTTTTGATTTGTCTCGACTCGTTCTAGTTATGACACTGTGGCTCCATAATCAAATTGTTTCAGTCTAATATTGGTCACTAAAGGTTTTTCTGTTCTTTAGAATGCTTGGATATTCACGTTTTTAAAAAACCCAAACCTGTGGATGTTATTTTAAGATTTGTGTTTGTGCGTCGTGTCTCAAAAGGAAGCTGGATGTTTAAAGAGCTCTGAACTGGAATGTGAAGAGGCTAAGTAAAGAGAAGAGGCCTACAGGAAGCAGGAGAGAGAGTGAACGAGTGAAGGTTGGAGTTTCGGACTAAATGGAAGACGTTTTTCCTTCACTTTGCCTCCTCGAGACGTGAAGGACGTTGAAGATAAAGAGGACAGGACAGCAGATGGACAGACTTCTTATCCTCCTCCAGATCTGGGCAGGAAGAAACAGACGGAAAGAAGGAAAAAGAGAGAAAAGAGGATCAGGGGTTTAAAATATGGTTCATACTGGTACCAGGTTTATTCTGGAGACTCACAAACCTAAAACAAGTTTAAACAGTTTTAAAGAAAAGCACAAAAATCTTAGAAATAACAGCAAACGTTAAGAGCCAAACAAAACATCAACAATAATGATAATTTTATTTAAAACTCCTTTCAAATCACATGCGCAAGCAGTGCAAACATTAATAATAATACTAATAACAAAATAATAAATGCATGAAATAAAGGTCCAGCAATAACAAGGTTTAGTGATGCTGCCTCCCAAATCCAGATTCTCTGCCTGTGTGGAGTTGGCATGTTCTCTCTGTGTGCATGTGGGTTATTCTGATTTCCTTCCAAATTTCAAAGACATGCAGGTCATGCATTCGGTTCTGTGTAATAATCATGCAGAGATTTGAGCAATCAGTGAACTATAAGGAAAAGCCTGTGAGGGTTTGGCATGTTCTCTGAGGTTTCCAGCTAAAACTGTGGGAGGTTCAGCAAAACTTACTTTATATTTACATATTAAACTGGGACAAATTTTTCGAAAAATCACCAGTTTATGTGGTGGATTAAATAATTATTAGGCAGCACCTAAATGTACCCTCTGTAATACGAGATGATAAAATAATGATAGTAAACAAAAGCTGAATAACATGGGGACAAGTAAATAAAGTAAATAAAGGTTGAGGCGTGGATTAATCAGCAGGGTCATACCTTCCTCTTCTGATATTTCTGCATTTGAGGAACAAGACAGAGAAAGAGTATTACAAAATAATACTAGAAGCATTAATAAAATGACAATTTTAAACCCTGCTAAATGTGGTACACGTCCATGTGGGGGGTCTCTGATAGCGCAGTGATTATAAACAGCATTTTGTTTTTATCATGTAAGGATTAATCATAATGCTGTGTATAATCATAATGTGTTATATTATAAAATACAGCTGTGTGTCTTTTAACTAAACGTTTTTGTGGATCTTACTTAAAACCCCAGCCTGTGCCACCCAGCACGATAGCTGCCAACAGGATGGCTCCTGCTAAAGAGCCGATGATTATGTTTGTGCCACTCGGACCTGCAAGGAAACAGAATTCCACAGGAGGGATGGGTTCAGGTCTGCAGAGATATGTTACTCAAGGAAAAGTACTCATTCACACATTTACTGGAGTAAAAGTGAATTCACTGGACACTGTAAAGGCTGCAGACTTTACCTTTGTACTTCTCAGGTCCTTCTGGAAGCTGTGGATCAGGGAGGGGGTCGTACACACTGCAGTCC
Organism: Loricariichthys derbyi; assembly: GCA_033118015.1. Lineage (NCBI taxonomy): Eukaryota > Metazoa > Chordata > Actinopteri > Siluriformes > Loricariidae > Loricariichthys > Loricariichthys derbyi. Next base: position 7,081,613 of record JAVSBU010000022.1, read on the forward strand.
TTTCCCGTGTAATCCGCATCGCAGATACACTTCACCTCGTTACTGCATGTCTGAGAGAGAAACGTTACACTGCAGCACAATAAAAGCACCGAGCAGGAACATTTACGTCTGACGTTCATACTTTTACATTATTATTAAGTTCATGTAGCTAAAAGGTTAAATATGAAAGGAGAGTGTTAAATAAAAAAGGCAACTTTTAAAACCCACAGTAATTCGTAATAATACACATATTAATGTGTAATAATACACTAAGATGCAGACTCATGCAGTACCAACACCTGCCAGCAGGATGTGCTGTAGTGTATAAAATAGTTTAACATTACACGTAAAACGTTTTGCATGACCTGTTAGACAAAAACCATAGAACAAGATTAAACCACGTGATCAAGTTTAATCAAACCTGAAAAGTGAGCTGTTATTTATATATCAAATTCAGCAGGGTGAGATGAGGGAAGGAAAAACTCCCTAAATGTGATGAAAAGAAACCTGGGGAAGATCAAGACTTAAAAAGCTCCTTGTGTGGCTTAGATTGCATATGTAAGAGTTATCTAATTAATAAGTTAATAGGAATAGTTTGAATAAAACCAGCCACTAGGGGGTCACTATCCAGTGTATCTTTTGTACCAGTCCCAAGCCCGTGTAAATGGTGAGGGTTGTGTCTGGAAAGGCATCCGACGTAAAACACTTTGCCAAAACTAACATGCGAGTTCATCTAA